>VYXD01000221.1:207633-355454 GCA_013397195.1 Hylia prasina
CCCCGGCCGCCCGCTCGCTGAGCCCCCGCCTCCCCTCACGGGAGGCGCGGGCGGGGCGTGCGGACTGACAGCGGCGGCGTGGCCGGGCCGGAGAGTCGCGGCACGTTGGTATGTCCGCCTGCAGCCCGCGGCCGTGCGCCACGCGCTCGGGTCACCGGGCTCTGGGGCCCCACAACACGGGGGATGCGGGTGGCGGGACCACGGTGCGCGCTGGGGGCCCGGGTCGCGCCTGATGCCGCCCTTGACGGGCGAGGCAAGCGGAGCCGCCTCTTGGGAGGTCGAAGAGGCCGCATGTACTGAAGTTCAACCAGCCTTGGTGGTCGCTGGAAAGGCGCACGGCCTGGAGGGTTATGGCAGCTCAGCAGGTGCCTGGCAAGCGCTTCTTGTCGTAAGGTGGGAGTGAGCGAAATTGCTGGGTAGGTACATCCATGTGCCCGGTTCACCTTGCCCTGCCTGGGGCGCGTTCATCTGGGCCCTTTAGATGCGAGGGAGACACTGTCCTCACAGAGGGCTTTGATTGCGTTGTTGGTCTGTTATGTTTTGAAGGCAGTCTGGTATTTCAAAAGCTATTCTCATTTCCTTGAAACAGATAACACAAAGGACTTTTCTCTCGTTTTTTTACAGTAATTTTTGACTTGCTGCTCTTGAATGCCACTGCTTCCATCCTCACACACAAGCTGCTAGTACACAATGCCATTCTCAGCAGCAGTCTTCACACAGTCTTATTAAGTTACATCAAAGATCAATAAAATAAAATAAAATAAAATCTTATGTCATTGCATTATTCACATTCCAGTATTAAATATTTGTATGTTTGTACAAATACATGTAAGAAATGCATGTACATGTATACATTTCTACAGTTTCCTGTGGAGAGATTGAGTTCAGCTATTTAAATTTAGTGAGAGCTTCTGCTTCATAATTGTTTATATACCAGACCTCAGGTTTAAGGTGCCTTTGCAGTTGTCATCCCAAGAATTAATAATACCACCTAAGGGTTTCATAGTATTTTGGGTAAAACTTCTGAAGATGTTCCTCACCAAGCACTACAGTTATCTGTTGAGGCATCTCCCTGTAGCATATGGTACACACATAACTCCACCAAAAAGTCCATCCAGTTATTGCCTTTCCAACATTAATATATCAAGACTATAAATATAGAAAGTCTGAACATGGGAGATGTTTTCAAACTGGAAAATAATTGATTCCCTAACTTTTATCACTTGTTGTAAAAGCATCACTATTGCAGAGAAAGTAAATACTATATCAGTATAATATTAAGCTGTAAAAGGGAAAACGGAAATACTAAACTGATTAAATTTATTGTTAAATTTTTACATCTTCATAAGTAATGGCTCCACTGTACCTCTAATGGGGACTGTTAGATTTACTTCATTACAAGACATAACAACCATTTCTGATTATTCCATGTCCCAGATAGTAGATTTTAAAGAGACTGGTACTATATTTCATCTAGTGGCTCTACTAGCCTACACTTGGACTAACTGTCCCTGGCAGCCTCAGAGGAGAGAGGCTGAAATCTGACTCCATTTACCAGCACTCAGTGTGAGAGGTGCTGGCATTGAATCCAGTTAATAGTCTTGGTTTCAGATATTCATAGTTTCACAGGCTGTATCTGCTTATTTGCCTCAGGCTGAAAATTTCTCCTTTCAAATTTCTGCTAAAACAGCTTTAAAAAATGAGGCAATAACCCTAGAACCAAACCAAGAATACTGATCAATGCTGATGATGCATGTAATAAAACACAGTGATTACTGTGTATATTTCAGTTTAAGATGTGACTGGCCTTGCAAAATACTACTGCATGAACTGGAAGTTCTTTATTATCACTGAGGGATGCCCCGATTACTTGCAGCATGGTCATTCCATTTTAAAAATATTAAGATTTTTTACATAACAGTTTCTCCAGTGTAAAAATGTTTTTGCAGTGGGATTCTTGTGTCATATCCAGAAACAGCAAAGCAGCTCTACTCAATACTTGGAAAGAATCCCACCTTTTGACAAACAAAAGAGCTATACTTGCACTGAAATCCTAAACCTCCTGTCAGAAGTCCATGAGTACGAGACTGTGCTCAAGTTTTCCCTTCAGCTGAACTTTGGGAGCAGTGGAGGGTTAGACTTGATTGTGTACTTGACATAAGAGCAGCTCTACCTTCAGTGGAATGGTCCAGGCACGGTGGGCTGGTTACATTGCCTCCATCACACGGCGGTGTCATGGCTTTGTGGGTGGCTGTTAAAGGACAGAGTCCTGTCAGCCTTGCGGGTGGATTGGAATTACAGATAGGTGGAAATATACAGGCTACATCTGTACCAGAAAATAAAACTGATTAGGACTCATTCTGTAAGTGTCAGGAAAGTGGGATGACATAGCATGGTGCAGCTAAATTCTTTCCCCTTCAAAACAGTCGCCTTTTTTTCACTACCTCCTGGATTTGTGGAGAGAGCATACCATTACTGAGCTATGCTAGCCTCCAGCTTGTACAAAGACATTGCCTGGAAGAATACTGGTCAGGGACCCAACCATTCCTGGAAGCATGCCGGCAGTCAGAAGTATGGATAGGCAGGTGCCAGGACTCAGATTGGGCCTTTGTCCTATTTAAATAACTACACAGGCTGTCACAGAGTCAGCTGAGGGGGGAAATTTGGCTCGAGCCTGCAGCCAAAGCAGCATGGGAAAGTCCAGGAAGAGTGATCGCCTTAGACCCAGAGGGAGTACAGACTGGTCTGTAAGAGATTTCTTGTTAGTTTGGAGAAGTAAAACCACGCTTGGTATGTAAACTGTGCTTTCAGAAGTGCAGTTTAACTGACTGAAAGGGTTAGTTGTATTTAAACACGTTTGTGTGTATGCTGCAACACTGAAAAACCTACTATTTGTATGATGTGCATACAATGAATTACCCCTCTGGTATTAAAAGGAAAAATATTTGATGTTTAAACAGTTAAAAGCTATGGGGCAGTGCAGAGCCACTCATGCTGCATGGTGTAAAAGGTTTTTGTTTTTTAAGCAGCATTTTCATATTCACAATAAGAGCAGCCCAACAGGTCAGTCAGCCAACAGTTCAGTGTTTGGGCTGAGCATGTGCTGCAAGTTTGGGAATATGGAGTAACACCGTTCTAAAGATAGATGTCCCTTCTCTACCCCACAACACAACTGTTCAAAAATATGTGTATTTACTTGCATTCCTAATTGTGAAAAGAGGGAGGAAAAAAATGCTGTGGGAAATTCCAACATGAAAAGATATTATTGAACTTCATTAAAGAAAAAGTGTCACAACATTTTCTTTTTAGTTCTGAAAGAGGTGGTGTGTCAGGCTGGTTTGAGGGCTGAGGTGAAATCGAAATGCTCAGTGTACAGACTTCTGAGAGGAAATGAGAGAGAAAAAAAAATAACATGAGTGCTAGAGCTACATACTTCCAGGGTGCCAGGGTCCCACAGTTTTGAGGTATTTAATTTACTTGCTTTCTGAAGGGGAGCTGCTTATGGAAATTGTAGTTTCTATGGAGCTAAAGTTGAACATGTTTGGTGTTTTCTTATAGTTATTGAATTGTTACAGAAATAGGTGTTATTTTCAAAGGACAAATTTCAGAAAGCCAGATGATACAAAATGTTCCCCTTAATCACTCCATGGAGAACATTTGCACAGCAGGGGAAAAAAGAATCAAATTTTGGAAACCACAAATTAATTTAGGAAAGGACTCACTGTGAAAGACAAACATGACACAAAACAGCTTTTATGTGAGATTTTAGTATAGTATTAGTTGTAGGTTTTAGTTTGCCTATCTTCTCTGTGATTTTTATCTTTTGTTTAATCTGAATCTTTGATTGAACATTCTGTGCTTGATAACTGTTAGAAAAGTAGACTGGGTAGGTATATTTGCTGTTTAAAGTATTTTTTATGAAACTGCTCTGGGCAACAGTTTTATCTCTCTAAAACCACTTAAATGTTTTTACCATGAAAGGAGAAGTTATGCTAAGCATCCAAGTCTTAATAATTCTCTTAGCGGAAGTGGTACATCTCTGTCAGGAAGTGGATCATTTCTTGAAAGAGTGAATTTAAGTGTTACTGCTTCCAGGGTCCTGTTTCAGTTAGTATTAATTTCTTCACTGAAGAGTCATTTGTTTATTTTTTTCTTCATCACAGTACAGTTGCAACTATTATTATTACAGGCAGCACTTTCACAAGTTTAATTACTAAAAGTCTACATGGTTATAAAAGAGAAAAAAAATTAAAAATAATTGTCATGTTGCTCAGTTTCTGATGAGGAAAAGGAAAATGGATGAATGCTGTCCATAGGGGAAAGAAAGCAGCGCTAGCCATTGAAACAGAAATAGGGGTTTATTTCACTTTTTGAACTGCTAAAGCTGCTTAAGGCAGGCAGAAATGGAATTTCTGTTTAATAAAAAGAATTGACTTTTGGATTCTAATCCTCACAACAGTTTGAATTTTTTTTTCAGATTTGTTGGAGGGAACACAGAGGACTTCTACATAATGTTGTCATTAAACCTCAGTAATACTCACTGAGTAAAATCAAAGTCCTTTTCAAAATATGTGCATGTGAATTCTCACTATTTTGAAAATTTACTGTCAACTTTAGAAAGGAGAAGTTAATCAAGGTGATCTGAAAGCTAGTGATGATGAAATTAAAATTTTTAACTCATCATGAAGACCGTGAGTACATTCTGATAGTTGCAGAAGTTATGGTTCTGTTTTCCTACCCCAGAGAAGGAAGCATAAACATGAGGGAAAAAAGTGTTTAAATGGCAGAACTTAAAGCTGTGCATTGTAGTTCTTAAAGAGAGCCTGCAGAAAAAGAGTGAAAAGAAGCACCACATAAAATGAAGGGGAAAGGACAATTTTTGTAAAGGATAAATGAAAAATAATAAATTCATTTCCACCAGTTTTCTTCTAATGATGTATTTAAAGGTATTGCATCTGTTAAATTGCCACAGAGCTAAAAGAGATTTAATGATGTGAACAGTATTACAGAGGTTCTTTTCCCTTTATCTTGAGAAAAGTTGTATGATTATTGATTTTGAATTCTTTTATTCAATTCTTTCATTCTATTCTTTTAAATTTAAGAAGATAAGATGTCTCCATGAACTGAAATAACAGAAGAGAAGATCTGGAAACAAATGGATAAATTAAGATAATATGTTTCAAACTCAGTGTGTCTCCTGGAGTTTGAAAGGAACTTAGAGATCCGCAGAAAAATTACAAAAACTCCCATTACTTTCAAGTACTATATCAGGTGACTGAAAGGCACCTCTTAACACAGAGTATTATAGTATTCTATAATATAATACAATATGATTTCATATAAGCAGCATTACAACTAAAAACACCTTTTAAAGGACGAGGAAAATGTTTTGATGAAAGATTACCCTTAGTTTTAAAGAACAAAAATAAACTAAAGCATATTAGAAAACCAGTAGATGTTTCCATGAACATGGCCTAGATATAAAATACTATTGTGAAAAATCAAGTAGCAAAAACTATGACAGTGAATTACAGATTTTCAATACATCCAAAAGATGGGGATTTTTAGCTTTACCTGAATAATTGATGCTGGCACTGTAAATTGTGAGACTTGGAACTAGAGCTAACAAGTAACTAGTATTGAAGCAATTCTATAACTTCATTACTATTTTTCTTAAACTTTTCATCCCATACTGATTTATTTAGATACAGGATGCAAACTAGGGTATTTCTAGCTCAGCACTGTCTCCAGTGCTGGCCAGGAACAGCTGTGGAGTGTCATGACACTCTGTGGTTTAACAATGCAGTCCCTGAATAAAGACCTCCATTTGTTTGTTTTGACTTTGCCATGTGCTAATTTCATCTGGTGACCCATAATGATTTAGTTACAAAAGAGTATGAAGAATTGTTACCTTTTGTTTCCTCCATGATTTTGTTGCATATGTCGCTATTTCTTAGGCAAACCCAGAATATGAAGCCGTAGCTTCACCACCTAAAAATATCCAGTAAAATATTTGCTGTAGATAATCTGCTATAGAGGTTATGTACCAGGCACTTGGAGTTCTTTGAGCTTTCAATAATCTGTGCACGGCCTCATTTCTTTCATTTTTCTTAAGTAGAGGACTTCTAGGGGAAACCTAGATTATTTAAGTGTTAGAATACTCAGTTTTAATACATCTTTTTTCTTTTTTAATGTAGTGTTTGCTGTGAGAGTCTCTGAAGAGGATGTCAAACTCCAGTTGGTCAGAAGGCATTTTACACTCCTTTTGCAAATTCCTTGGGATTTGCATTTTCTCTGAAGTGTTAAGACTTCTATGCAAATAAGTGCCCCATTAAGCAATTTTCCTTTGGCTGTCATTTTTTAAGCCTGGCTAAGAGTGAGGTTTGGCATCCTCCTTCTTACAACATGTCACATTCAAACTTACTTTTCTGTTGTGACTGCTTCTTAATGTATTGATGGGGAACATGACAGCAATGCAGATTATTGACATTGTAAATAACTCCATTAACTCCAAAGTATTTCAGCCCCTTCACCCCTGAGCATTTTGGAGCGTTAATAAAGATTTATACTAGTAACACATTTCTCTCCATTTTTTAAAAAACGCATTCCTATTAAAACATATTTTATTCCAGACCAAACACTGTTTACTGTTGTAAATTATTTGCTTCCCATTCACTGTTGCCCAGTGTTGCCTTCCTGCAGCTCTAGTGAGATGCATCTTCAGATTGGAAGACAGATGAGGCAAATGCCACAGATTCTTAGAATTACTTGCAATATGCAGAGAAGTTAGTAGTATGACTGATTAAATGACTTATTCTCTGAGTAACTGTCTTGCTTTACAAGCCCAACCACCTGCTCACTCACTGCTCCACCAGCAGGATCAGGGAGAGAATTGGAAAGGTAAAAGCTGGAAAACTCATGGGTTGAAATAAAGGCAGTTTAATAGAGAAAGCAGAAGCCACACACACAAGCAAAGCAAAATAAGGAATTAATTCACTGCCTCCCATGGGCAGGCAGGTGTTCAGCCATCTCCCCAAGAGCAGACCCCCATCACAGGTAATGGTGATTCAGGAAGATGAAATCTGTCTTTCCAAATGTGACCCCCTTTCCTCCTTTCACCCACTTTATACACTGAACATGATGCCATATGGTCTGGAATATCCCTTGGGTCACTTTGGGTCACTTGTCCCCGGCTGCGTCTCCCCCTAGCCTCCCATGGACTTCTGATTTCCTTGCCAGCATGGCAGTAGGAAGAGTGAAAAAGACCTTAGCTCTGTGCAAGCCCTGCTCAGCAATAACAAAAGCATCTCTATTGTCATCACTGTGTTCAGCCAAATCCAAAACACAGCTCCATACCTGCCACTGTGAAGCAAATTAACTCTACTCCAACCAAAACCAGTTGTAAGGCCCCAAACAACTCGTTTGATGATACTTTCAACAGGGCTTATGGTTGTTCACATACTTGGAATTAGAATCATGGGAGAAATACTGACAAGATATTCTCAAGAGATGAACATAAAAGACTTTGCTGGCAACTCTAGAAAATCAAAGGACTTTGGCAAAAGGTTTAGAGTAGCATTCAGTCAACATAAACCACTTCTTGAAGTATTAACTTTGCCCAATCAACTTAGTAAGCTCAAAGCCCATTCAATTTTAAGTTACTCAGAACTCTAACAAGAAGGAATCGAAAGAGAAAAAAGATACTGAAAAGAACAAACATAGCTACCAACTCCTGGGTTCCAGCAGCATTCAACTAATAGAAGTTCCAAGAGGAGGGAGGTCAAGATGTGCTTGTCTCATGTTTGACCTTAAATTCCCCTTGGCCTCCCTGGGCCCTTCCCCTAGATGGGATTTCCAGTCATTTGGCCACTCAGGAGCTGGGCTGGGAGCTCCAGGGGCAGGTGTGGAGTGTTTCCTCTGGTGTGTCAGGGATTGGTGGCCACTGCAGGGCTGGGATAGAGGCCCAGGGGCAGGGCACTGCCTCACCAGGGAAGGGCCTGACCTGCCTCTTCCACACACACGAAAGGTTTTGAGCCAGCAATCCTTCCAGTCTCTCGCACCAGCACAGAAACATGTATCTGTAATGTGGTGTTGCCTTATAATATCTTCCCACCCAAGAATTTGGTTTTGGCAGTAGTGAGATGCTTGCCATTATTTTCCTGCTTCTTTAGATAAAAAGTTGATTAAACTCTTCCACTGTGTGACAGTATATTTCTTTAGAAAACTGTGATTAGTGGAGGTACTGGTTTGGTTTATGCATAAGATAAAATAATTACTTTTGGATAACAAGTACCAAAACAACAGAATTATAAATCATTCGGGTTTGGACAGGAACGCACTGCAGTCCCTGAACACTATCCTTTGATGGATATATAAGGAGGAGATGGAGAGGATTTCTGAGGAAATCATCAGTCTCACTGCTTTGACAAACAGCAAGTGTTAATCCCTTATTTAATCTTGTGTCTCAAGCCAGACCATACCCATGTTTTCTGTAGCCTTTTATGTACCCTTTCTGACTTTGGATATGCCATGTAAAAGTAATCATGCCTCCTCTAAGACAACAGTTGCCTAATCTTTCCAGAGCCTCTCTTTGTCTGCAGAAGTAAATGCCTTCACACCTCCCACACATCCCAGGAGAGCAGCCTTCCCCCCACTCCCTGCCTCTGCTAGCAGGTAGCAGCGACATCCATTTGCCTTCAATTATAGAGTTAAGGATGTTGTTGTCACAGCGGAAGGTGACATTAAGTGCCTCTCGCATCATCACTTGTCTCTTCCTATTATTGCTTTTACCCCTCTATATCTAAGAGTGCCTCTTCTTAGATAGTTGAAGCTTTGGGCTACAATTTAATCTGGTTTGGTCTTATTGATTTGATTGTTCTGTTTGGTTTTGTAAACTTTGTTCGGGTTGGGATTCTTAAATGTGATAATAAGATAGAAGTCATATACTGTTATTAAACCAAGGCCTTTTCTAGAATAACCATAAAACCAAAATGTTTAAAGAGAGTCTGCCTATCCATTTATTAATAATCATACCATCCCTTGTTTGTAGAATGTTAATTGCTAATCCTCATGCATTTACTTTGGAGAAACTTACCTCTTGTCTTTCCTGATTATTTTCTTGTCTTACACCTACCTATTAACTCAGCATATTCATGCAATAAATATTCTGGCCGTCAAATTACCCACAATATTCATAAGTTGTTTCAAAGAAGTCATGAGCGTATTCTGATTTATTACAAAAAGATCTAATGAATTCGTTCTCAATGTTATTTTATAGGTGGTGTCAAGGCAATTTTCAGCAAAAGTTTCAATCTTTACTTGAAAACATACAGCTTTCCCAACAAGTGTTCAGTGCAGATAAGAGATTACATCACTAAGCAATAATAGTGAAGAGCCCTTGCTCTAGGTGACAAGATACAGACTTCCTGCTGAGCGAGATGCAGACTCAGTACAAAAAAGCTGCCCCTCCAAATTTCTTATTAATGTGCTATGATGAAAGCCCTTAGAAGACAACTGTAAACTGGGAAAACTTCAACTTTTTCACTGAAGTTAATAAATACGATAAAGGTCAGAAATTGGTTGTCCATCAGAAGTATGTGTCTATTGGATACAAAATCAGCTATCTATAAATAAGGTATCCTCTCTATTCCTGTTTGCTTTTAAGAAAAGATGTTTGAGATGCTTTACTTCTGCAGAGCTCATGAACCCAAAGTCACTGAAGTTAGATGCATTTCTGTTAATATTCTTAGCTATTTTTAACATACGTAGTTTATATCCTAAACAATGCCCACTTAATGCACTTTATTTCACATATTTTCTTTTGTACACTTAGTAACCATGGAAAAGTCACACACTGATCATTCTATTCTTTGAACTATGAGTTACGCTTTTTGGACTTTTATTCTGTTAGATTAATTCAGTCTTGAAATAGCTGTTTAATTGGAAACATTTTGCTTTATGTGATCAACCATGGAATGAATGTATATATATTATTTATATACATATATGTACTTTTTTCTATGCCTAGATCTTGAAACCAAGAACAGACCACAGTATTTTCCTCCTTCAAAAGGAGTGGAAAATATTGTGTAACATTATCCAAACTGAAGCTGTATCTACTCAGAATGCTTGCTTTTTAAACTTTCCACTAAATGGACCGGGGGCGGGGGCAGTTAAGCATGTTTATTGTTTGATGCAGAGGACACCGATTTGCTTATTTTTATATATGGTTTCATGTTCCTTTATGTACCTTCTGGTAGACTATGTCTTTGATGTCTAGCAAGAAAGTCTGACTTCTTTCCAGTCTTATATTTTAATGCTCTGGTGAGCTTGCATTACTTCTGACAATTTTCCCATGGACACAATGATTGTATATCTCATATATCTGCAATTTGAAGTGCTTAACAGATTCAAAATCAGCCTTGTATAGCAAGCTTTCTATGTCAAACTCAGTTAATTTATAAAGACAAGTATTATGAGAATAGAAAAGAAATTTCCATTAGGGAAATCTGTCAGTAGAGAATGGAAGTCATTAGGTACCATCATCTCTTCAAATGTTTTAGTAGTAGTAACTTTTTTTTTTAATAGCAGTCTCCTACTGCTCCATCAGTCTGACTGGAAATCACAGCAGTTTCTAGTAACTGATGCCTGTCTTCCTTGTAACTGATTAAAAACCTCTCTTTTCAATCTATAATGAGGAACACCTTGGTCCTGTATTCAAATCACAATGTGTTTCTGACTTTTCATATTATTAAAAATACTTCCTGGTAGTTATGATATAGCAACATATAATGAAATACACCTTGCTCTATATGATTTTTGTCTGGTTATATTTCCAAGTAGCTGAACAATTATCCATTCTGTAGGTTTATTTTTTTCTGTCCAGAAACACCGTTCCTATATATAGTCCATCTTCAAAATTCTAGGTGGTCCCAAAAACGTGTCTTTGTACTAATTGTATTAAAAGAGAAGCTACCTAAATAGACCTAGGTTTGAACCAAACTCATTGCTCCCCCACAATCAAAATCCCACACATTTGACTATCTTTTGGAGACAAACCCCACAGCTTTTCAGAGTTATTTTTCAGATGTGAATGCTTTATTTTAATTGTACATTTAGACTTGGAGCACATTAATGCAAGCTGCTGAGTGCTTTTAATTTGTCTTGTCTTTTGTCACTGCATATACTGTATAGTCTGACCCTTCTTTGGGAGGAGATACTGCTGAAAATTGCTGGAACACTCGTGTAAGATGCTTGTCTCAAGAGGAAATTTATTTATGGAATTAGGATTAAAAGAATGCCTATGTTTGTAGATTTTAATACAAAGACAGTTTTGTCACTTTTAAATATATTGGCTTTGAAAGTGAAATCCTAATGAAACAGTCAGTATAAAATTTTTAGCAGTTGCATCTAGACAGTTTTCCAAGTAAAGTAATTTGAGAGGTAGCTGGTGAAATCCATATGAAATGCTGCAAGTTGCAGTTATATGGGATAAAGTCCATTTGGATATTAGTTTTTACATTAGCTTTACAAACAAAGAAATGTCCCTTAGTTCCAAAGTTTCTGAACCAGAGGTCCTGAAATGCTGGAAGGATAAACCAGCCACATTTTGTGTATGTTTTCTCTACTTCTGAGCTCTTCCTTAGGGTATGCATTATTGATCACTAGCAAAGTCAGGATACTGGGCTAGATGTAGCATTAATTGTATCTTCTGAAGAACAGTTTTAATAATACTTGAATTATTTGGACTTTATGTATATATTAACTGTATCGTGAAACTATTCAGCCTCTATGATGTAATGTAAATTGAAAATCCATTTCAGAGAAGGAGAAAAATTCAGCCAGATGAAAAACCAGTGCTCTAACAAGCCATGAGTCTTCTCATTTGAAAACAAACTGAAACTTTACACACTCCCCATACTTGGGATATATAAGAAGTTATGTGAAAAAAGTCCAGGAACAAAAATGGTTTCTCTTTAAAAGTGTTTCCTAAATAGGAATATCAGAGAATGGTTTGAATTGATAGGGACCTGGAAAATCATCTAGTTCCAATCCCTCTGCCACAGGCAGGGACACCTTCCACTAGACCAAGTTTCTCAAAGCCCCTTCCCAACTGGCTTTGAGCACTTCCAGAGATGGGCAGCCTGGGTCAGTGCTTCACCACCCTCTCAGGAAAGAATTTCTTCTCAATATCTAACCTAACCCTACCCTGTTTCAGTTTAACGTTTAAGGTGTGTTATTACAATTTCCTACCTGGCATGTATACAGAAACCAGAAAATAGGATCAATGGTTGCTAAGCAGACAAAACCTTATTTCTGAACTGTATGGTTCATCAGTACTTGTTATACCTTATATCAAGGTTGTTAGCTTGTTTCATATATGTGTTTATAAAAAGCAAGTGTATTGCTTATATATTTTCTGTCTTTATGCTAATTTTTCTATCCCATCTTTCTTTACATAGCTCTGTATATAGGATATGGCTTGTATGCAAACATATATGCAGCTGAAGTACAATATAGCAAATTTTTAAGCACTTCATCTGTCCTTGAGCTCAGTAGGACTAATTTTCTGCTTATCTCTTTTACTTATATTCATAGAAGTACTAGAGGTGTGAATCCTTTAACTGTAAGCTCTGTGGTGAGGTTTTAGGCATATTTACATCTACCATATCTGTGAACAAAACTCTAAAAAAAATTAATAGTAAAAGGCTAAACTTTTGTTTTGTGTTGCTTCTATACAAAATATAGGCTCAATTTTTGAATTAGAGCACACCAAGATATCAATCACTACAGCTTATTTATATCTTTAAAATATAAAATGAGTGGCTAGAAGTGTAAAACACTCTCAGCCCTTATCTTCATATTCTTTGGTAATGAAAATCAAAATTATGACATCAACATCCCTTTAATGCCAGCTAACTGATGCTGCAGCATTATGAGTCATCTCTTAATACCAAACTGCTTTTAAAAAAAGTTTTAATGGTGATAAAAGGTTTGAGAGTGATATGTATACAGATCTTACTCTATTCGTGGAACATAGGGAAAACAGTACAAGTTCAGGATTAACTCTATGAGCTAGAAAGGCAACTGCATTTTTTCTACATCTTGATCTCTTTGCTGATACTGCTCATGAACACAGTGGTTTGAGATGTTCAGTCTGCCCGCTGTAACTGCACTGGACACAGTGGTATATTGTATATAATTGTGTAAGGCACTGAATAGCTACAGAGTGAGAGTGTTTAGTCAACCGATACCTGATCTAATCTGTCACCAGGAACTGAGATGTGAAGTTCCTCACGTGGACTGTGCTGGGACCAGCAGCAGAGCAGAGCTCCTGAGCTGCTCCCTTGCAATTGCTGCACAGTCATGGTGCTGCTGCCATCAGTGGTGATGCCCCAAGGGTGCCATGACAGAACAACTGCATCAGAAACACCTACATGCTCTGGGGTCAGGCTGTCCAGGACAGTTTGATAAGGGCCTGTATCCTTTCAAGCCTTTAAAAGTAAGGTAATTGGGAATTCTCTTTGGAGCACAATGCTTCGGTTCAAGTCCACCTTTCTTCTATGCAGTAGACATATGGCAGCCTCTGGCTATGGTGTATCATTCTCTGCTTTGCCAAGGATTGCTGTGGTGGATAAGGGCAGTTGCCCAGTGAAAATTTCATCATACACTGGTGTTGAATCACTGTTTTGAGTTCAGAAATGATGAGGGCAACTGATGGCACTCTGCAGCACCAACACACCTCTTGCAGAAGGTCTCTTTCTATGGTCAGTGCCATGGGAAATGCTCAGTCCGTTGCCACTTGCCTATAAAATGAATTCATTCCTGATTCCTGTGGATGACTGGACAATCAGGTCAGTATAGCTTGGTTGAACTGCCATATCATCCAGGTCTTCCAGCACTCACATTACTGCACAGCTGAGGTCCTCAAGGGTTCACATGCTGTAAAGTGAACTTTCTTGCTGTAGAGTGTATACTTTCTCTGTATAGGCAGGGGAAGAAGAGTTAGGAATGATCTTCAGTCAGGCCCACCACAAGGGGCTTTGACTGTTCAGAATTATAACCCATTCATTCTACAAGTTCTTGTTCACAAGTTCAGGGATGGTGATGATTATCGTTGATTATTTATGGGGTCTGCGATGCAGTCTACCAAATATATATGTAACATCTGTGCTTTTCAGAGCTTGGGCATCTTCACTAGGGACAAAGCAGCACTCTTCTCCAAAAGGACTGTGGTATTATCAGCCTTAAGAGTACATGTCTAATTACTGATAGTACTGCTCGTTGCTATTCCTTCTCATCGTCCTGCTCTACTAAGTGTTGGTCAAACACGCACTGAGCTCTTGCAGATAGAGGACAAATGTGTCTGCAGGTGCCTGTCTGCACCAAAGAGACCACTGAGGGCAGTTTCCAGATCATCATGACAACTACAGTCACCACATAATACCACAGTTGTCAGGTATGCATTAATGAAATCGTAGTAATGCAGCCATAATTTGTTTCCATAACGTGGAACCTTTCAAGTTAGAATGGATGCTGCGGAACAGAGATGTCCAGATATCCTTGATGCAAATCAACACCTATTAGGGGGGCAGTTCCAAGACAAAATATCTGTCCAAATGCAGACCATTTGCTATCACAGTGTGGTCCCAGGGTCACCATTTATGGTCTCAATGAGAGCGCTGAAACAGGACTCACTGACTCAATATCAGAAGGCTTAACATGATTTATTAAAATTGACTCCATTGTTCAAAGCTTGGACTATTTCTTGCCCAGGTACAGAGCGAGCTGCTTCTTCCATGCTCCGTACCGAACAATCTCCGAAAATGCTTACCATATCATAGAGATAACAAAACTTCACACATTGGCTAAGAAAGAGAAACAAATCCACATTTCCCAAGACAGAGACACAGGACAGAAATCGTTTACAGAGCTTTGTGCTCTGCAATTTTCTGCTTTCCCATGAGAATATTTTTCTGCAGGGAAGAATATATAGTATGTTCATACAACAACATAGTACAGTTGCTAACTGCAATTTACCTATACTGACTCCTGAAAGTTGCACTATTGGAGAATTCTTGCAGGGGTGTTCTTGGAGATCCTGCCACAGATTCATCTGATTACCCATATAACACTACTTAAGCCTGGAGGTTCATCAGGGAAATGACGCTCTGAACTTTTGAGCTGTTCTCAATAGTTCTGGTTCTTGGAGTTGAAGGAAGCAGTGGAACAATGAAAGTTAGTATCTCTTCATAATCTATATGTGTGGATGCAGAGATGTTTGTTCTTGGTAGTTTGGAGAGGGTCAGATATTGAGAAGTTCCTCACACACAGCCTACTGAGACACCTGCATCTCAAG
Source organism: Hylia prasina (assembly GCA_013397195.1). Lineage (NCBI taxonomy): Eukaryota > Metazoa > Chordata > Aves > Passeriformes > Sylviidae > Hylia > Hylia prasina. The sequence continues at coordinate 222,992 of VYXD01000221.1, forward strand.
GACACTAACTTTATGTAAACACATGGGCTGGAATAATTTCTTTAGTGACCATCACTGAGGAGAATTGCTTGGTGAGCAGTGGTGGGTGCAGTGACAGCACCTGCTGGCAGACATGTGAACACAAAAGGAATAGCGTGATCCCGGAGGTAGCCTGAAAGACCTGACAGCAGGAGCATGACACTTTTTTGGGAGCATTTATTTTTATGATGTGTCGATAGCAGAACATCATTTACCTGCTTACCTTCAGATGGAATTCCTTGGTAGGAATGAGCATCCCATCAGCCCTGTGACCATGCATTACGTGACTGGGTGTAACCTAGGTGGTGACATATGTTCTTATCAAAACAAGCACCTGTGGCCGCTGCCTTGCCAACAAAGAAGTACAAGTCACTGTACTTTGTCCTATGGACTTCCACTTTCCTTCTGAATAAGACTGGAATGAAAATTTTCCCTCACTTCAGGAGCTTCTGTCCAGCCATGCCCATCACCTTGGCTGCAGTCTGCAGTGTTAGCTGACCAATGCTGCCGCAGGGGTATGGGAGAGGCTGGCACTGGTGGCCTGCAGCAAGGTCCCCCTGCATTCTTGCACTGTCTTGGTGCCAGAAGAGGCCAAAATAGAGAACTAGTATCTGGACCCAGCCCAGAGAATCGTGGAGCAATTCTGAAGATCTGTAGCTCAGCATAGATTGGGAAACAATATTTAAATACCATCCTCATGCCCTCAAGGTTTTTTCCAATTTCTTGAAGTTGAATAAGTGTCTCTTGTCATCTTACATGAAAATAACCTTTGGTGGATCATTTGGAGTCTCTTCTTGCTACTGGTGAGTACTCCTGTCGGCAAAGTCCAAGGCATGAACAAGGCAGTGTTAAATCTTGATGAATTTCTTAGTCTCCTCTTAGGTATATACTGTGTATTGCCAAAAGTGTATGTAAATGAGGTGGCTGTTCTAAAACTTGTTGGTCATATGTATTCGTAAAGTGATAAGGCAGGAATGCAGGTATTAGGCTATGACCCAAGGGCTTGGAAGGTTGTGTGAAGTCATGAGGGCCCAGCCTTTGCAGGATAAAAAAGCCTCAATAACTGGGATCTTGCATAGGTTGTGCCCATGCAAGGGCAGGGCCCAATGTGAATGATTCTCTAGTCTGTGCCCATATTTCTCCACCTGAGGAACAATTTATTTTGTCCCAGAGCAGAAGCTGAGTGTAAGGTAGTACCAATGCAGTGGTAGCAGCGTACAATGCTGTCTGAAATTGCTGCTTTGAAATTAGTAATTGCTTTCTGTTATTTGTTCTTAATATACTGAGAGAAACTAGGTGTTGTGTACCATTTTTGCAAATAAACAAAATCGCATCAAAGACGCATTGATTCTGTCATCAATTTCTCATCCTGACATAAGCTGCAGGATCTCAAGTATAGGTTGGCTGCTTTAAGCAGCAGACAGAATGCTAATGGAAACTAATTTGAATTTCTATTTGCAGCTCTCATCTAAAGGTGCATAAGCTTCAAAGGCAAATACCTATATTTCAAATGTAAAGTTAAGTAATAATTTGCTGGTGAACTACTGTCTGAAAATACGTAACACACTCCCGTTTTGGAATGATACACAAAGATCTTCTGTGCTTTGGAATGATTCACAGCAGATGGGAAGAAAAGGATCATTAATTGAATCTTCAAATAAAAGATCACAAGTGTAACTGAGAGACCCTGCTGGAAAATCAAATGGACTCAATTTTCAGAGAAGCTTGTGGTTTTCACAGAAGTCTGCTGGCAGAATTTCAAATCAGCTTGATGATTAAACAGCAGGTCATTTAAACTGTGTTTACCTTAACAAGCCTCTGTAACTATATTCATACTAGGGCAAGGCACAGTACACAAAGAGTTCGTTAGATTATAATTAGTTTAGATTACTTTCCATTATATATTGGTAAAGACAGCCCATGGGCTGGCTCGTGTTTCAGGTTACCCTGCTGTTCCTGTTCGTGCAGCAGTAGCTTTGGGTAAGGTATCTGTGTGACAATATCTAAAAAACCCTGCCCAGCAGTTTTAAGTAGTGACCTTTGCACTTTTATGGCCCATGATCCCGTACATGCCACCACTCATTCTTATTATCAATCTTTAAACTGAAAATAGGACAAAAGTGACATAAGCAATGCAAGGTTGTATTTCGTAAGAGTCTTTGGGCTCCCTGCAAGCAAGTCTCTAGGTTACGCTGCATTAAACCATATTCTTATTAGTCTATCAGCCACTGGAGAAACAGACCTGTAATTCGTAACACCAGAAACTGGTGTTAACTACTTTGCAGTGTTCAAACACTGTTTATTACCCTTACCACCCATACTTTTTACGGGCTGTGTATTCTCATGTGTTGCATTTTTGAAACCACAGAAATGCTATTTTTTTACTTCTATTTCATTAATTCACTTGATATGTGTGAGGGCAAAGTAGTCACACTGACACTTCTGAAGAATGTTTTAATCCTTTGTATTATTACATAATTTCTTGATTCGTTTTTATCTGGTGTGGTTTAGCACAGCAGTGTGGACCCACCCACTGCATCTCAAAGTGTAATCTCTCTGACACTTAAATGACATTTTTCCATTTTCTTGGGTAATGAATAATTTACAATGTGGGCCTGTAAAGAATCTGTGTTCATATTTAAATATCTGTGAAATTTACAGATTCACTTTTTCATTTTGAAAGCTGTAAGGTAATTTAAAATGTTTCGATTACTGCTCTTCCTTCTTTTTCCATAAAGAGCTTATGTTCTGCAGATTGTAAAAACACTTCTTAAACTGTAGCTTGTAAGATACATAACTTTGTAGGGCTGGTTGGTGCTTCCAGTGTCAGAAATTAAGAAGGAAATAATTAGAAAAACTGTGCTTAAGCCAAGCCTGTCTGTAATATTAAAAGAGTTATATAGATATATATTCACCTATGAGTATAGGGGGGGTCAGAGGAGTCTAAATCTTACAAGTCTGGGAAAACATTTGTGAATTTATTATGCATTATGATTACTGATGTTAGACTATTTTGTCTCACACTAGGAACAGAAAAAGCTTGTTTAAGATTAAAAATTGGGAGGTTAAGGTACAACTGAGAGATACATCAAGTATATAAATTAAAAAGAGCTAGTGAGAGGAGAATAGGCATCCAAACTCCCATATTGCCAGTGGATGCAGTCAGACAAGCCAAGGAAGCAAGTGGTACAGAGGTCAGCCCAGCTTGGAGTTATGGAGATAGGGGTCTGAGCTCAGGGAGGAAAAGATGCAGAGATAAAGGCACACTGTAGACAAAGAGGAATAAAATAAGGAATAGCCTGGAAGATGCAAAGAGGCTACTCTGTCCATCATGCAAATCATCTGAAACACAGGGCAATCTCTTTATTAAATTTTGTCTGGAACTACGTTTTTCTTGCTTCTTGTCTTCCTCTCAACATGCTTTTTTCCTTGCATGAGTTGTGGACTTTGGGGAAAGTAGAGCATATTCTTTACAATAAGTCACAAAGATGAGGCTTAGAACCAGTCCTTTTCCAATCACCTCAGCAAAGATAAGAACAGCATTGCATTCAGTCACCTGTATTCAACTAGTGCTCTGAGAACAGTATGTAGGAATGGTTAATGACTTAGAGCTTCATATGGCAACCAGGGATCACAATTTCTAATAAAAAAATATTCACCCTCCAAATCTGGCTTTCTTGAAAATTGTTATTGTCTTGGTAATGAGATACTTTGAAAATCATCTGGGCCAAATTAATCAGATAATATATATATCTGATTAATTCCACTGAAGTGGTGCTACACAAGTATTTACTGAATGAAGATGTCAATTAACAATTTTATATTACGTATTAAAGCCAGACCCAAGATCTGTTTAGAACTTCTACCAAAACAGTACTGTACTTTTACCAAACTGCACTTTCTAACTGCCACTTTGATTCAAAAAGAGGGTTTTTTTCTTGAATATTTATATGTATCTTAATAATATAATGTCATTTCAATACAATATTGTTTCTGACAAGTTGATGCATTATTCTGAATATGCTCTGATATATGATATATGATATATGCTCTGATATATGATCTGATATAAGCTAGACTGTCATCACTGCTTGATCACACAGCTCCCTACATCATTTTCATCTCTTTCCAGCTTCAAAGTTTCATCATCCTTGTCAAGATCTGGAAGTGCAGTTCAGGATATCGTGGTGCCCACAAATCAGTAGTGGGTAAGTGCCATCTTAATGTCTCAGACAGCAATGTATTTTAATACTTAACCATTTAAGTTCGGTATGTAATCAAGATACACATGAAATACATTGAACCTTCATGAAAACTCTAAAAAGAAAAGTGTTTATTATGTTCCTAATGTGGAGCCAGATATTTAAGAAAATGTTCATCAAGAACAAACTTGATGCTTCTGTGCTATGAAGCTTTACTATATTGGTTGTTGGTGTTGAAAGTCATGGAGTCTGATGTGACCTGCATGGCCTAGAACAAGGTCTTTTTTCAGACTGAGCACTTTAAGTATGAAATTTGTTGTTATGCAGCCAGTCAAGGACCTGATTTTCAAATGCTGTTTACACAGGACTCTATCTGGTCTGTTTTAGATGTTCGTTCCATTAAAGATGAGACACTGGAAAGCCAGATCTTAGGAGCTGTTTGGGGGGACACCACATAGGGTGCCCTCAGGAGCAACAGCCATTTTATAAGCTCTGTCAGCCTCTTCTCTTAAGGCCTTTTTAACACCCTGCATGTTGTTTTTACTTTTTGTCATGGTCCAACATACCCCCTTGAGGTAACTGATACTATCATTATCTGAAACTCTCTCAGAACAAAGTAAAGGATTTAAGAAACCTCTGCACAGATCCTGCTAACTGATTAACCACTGTCTCAAACTATTTACTTAGAGTGCTGCTTGAGGCCTCTGTGAAGTCAGTCTGTACACTTCATTAGGCAGAAAAAAATGGAAAAGATACTTTAAGATCCTAATTACCTCCATGCTTTTCCCTAGTCATTCCAAACATGCCACATTCATGATAGCTCCAAGGACTTTTCAGGTGGTTCTGAAGACAGTTGAGCAATCTAAGCCTGACTATGCCTCCTAGCTTAGAGAAATAGCATACTGCATTTCCAACTATTTGTGGGCAGTCATAAGCAAAAGCTGGGTTTTACTGTGAGCATCTCACCACTTTTATTGTCTATCCAAATCTAGTAATTAATAAAGTAGCAGCACAATCTATTACAGATATTGTACAGCAAATATAGTGATCTAAAGTTAAAACTCAGAACGCTGATCAAATTGAATTTTTCCTGTTAGTGTATAGAATCACCACAGGAAGGTAAGTCTTGTCTCACTGCACTTATACAAAGTTAATATTTAAATTATTCACTTTCTAACCAGTCATCATCAATAGCATATAGTTATTCACAAGTAGGAGCAACAGGCCCAAGCGCTTCTGTATGGTATGTACAGCTGACATTTCATAGTCCTGTAGGTTGTTTTCTAGGGGCCTAAATGTTTGCTGATAAAATTAATAGGTACTTTCATTTCTGCTGCTGGGCACACACTTTATGAGAGGACAGTAAGGCTTTCCCAACATCAGAACAGGGCATTTGTGACAAAATACCTAGCTAAAGACAGCTTTTGTTCCAGACTGGTTTTCTGAACTTCAGACTGTCTTTTAAGTCCAAGTAAACTAGTAGTTCATCAGTAGCAGGCCATCAATCCTACAGATGATTTAGATGGTTTTAAAGATGCTCAGAAATAAAGAAAAATTATCTGAAAGTAACTAATGAACACATCTGGAATGTTTTATTAGAATCATTGTACTTAGTTTGAAATCTCTTGAATGAATCATTCCAGAGTGGTGTTAGAAATTCTCTTTATGGTAAGAATAATATATCTTAAATTGATACTTATAGGTCTGAATTAATGCTCAGTGATATCTCTATATCCAGCTTCTTGTTATCTGTAAAGTGTGTTTGGAATTGTTCATGATTTCATAATGAAGACTATTTTTGTACAGCATACAGAGTGATAATGTAAAAGCAGTAAAGAAGAGCTAGAAAGTAGTAAGCTGCAGTTCAGAAAAAAGACTGTTTTCTTTTGGCTGACAATGTTATATAAAGATTTCAGAATTAAAAATAAATACAAAGTTTACTCTAAATTTCAGTGTGCCCAACTTAACCTTTCAGAGCTCTGCAAACTCTGGGAAACATTTTGGACAGACTAGGATAAAAGTATCATTTCAGTCAAAACATATCACTGCTCTTCAAATTAATTACAGAATGATTGCTCCGACATATAAATTTTCATTACTATTCCACTCCACTCTCCAACTGTGAGAGTGCAACTTTGTACTGTCATAGTTACAGAACAAAATTGTGGACCTTTAACAGAAAAGTTAACTTTTGCTAGAAGGGTTTAACATCTCATTATATATTAATTTAGTAGCATCTTTTATAAAGAGCAGCACAGCTTCTCTCATATTTATTACTTCTTTTGAATGACATCAAGAATGGCTTATTCTGAATTAAAGAAAAACTTGGAGGTTGGTAATTTGATTAAATGGAGGATAGTTCAGTTTCTTTACCTAAAAGTGGTCAAGGTTAAAATCATATGCAGCCAAGTTATTATTTTAGCCAGACTTAACTCTTTTACCTAACAGTGATGTAATAAACCCTTTTTAGTTATTAGTAGTTCAGGCTGAGAGAAAAACTTTGTGTGAACTTTGGATTACAGGAAAATGACATTTTAAATCTTCAAAAGAAGTAGAGTCAGATATTGATTGTAATTAGGAAACTTATTTCTCTACCTGCTCCAGACTCTGTGACAAGTGACTTAAACATCTCTATGTGTGCTTTCCCAGTGAAAGAATAGTCACAGGGGTATTCAGTTCTGCATAATTAATATTTGAAAACCATTGTACGTGTGAAATGTATTACAGTGACATTTTCTGAATGAAGATCTCTCTTTACCACAAGGTTGCCTTGCTAATTGTGTAAGAGTATTTTGATCAGAGAAGTAATATTATAGATTTTACCCTGGTAAATTAATCCACTTGTGCTTTTGCAATTTTGAAGTTATGATGACTTCTGGAAAACTGAATACTCTAGAAAATTAATATTTATCAGGGAGGAAATAAATGTTTCTTACTTATAGGGCAGCAAAATTTTGCATTTTATCCCAAATGTTGAAGTGCATGTCTCCCGCTAATTTTTTGAAAGATTCAGTTTGCATATAGTCATAGAATGTCAGTGAAATAACCCTTTGAATTTGATCTCCCTTTTGAGTTACAACTTAGAATTTCCCAGTGATAATAGCTTTGGTGGAACATGAGGAGGAAATAAATGTAAGCTAAGTTCTCCAGAAAATCAGAATTTAAAATTGGGGGGTGGGGGGGTGGCAGGGAAAGGCACTTTGTGTTTAATTTTATAATTATCTTTCTATTAAGGACGAAGAGATGCTTTTGAGAGGAGGCTTGAAATCTCTCCTTCCCCATGTGCTAAGAAGAATAATTCGATGCAACAGACTCAGTATTAGTAATACTTCAGGAATGGCGGAAGGTAAGTAAACCTAACAGCTCTCTGTGCAAAGGGATTCCAGTTTAGGTTCAAAACTATGTGGGTTTTTGTTTGTAAAGGATTATCAAAAGCACCAAAGTAAAACAGAAGAAAATGTTATTTTCTTGGGTGTTTATGAAATCACATTGTAAGCACCTGACTCTGTTTTTTACATTGTAAAGATATATCAGAGAAAATACACCATCCTACCTGAGTAATGTACATGGACTTTGTTTCCAGTGTTTGCAGTGGATCCCTCCGCTTCCATTTGTTATTGACAAATGATGGATGCAGAAAATATTTGAAAAATCTTTAACCAAATCTGGGGTTTTTGCATGATACTATCACATTTGTAAGATGACCTACTATGTTCTTCACAGAGACCTTGCTTTACTGAACTTTGGGGAACAGTTAGGGACATATAGTTATAGGTGTGGTTTTCTGCTTCATTTGTTGCAGAAGGGGAAAATTACTGGGTCAACAAGACTGGGAATTATAAGGGGGAAGGAAAAATTAATTTTATTCTCAACTGAATGCATTCTGGAAGATTGATTTCTGTCTTGCCTCTCCTAGCTGGACTTTTACAGAAGCAGGGAGATCTGTCATTGTTGTGATCAACTTTAAAAAATAACATAAACAAAAATACCATGGCAAATAGCTGATCAACAAAGCTGTGTGTACAATAGTAGCACTACTATAAAAATGTTAAAGGCAATTTTATAGAATTGTAGTGAGTCTTGAAATTGTGGTGTTATTTTCTATCAGTTTCTAAGTCGAAAAATACTAATGGAAGACATTTTATAATGTTAATAACTTGCAATTTGCCCCAACTGATTTTTTCAGTGAGTTTATTGCTGCAGTAGTTTTAAATGTATTAGTTCTAGCATTTTTAGAAGTATTGTTGACATACAAAACAAGTTCACGAACAAACAGTTTCATTATACAAAAAGAACCATTGTAACAAATTGTCTTATGTTGTTGTTATCCAATTCTTTCTTATTGTCTTCATTGTCATTCACCATAGAAATTAAAAGCTCCTTCTAAACTTCTCTGAACTGGGACATGAGTGTGTTGAATTAATGCCTGGGTTGGTCAGCACACCCAGCTCCACTACAATTGCTTGTGAATACATTCATAATGATGGCTCCATAATGCAAGTGAATCCATCAGGAGATATGGGTTCCATGCATACAAAAAGTAAGGAGAGCTATCAGGAGGAGCAATAGGGTTCTCAAAGTGTTATAATGAAGCTTCCTGAGTTTATCAAGTATTTGCCTGAAGATTGAGCCTGTCATCTGTAACTAATACGTGAAATTCAGTGTTGTCAGTTGAATGCCCTGACTAAACCCATAATTTTAAGAACTCATTAATATAACCAGCAAACCAGAAAGTGCCTGTGGATTTCTCATGGATGGCAGGGAATGAAATTGAGGGGTAACCGAATTTAGTGTTTTATTCAGTGGTAAATGTAGTATGTTTAGTTAGCAAAAATATGTTTCTGTGTTTAGCAAGAATCTCTTTCTATATTTAGTAACTTTTGCTAGTAATAAAATGAGTTTCTGTGCTGACTACTCCCAAGAGAGCAGTTTGTGGACGAATTCAGTATGCAAATACCGCTTACCTCAGCCGTTGCTTTGCATTTTTCCATCAGGAATAGAATTCTCTTTGGATTTCTTTGTTAGCTTTGGTCAAGAGTAAGATTTGGCTCATTTTCTACAGCCTTTGAAGGCAGCTCATTGATTTCAACAAAATTATTGCCTCTTTGATGACAGACTACTGCAGTATTTAAGAAAGTGAGTGCTTCTGTGCAGCCTCCTACTCGCCTGCCTGATATCAGACAGTAATAACTCTTCAGAGAGCATCAGTACAGAATTTAGGGGTTGTTGATTGCTGGGTTTATACACCCCAGACCAGTTGTACTTCCAATTTCCCCCAATTATTTGAGCAGTTGATATTTCCATGCAGGAAAGTTTAAATGGCATTGGTATTAACTACTACTGTTAAGAAAATTAATTTCTGCTAGATAAATGAATAGGACCTTTCTTCAGTGGTACTCATTGCAAAACTGTTAATGTTTTTAGAAGCTATTTCATAGTAGTAGTGAACAACCTTTCAAATCAGGGCTGTTTCCAAGTGAAGAAACTGTAGCAGTTCTGTTTATTTTAGGGGTTTTTTTTTAGTTAGAAGTCAGATTTTTAATTAGAAAGTACTGAGGTTCAGTGGACAGTCAAGAGTTTATTCCTGAGCTGTGATCGTATCTGTATAATTGCCGCCCCCATTAAAATTCCCTAGCCAAGAAATTTTAAAGGATGTGCTACGAACATCAAGATACCAGGAGTTTACTCTTGGATTAATTTATATCTTGGTGTGGTGAACAATAATTGTGAAAGTGTGGCATGTGATAGCCTTTTTTTGGCTCTGAGTTAACATTTGCAAATAAAGCATTTTCCTACAGAAGACTAATGTCCCCAGTTAGACAAGAAATTATATATAAATTAATAGAAATGTTTATTAATTATGGTGCCTTCATATTCTGCTACTATCCCTGTCTGCCAACTGTTTTAGCTGTAAATGACTTCACATATAGAGTAGGCCTAGGTATGATTTTTAACACATTTCAAGAAATTTGATCTAATTACAGAGTTCTGAATCAAAAATTTCCTTCAGGTAGTTTTTATATACAGTCTAAAGAAATCTATACAGAAAAGTTATTGTTTCACAAACAAAAAGCTGAATTAATGACCAGCCATTCCTACCTTCCACAATTTAAGGCTACAAACAGGCCAATGTTGTGATTTTGCACAAGTCCCTGGCTGATGACTTTGAGAAGTTCTGCCATGCAAACGATGGACCCCTGCCACTGCTGTACAGAAGTCAACCAGGTGACTGGAAATGTCCTTCCCTGAGTAGTGATTCTGATATCAGGTAACTACAGACCAACTCTGCTGGCCAATATTCTGAAGTGAATGATGGTGGTGATTAGGAGGATTTGAGGAAACAACGTGGTTACACTGTTAAATATTTTGAACAATGTTTTCTTTCACCTTTGAGTGAAAACCATGTATAACAGCCTGATTATTTTCTTCTTGAGCCACGTTATGATAATTGTCATTATTACAAGTATTTCTCTAATCCAAAGGTGAAATTTTATGTAATTTTTAAATATTTTGCAGTCTGAGCCTGCAGAATTCAATAATACAGTTTTATATTTGTTTTATTTACTAGAAACATGGCCATGGTGTCTGCATGATACTTGTAGACTCTCTGAAATTTGGAAGATGTACTTGTGTGGTAAACACTAAAAACAAGGTTTAAATCAGCTTCCTAATTTTTGAAAGCCTGAGACAAGATACGCATAAGAGGCCTTTACGTATAAAACCTAAAAAATCTCAAACTCTAACAGTCTGTCTGCCAGCTTGGTTTTGTGCAGAATAAGATGTTCTGGGGGTTTTGCCTGTGTTTGTTTTGTTATTAGTCAGAAAGAATTAAATGGGTAAAGCAGACTCTATCTTGTGGTTTCACACTGGGTTTATGTCAATTCAACCAATTCACCTTGTTTTCAAAAAATGTGACGAAGCTGTGATATCTTCTTATTTCACTAGAACTGACTGTCTACAGTACAGAAAATATGAGCATGGAGTTTGTACTGGATCACTGAAAAGCCTTAAGGAGTATTCTGAACAACTCAAGGACATGGTGACTTTTTATTTAGGCTGCAGCTTCTCTTTTGAAAAAGCAGTCCAAAAAGCTGGCATTCCTATCAGAAATGTTGAGCAAAAATGTAATGTAAGCATGTACAAAGTAAGTATATACATACACACATAATGTTTGTTGTAATTTTACCTGTGAGATTTGCCCATATTCACATTAGGTGCATAATACCTATAGTTCAATTCAGAACTTTTTTTCTCTCCCTACACAGTAACTTAAGGCATGTGCTAGTGCTGAGCACATGAAGATACAGGGTAAAATATTCCCAGCCTCAGATCAGTGTAAAGCCAATCTCCTTTTTTATTCATTTTTCATGACAAAGCTTTCCCTGTTTCCTGTGGCAGACATTTCATTTGGATTCTGTTCTGGTTTGCCCTCTCTGTTTCACCCAATGATCCCTGCACTGTTCTGACCATGTCCTTACATGTGTCCTGCTCTCCATAGCAGCTGCTGCTTGCAGTTGAAATATTCCTTTTATGAACCATGACAAAACCAGTTTTTTCTGTGTGACAGCCACATTCCAGATTCTTCCTGTGACAGTAGAGACTTTAAACTGCACATTTACTACAAACCCAGGCCTCTGGGCCAGAAGATGTTCCCAAAGACTTGAGGTGTCTACCATAGCCCTGAAAATTATGACTGTGCTCAAAAAGTTTGTGGTGTACATTTGAATGGTAACAGAAGTATCAGAATAATTCTGGCTCCAGTAAATAAACCCCTTAATACTGAGAACATTGAAGCACACATCTGCATGCCTTTTTCATTTAGTTCAGATGCTGTGCTACTGGAGAAAGGTTATTATTGTTTTCAGTGTTATCATTATGCAATCTATGCTATGATCCTAGTCAAAATGAAGGTGCAAATGTATCTCATATGTGAGCCCTTCTTCCTAGCTTAAAGAAAAAAAAATACAATTATGTATCTGCTTCTAGCATTTCAGAATTAGGAAAAATTTATAGTTTATAGCACATTAATGCTGTGAAGAACTGCACAGTGTGTTTCTTCAGTGACAGGTGTGATTATTATTATCATTATAAAGGCTTTAAATGAACGTTTTCTAGACAGCTCTAGCTCTCTGGATGTCTTGTTTATGTTCAACTGCAACTCAGAAATCTGACATTTTTTCCTAAAAAGCTGACCTGCTTTATTTCTGAATAGAAAAGGTGCCTCAGCCTCCCAGTCAGTGAGGACGATGAATTCCATAGAGCCTTTGTAGAGACGTAAAAGATTTGTGTGTATGGAACTGTCATGCAGCTTCTGTACAAGTGGGTACTGCCATCAGCAGTTGCTGAGCCTGGCATGTTACAGGGCACTGCATTCAAGTACAGAGGGTAGATTCAGTCTAAGTAGATTTGTAGCTCTGCCATTGTTTTCTATTAGCTTTTTCACCTTCATCATTGTTTTCTGATAATATTCAACATACACTGACTCATCTAGCTGTGTGTACTAAAACAAGGAATGTGTTAAGTTGAAAATTTTAGTGATCTGCATGATGGAGCTAAATGATGGAATCTTAAAGGGAAAAAATACAGTATCCCAAGACTTCTCAAAAGGATTTAAAATTAATGTTAGAAAGCAGCCTTTCTAAACTCAAGTACAGCACAAAGATTTAGATATATTTATTCTAACATTTTAGAAGTATTACTCAATATTCCTGCTAACACTGGATTCTTTTGAACTGCCAGACATCTGTGCCTTGCTACAGCATTTCTATGTTTCACTGCAACTTAGTAGTCACAATGAGACCTATTCCTGAAAGCAAGTTGGGAGCAGCTGTGCTAGCAACATCTGAATTAAAAGAAGCCCATGGAGCACCAATTCACATAGGTGACCCTGGTCAGTGCTTTTCATTTCTCATTCTGCATGAAGCTGTGTATACAAGTGAAGGGGGAAAGTATGGGAAGTGGTAGGACTGAAATACCTGCAACACTAAATCTGTTTTAATCCTTCCTAATGGCCACAAACCTGAATATAAAAGGAAAAAGGAAGAAAGAAAAAAAAAAGGTTTTGAGTGAGCTGAACACACAGATTTCTTAGATAAAAGATAGTTGTCAGACGTAGATAAGTTATCTGGAAGAGGTGGTTTTGGTAAAAATTGTAATCACGTTTTTCTGAAATATGTGCAGTTTCATTTATATGTGAATAATTTCTTGCTGTCAGAGATTCCAGTGACAGGATAGCAGTGACTGACAGCATGAGAAGAAGTATGTGTGGTTGCATTTTGTGTCTTAGTGGTTGAATGTGAAAGTAAATACTGCATTATTTTTAAAAATATTGAAATAGCATAAAATGAGCACAGCACTTAAGACAAAATGAATAGAAATATGACAAGGTTTTTTTAAAATCTGCTTTGAACAAAAGTGAAAAAAAAAGACAGAAGGCTGTTTGAAAAAGAATGAAATCAAACAAACCTGTAATATGAAGATAGGTTGCAATAATTCCCCCCCTGCTGTCAGAATTTTAGTAATCATAGGCTACATACACAGAAGGATCACATTGCAGGGCATGGAAGGAGATGTCATTAACACAACACTCCAGTAAAGTACTTGAGTAACATATCTGAGTCTTTAAGCTTGACAAACTAGTAATAAAATTACAAAAGAGTAAATTATCATATATATATAGATTATATAAATTATTTTCAGAAAAGAGAGTGGTGTATTGAAGTATCTGAAGAATTTAAAACCAAGGGAAGAGAGCAAGTGCTTAGAATGACCCAGATTATTACAAGTAGATGTTAGAATAAAGCAAAAGACAATTTAATGAAAGGCAGATAAGAGTGAGATGTATTTATCTAAGACAGAGAGGAAAAGAGAGATTGATCATTTTTCTAGCTAAAGAATGTAGGAAGTTAGCACAGTAGAAAATGTGTTCTAGAAAGAACTCATTTTGCATTGCAATCATTTATTCTTGTTTGCCAGTGCTACAAATAGAATTCTTCCGTTGATCCAGAAGATTTATATTATCTTGGAAATTCAGCATAGATGTCTAACTGCATTTTGTTGCAGAAATAAGGTAAATACATTTTTACTGGTGTTAGCGAGTACAAAAAAGGGAAATCGAGTCAGCTCAGGCTCTGAGGATATGCACTCAAAGGCAAACTAAATGTTCCACTTTAGGGGGACTCGACACTCTTGAACTCTTAACTCAGTGTCATTGAGTTATTGACTTTTGGGTCCCAACCCCCAGCTTTGCAGTATTACTGCTTAATTAGAATCACTCATGATTTCATTTTTGATCAATTCCAGGTCTGCTGGGAATACAAGATCTTTCTAAACCAGACTATGGAGATCCAGTTCACCTTCACCCTGGTGACATTCCAGTGTTTTGGGCCTGTGGAGTAACAGGAATAGAAGCAATTATCAACTGCAGTATGTGCTGCTTAAGAGACTCTTTTTAAATTATCCCTCAATCTCTTTTCTCTCTTTCTGTTTTCTTTTTTTAAAAAAGAGACTGAATTGGCTGATTAGCCGGCCTGATTTTAGGGTAAGATAAAAACCACCCCAAACAAGAAAAAAGCCTTTCACAGGAGAGTTTTTGTTGTGAAATACAGGTCTACTTTAAAGAAAATTCTTACTGAAATTTCACCACTTTTGTGTATTTTAAACGTTTAAATCTATTGGTCTGGTAACATCAAAACATCTTTTTAATCATTCTAAGATACAAGAAGCTTAAAGGCAATGATTTTTAAGCTCCTTCCTTTTAAAATATTATTTTTTTCTACATTGAAGTAAAGCAATAGTAAAGAAAACAGAAAAAAAAAAAGAAGAGGAAAAAAAAGAGAAGCCAGAAAGCTTTCCAAAATGTTGTCAAGAGCTAGCAAATTGATTGACATGGAAGAGGGTTCTTAAGTGTCTCATGGAGAATGTTGAGCTTTTAGTTTTCTCCAAAATTAACTAAATGTGACACATAATGTAACTTTTTCTTCTGCACAGTGTTTCTGCACTGTGTGCAGTCATTTATGCAGGCATGAGCACAAAGGGCAAGAAAATGCAACAAAACCATAGTAACAGTATTATGTACTTCTCTAGTCACTAGTGTGGAATGAAATACTGTGTTTTCATTCTTACTGAAAAAGAAGCTTAGTAATCATAGGCAATATATTTGGGAGAGCCCTGGGAAGTCATCTGCTTTGTCCTTCTCTCCTTGCAGGATCCTTGTGGTTTCTTATAGATGTTTACCTGAACTTCTCTCAATACCTGCTCTAATATGTTCAGCTCTATGAAGAGTCTTCTTTCTCTCTCTTGCATACAATCTCTTTTCCTCGGTCCTAAATCTATGCTGAAAATCCTACTTTTTCCTGGATTTTCAACAAACTTACTCGTCTTCCTCTTTTCCCTCTTGTTGTAGGGAAAAGAGAGAAAAAATTTGCCAATGTCTCTCCAATCTGTTGCACGAGTGGCTGTCTATCCTGCCCTTGCCTGGAACAGGCTTTCACTTTTGTTTATTTCTCCATTTTCTATATTAAAACCAGTTGTCATTAATGCATTCCAGGAAATTTTTGGATAGTTTTTATTTTGCTGTGCTACTTTCTGAGCTAGGAAGTTTAAAATCTGCCATACCACCAGTACCTATACTTTAGATGATTCTGTAGCTCATCACAAAAAGCTGTCTGCTCACAGGATTTGGTGAGGTATAGTAAACCTCAACAACCATATTTAAAGCAGATTCCCCAGGTGCTTTGAATTGCTAGTCATAGAGTCCCAACAGATGTAGCTCAAACCAAACACATCTGTACTTAGTAAAGAAATATCTTTTCCATTTTCACCCTCCTAACAAAGTAAGTCTTGCTTAAGTATATCAGTTACGATTTACCTACCAACGTACCAATTTTGCCAAATCAAGTATTACGTAGATTTGGACTTCTGGAGTCACTATAAAGACAGGAAATATTTTCAGCTTAGGGAGCTACTATGCTGTCAGGTCTACAGAAGCTTATTTTTCTCTGGGGTTTTAGAGGCTACTCATATTTCCTTTGCTAACTCTTACTAGTCCCCTTTTGTCGTTACTCCTTGCCAGTATAAATTGTCATGGTTTAACCATGGACAATTCTCTCAGGGAGAGAATTGGAAGTGTAAAAACTGGAAAACTCATGAGTTGAGATAAAGACAGTTTCATAGGGAAAGCAAAAGCCATGCATGCAAACAGAGCAAAATAGGGAATTAATTCACTACTCCCCATGGGCAGGCAGGTGTTCAGCCATCTCCAGGAGAGCAGAGCCCCATCACAGGTAATGGTGACTTGGGAAGACAAAAGTCATTACAACTGACCTTTTGGGAGGGTACCAGAGTTCCATTCTTAGGTTGCCTCAAGTTTTGACCAAAGAGGACATTGTGGAAAAAACTGATCTCAACTACCCACGTGAACTTTTTAAAAGTGAAAACATTTTCAGATGTACATGTGTACATTTCTTTCTCACAGTGTATTAATTGCTCCAATGTAAATATCACATGTTTTTATAAGTGTCATCAGGCAGGGACTCTTGTTATATTAAGTAGCTTTTTGAAATTTTATCATCCTTATCATTTGTTACACTGCAATAATAACATTTAACTGAAGTTTTTTCATTCATTTTAGGAGCTCCATTAGCTTTTACTCATTCTCCTGGCTGCATGCTTATTACTGACCTAAAGAATGACAATGCCAGATCCACTCCACCTGTGGGAGGAGTCCCACAGGTCCACTGCATCTCTCAAGATCCTCTGCATTTCAGTATTGTGTCAGCAGAAGCAGCCCAAAAGATAAAGACCCTGGAGACCCTGATTGGAATAGATCCAGGTATAAACAAAAACTGTCTCCCTTTAATGGATTCATTATGGGGTAGATATCACCTATCCTGCCTTTTTAAATATTTTAAATTCAAGAACACAGTAAGAATCTAAAGGTGATTTTAAGAATTCTTTATGGAATACAGTGAGTTTAAATAATTAGGTCTTATGTGTTTTGTTACTGTAGTTAACGTCAGAGTCTGGCCAAAATCATTGTGGGTAATGGAATATCTGATCTTGATGACTGTATGCTCCCAAAGTACACAGAAGCAGGCTGGAGAGTCTACAGGGAATAAGAACTGTTACTGAGTAAAACTGAAATTGGCTTGTGAAGTACAGGGCACCTCAGCTTGCTGGTAACAGCTACATGGGTATTCACTATGGACTAAATAGCACATTTCTTTACATATATCCATGACTACTGTGGTCCTACCAGAAAACTCTAGTAGTTGCATGTGTTTTTCAAACACCACTGTCTGACGGGTGGAATTATATTAATTTCTGCTTACATATCCATCACTGAGGTGTTGTATGGTGGACTGAAGTGAGCAGGTCACCACAGAAGGTTGAACAGTGGGACTGCCTGTGTGTGCAAGGAAGAGGGAAGTAAAGGCAAACTGACTAGTGCAACCATTCCTAAAATACACACTGAGTTAGTCCCCTCTGGCTGCTGTAAAATCTGAGCTCAGTGTGCCATAAATTTTCTGAAATCCTCTGTAGGCAGTAGTGGAAAACAGCTTACGCCCAGGACTCCCAAGCTCTGGGCTTGGGCTGTGTGCATACATTTGGGTCTGTTTATTTTTACTCACAAGGCCTCTCCTTTCCCACTCTCTGGAGCTGGCTTGGCACAATGCCATGCTCTGCAGAAATACAGGACCTAACTTAAAAGTTAGCTCATTTTATTGCTAAAGGAGAGTACAGTACTTTGTCTCAGTTAATATACACCACTTCTAGGAGACTTGTATTCTGCTTACATTAACTTTAAGTTTTATGAACTTTTTTCTCTGTAGATTATCTGTGTATTGCCTGTGTGTTATTTAGGAGGGACAGAGGGAGAAATGCCAAAGGGGAAATTGAGGACAAAAAGAGGAAAATGTGGGGGTGAGGTGAGCGAGAAGTGGGGAGATTGGAAAACAGCAGTGAAGACTTAGCTCTATAAGCCCATCATGCTGGTACTCATGGTTTTTTTGAGTGCTAGCAAATCAAAAGAACTGAGCTGTGAACTTTTTTCCAAGTAACAGGGAAGGAACATGTGATAGGAAGTGTTTGAACAGTGAAAGCCATACACAGACCATAGTGTTGCCTATTTAGGGACTGACCCAGGAGAAGAGACTTCTATTAATATTCACCTATTTCTCAAGGTCTGATAACATGGTTCTCTCTACATGAACTGCTACAAAAGCTTCTAGTAGTCACCTGGGTATCACTGTATTAATTGAGTTTATTAAGTCTCCAGGTAACTTAAAATGTCCCTGAAACCTCACTTCTGAGGATGATCATTTCATTAAGTGAAATTTGTTAGGGAATTAGCTCTTCTCAAAGGGGATGGAGTTAAATAGAGACAAAGGACCAGTTTACACTTCCGAAGTCTGCATCAGAACTTCTAGGATGTAAGGTCTGGGATGCTTGAGCTGCAATCTAGCTTCAGTAGCTAAACATGGTCTAGCAGGACTGTCAAAGGAAAAGAGAGCACCAAAGGAAATTAAACAATATGCAATAAGGCCTCGGAAGAAACTATTTACACTTATACCTAGAAACGCTAAGTACAAGAATTTTCAAAAGCTGACATTCTTAACCTGGAAGCTCAGCCCATTATCTTCATTACTCATATCTTACATCTTCTTAGGTTTCCTGAGGAAATTACCCTAATTCCTGCCTTGACCAGAGGTGTTTCTCTCTCTTTTTTTTAACCCATTTTATGTCACTAAAGTATGTACTTTCACCCAGAGGGAAACTTCAAAAGGAGAATGATAGACTGAAGTGTTCTGCTCTCTCTAAAACCACTTGTCCAGGAGAGCGGGGTATAAGGCACCTGCAGCGCCAGGGTGAGCTGCTGGGGGCGTGCCTGGCCCTGTCCCACGCGGGGTCCGTGCTGATCACAACCGGATTTCCCACCCACTTCAGCCACCAGCCGCCCGAGGAGAACGACGGTCCCCCGGGAGCCCTCGCCATCGCAGCTCTGCTGCAGGCCTTGGAGAAACAGGTTGCCATAGTTACAGATCGCAGAGCCATGGATCTGAATAAAAAGATTATTGAAGAAGCTGTTCAACTAGGTAAGAGACATGGGTTTTTCAGTTTTTATCTTGCTAATTTGAGGCAAGGTTTGCTTCAGTTTTAATCTGTCACTTAGTACAGAACTTTTTTTTTCTCCCCAGAGAATGAATCAGAATTCATCCTCTAAGCTCTGCTCGTCATTGCTATGATGACATTTTGTTAACCTAGCTGGCATCGAGTTAATGTGTGCTTATCTGGGTACTGAGTCAGAGTTGCTTGTGATAAATTCCGGATATCTGTTCTTATTCTTGTAGAATATTCTTGTATTCTTGTATTCTGTTTTTACGTTACTCAAAGATTTTAACAACATTTACATCTAAACAAGTTTAAATTCAAGTAAGGATATAGGGAGCTCATCAAGGACTGTGTAAAGACATTGAATTCTTACTGTTCAAGCAAGTTTGCTTTTTTTTTACGTTACTCAAAGATACATTAAAAAAAAACCCCAAAAGTGTGTAGTATCTGAATTTCCTTTTGCTTTCCTATAGGAATCCTGAAGAAACCCATCCCTCTACTGAGTTATCAAAGGGAAAGTGCTGATTCAGCTTTAATGTTTTTGTGTGAGAATGGGAATCCTGGAAGACCTAGGTATGTCTATTCAGTTTTTGAGAATGGGTCACACCTCTACTGTGAAAAATTATAATAAAAGTAAGGACCATGGTCTAAGAAGGCACAATGGCTGCAAGTAAATCCTTAAGACTTTGCACAGAACAAACTTTGAGGCCAAACACTGTTATTTGAGCATACACAGAGAACGTTATTTCACATTATTCTGCAATTATGAACTTCAGGAGTACAAAAAAGAAGCAATTCTTCATATATCAACAGTTCTTTTCAAAAAAATTTCAGAAGATTTTTAGCAGTTATTCTATAAACATATATGCACACACTATATATTATTTTACAATTTTTAAATCAGTGAGAAGATCAAAAAGTATTATATCAAAGTCAGTGAAAGGACTAAGAAAAGAGCTGGGGAAAGTGTGCATTTTCAGAGCTTTAGCTCTATTCTGACAGCTAGGGAATCTGATCTGACTTAATAAAGTGTCACGTGTTTGTAATGGTGTGATTAGGGTTAATGCACTGGAGAATTTGCTAAGTAGATGTATGCTCATTTCATTACTTAGCATGCAACTTAAATTTCCTTGAAGTAGGCATACATTGCTCATTTTTATTGATCTTTCCTTGTAAAGCATTTTAATGCAGTTGCCCTCAGTTTGCATTCTTTAATAAAAAGGTCTTTCACCCTGGTATTTGCTCTTCATTAACTTACTGAATTCCTATTCTTTCCACAGGTTAGTGTATACTGTAATAGTATGCATGATATGCTCTTCATTTTTTATGTGTTGTTTTAAAAATGACTTTTATAGCTTAATAAAAGTACAGGCAGATTCTATTTAAATTGGTCCCTTGGTCCCAAAAAGCTGAAATATTTTTTTAAGTAGACAACTAACCTGCTAAAGGTCTCTGGAATACCCACCCACACGAACCTTAAGTAATTGAGCAGAATTAGTAACCTCTTGACAGTAAAATCAGAGAAACAGAAGCAAAATAACTTAATTCTCACATACAATGGCAGAACTGAGTACTATAGTTTTACTTAAATGTAGGACAGCTGCAGTACATCTGCCTACTTTCATAAGCAGCAAAACAGCCAGAGACTTAAAAAATAAATACCCCAAATCTAAAGACCCAAACCCAAACATTGCCTAACTAGAAACAGATGAATATTTGCAAGCGATGTACTTTAAGCAGAGAATATATTTGCACTAACAAGGATTTAGATGATCATTAATTTTCCACTTTTGTGTTTTCTTTGAATACACTTACAGAGACTAATATTTTACAAGACACTGTCTGCTTTAATGTGAAACAGAGCCAAGCCAGATGGCTGCTCCAAAGGATTGCTGGCTAGGAGGATTGCAGGAACTTCTCCATTTCTTGGTGGCAAATGTGGTTTGGGGAAGCTGCACTAAAGCTATTAAAAAACCAATAGACAACTACACTCAGAAATAACAGAAGTTTTACCTTGAATCCCAAATGGTCAAAAAGTAGAGCCAAGCACAAGCAACCAACAGAAGAATTTTTCATGTGGAAATCACAGCTTTGACTTCTCCTCTCTTTTTTTTTCACTCACCTCTAACTAGATTTGATCACCTGGTAGCAATAGAGCGTGCTGGGATGGCTGCTGATGGCAATTATTACAATGCCAGGAAAGTTAACATTAAACATCTCGTGGATCCCATAGATGAATTATTTTTAGCTGCACAAACCATTCCAGGAATCACAACAACAGGTAAGTGTGAGTTTGTGTGATATTCTCAGCAGCAAGAGAAGCACAAAGCAGGAGCTCTTATTGGTAGTGAAGGGAGCAGGAAGCAGGTGCTGAGTGGCTGTTTTCAGGCTACAGCTGTTTGTTGTGATTGGATTTGAAGGCACCATTGCTGGAGAAAAATTACAAGTTTCTGTTGAAGGATTCTCACAGCCAAAACAAACAAACAAAAAAAACCCCAAAAGATATTATTTCAAAATTTTAAGGACAAAAAAGCAAAAAACCAAGCCCAGAGGTATTACCTATACATAAGTCCATGTGCATACACTCTAAGTGGAGTTTTGATTGTGATTTTATTCTGTATTTTTTGTGTCAAAGGCAACATAGAACATAAATGGTTGTTGGATGGTAACATTAAAGTATTGGTTTTATGATTGTTACACCTAAGTTAAAACAGCAGTCTGGATAGAATCTTTGTTTCTATTATCTTTACCAGTACATTCCTTGAAGCAGGGATTACATATTTGCATCTATTAAAATAGTGCCTTCTCCAACAAAATATGTGTGTGCAGTAAGAATCTTTAAAGAAATGCCTTGTCCTTCCCACCAAAACAACATTGGCCTTTGCTAATACGTCTAATGAGAATGCTTTTCTCAACATGCTGCTCCTCTCAGGCAATAAGCTTTTTGTTCTTGAAAACTTACTTGTATCTGGTTTTGAAAAACATATCCCATAGACCATTGTACAACATCCTTGTACAATCAAATGCTTCTTGCTACCGTGTGTGGCCCAAATGAGAGTTTTGGAGATGTATAAGCTCTGTAAATGTTAAAATTAAATTAGATGTAAGTACCCATGCCAGACTGATTTCTGTCACATCAGAACACATCTGCTGATCTAGCTTTCTTTCTTCGTGTATTGGTGTGGACTCCCTGGTAAGTATTACCAAAAGCATGGGAACCTTGGCTTCTCAGTATTGTTGTTTTTCAAACGTTTCCACAGAATTTAGAGAGCTTCTGCAGACACAATGCATAGTCTGATTTCACAGCATTGGTATCATTTAAAAGCTGTGTAGCAGAGGACTTCACTGATTTTTTTTTTTCTTATTGTAAAATTTGCAATACTTTGTTTTGAGATTTAATTTGGTTTTTCTCCTATTCATAAGATGTACCTTCCAACATTCAAAAGGAAGCACTCTAGATGGCACTGTCTTGGCAATCTCAACAGAGGACAAAGATTGACGGAATAAGTATAGGAAAAGCTCTGTTTTGTAAAGATGTCTAGCAAAATGCCTCAGAGCTTTATCTGCTGCTGTTAGTTTCAACTCTTGTCCCTGATTTTAGGTTGTTGATACAAGAATTTGTTCTCTCCAGCTACTTACATAACATCTCAACCTGATTCCTTTAGTAAAAATACCATAATCTCTTCAAATATCTCCCACAGCAGCTCAAAGCATATTATTCATTTGCTGTAGTTTGCAATGTTCTGCCAGCTGAGGATTTGAATCTATTCAGCAGAATGTAGTTAGTTTCAAACATTCTCCAGATTTTCAAATACACTATGAAATGTCATTAATAAAAAATACCACAGGCTTGTGAAAAAGAAGAAAAGCAGTTGTTCAGATTAACTATGTCTCAGTGCTATGAACTTTCTCTAAAGAGATTTCTGCATAGAAAATGGTTTAACAAGTCAGAGGCTTCAAAGGACAGTGAAGGGATCTGCTCTGATCTCCCATGGCATTTGTGTACGTGGATATTGTGCTCTGGAGAACTGAGTATCTACAGGAAAACAATGTCATTGTTTCTTATGTTGTTTGTTACCTAGTTAACATTTCTTGTCTTGCTTATCACACTAATTTTTGGCATCTGTTATTCTAATTTGGTATCAATTTCTTGGGTTGGATGTTGGGTTTTTCAATGTTTTTCTGCAAAGTTTAACTTAGCCACTGTGGCCTTTGTGTTTTGTCTCCCTTTATTGCTAGCAGTGTGTTGCTACTGATGAGGATAATTTTTTTTTCTGGTGGGGCTATCTTCAACTTTCTTTATGGTCAGTAGGAATTTGGAGGCATATGACTAGTTCCAAAATACACGCAAATATTGTACAGAATAACCTTATAGGCTGGAATACCAGAAAGATCAAGTTGTCAGCCTACAGAAGTTCTTTATATAGTGTGCTCCATGGCAAGAAGCACTGTGGCAGTAGGTGGAGAGGGGAAATGTTAGAACATTTATTACATGCTGATTAATTGCTGTCAAGTGTTGCATTTAAAACAAGATCTGTGCTTTTAAAAAAAGTCTGATCTGGTAATTTGACCACAGACAAAGCATGAACAATGCCTACAGTTGTATGGGTACTGAATCCTAAAAGTTCAGGGAGTGAGGAGCCTTGAGTAATTCACAGAGTAAGACATGAAAGGCTGAGTTTGGAAGGGACTCATTTTCCACACAAAACTGAAATAAAAGATTAAGAGATGTTACTGGAACCACATATTATTTTTTTCAGCTGTCATACAATTGACATAGCTATATGCTATTTATGTAGGAGCTAAGTAAAAGCTTTCCAAAGTGCTGCATGAAGAAATGGGGTCACACATTTTCCTTTCATACAAAAGATTTTTAGCACAGAAGACTCCTGCATATTTCATTAATGTAGTTTCAGCAAACAATGTAATCAGTGGGAACTTGCATGGAAGATCCAGCAGAACTATTTTTCCTTTTCCTGGAAAGAAATTGGGCCTTTAGAAGAGGACTCATCTTGCCTATTTTCAGACATCTATATTTGAGATGTCTGCCTTGGGGTGAGATGAACTGAATGTGTGAAGGGAGTTTCTTTCTTTAAAAGTAGGGTAGCTGACTGGCTCATGTGTGGATGGCTGTGTTTGCACAGGTGAATTTCACTCTGGAGATCTACAGTAAAATTCAGTTCTCTGGCAATGTGTGGAGGAAGAAGAAAACAGATGGAACAGGAACCTTGAGTGGGGTGTTCTTTTCCTCCCAGTGTCACACAAATGGGATCCATCCACAGCAAGAGATCTACTAATTGTGCAGCCATCCTGGTGACAGGACTCCTGCAAAGACAGGAAGAGCAAAGCAGGACTGATAGAAAAAGCCCTGAGCGGTGGATATGTTTCAGTTAAAGAAAGTGTTAGTTATCTCCATAGGACAAGAATTCATCCTGGCCTTTTTAAAGAATATTAAGAACAAGAATTTTAATTTTGAGTACAAGAAAAATCAGAACATCGTGTGTAATTCTTACAAAGCAGTAGAACTTCCATATTTATATACAATGATAGAAGCACCAGGATTAGATCAATACCTGTTTGAAAAGTACTACCAATAAAGAGATTTTTGAAAGCACCATGAACTCCCAATGGTGAAATAAATGTGAGCAGATTATTAAAACAAAGAAGAGTAGCTGTTCCATGGCAAATCCTTTTATGTAAGTTATGTGTCACTCAGTTATGCTTCACTTGACTGGATAGACTTAAGGAATCAAATAAAAAATTGCTGCTGAAAAATAACTTTCCATTTCACTTAAAGAAGAAATTTGCTACAGACACATGAGATATTTATGCAGTTACTAAAAGTGTTAAATTTACAAGTTTTCAGGGCTTGAAGTGTAGATTATAAATATTGTAATTTCTCTTCTGTAACACATGCTATACATTAGAGCAAAGTCACATTTCAAATTCAAATGTGATACATCGCAGTGAGGACTTGGAGCTCTTCACTGTTCTGTTTCACAGACATGGTCTAGGATTTTTCTGTAAAATCTTCAGATTGGAGAAGTGCCATTCAGACTAACAGATGAAAGAGAAATTTTAATTTCCAACTAAATTGTAGTAATAATTTATTAATAATTATAAATAATATTTTTAATATTTTAATATATTGGTAAGAGACTAGAGGTACTATCCAGCTTTTATATAAACTGCTACTTTATATAGTACCCTCATCTCCAGATATCTAAATGACATCTGATAACTTTATGTCCCAAATATTGGGTTGCCTAGAATTTTCCTGAAATTGCATAGATCCCATTGATTTCACTAAAATCAGTAAGATAAATACACAGTATTTCTATTTGTGCGACAAAAATCAAGGTCCCACATCCAGTATATAAGAAAATTTTAAGATATAAAGACTAGCTACTTTTTTGGTAAGTGACTATGGACAATGAAAACAGTAGTAGTATACAGAGCTGGGCTCCTTGTGTTCTGTGGCACATTAATGATCTGTATCAAACAGATGGACAATGCAGTTAGGCTTGCTTCTGCCCAAATCCTTATGTATATTTTTGCTTGTCTTTGTGCAATAATTGTTATTTCTATTCTGTTTTTTTTAAATTAAAGCTTGTAACAAGCCAAAGTTTTCTATGTTTGCCTTATCATAGAATTGTTGGCTGATTTCTCAGATTGATTTGGTTTAATTTTCTATCTTCTTTTTTTATTTGTGCTGATGTACTTGTGAGAACACATTATATAGAGCACTCATGTAAGGCCTTCCATAAGCAAGATTTACTGTCTTGATTTCATCTGCACTTCACAACCACTTGATAATTTTGATTTCTTTTGCATACATGCAATGTACAGTGTACATTGCCTGCATAAACTTAGAGGTTGGCATGTAATAGATGATGCTTTCAGCTATTTCATTCACAGTCTTCTGTTTTTAGGTGCTGTGGATGAAAAAGGATAAACGGTCTCATATGGAGCTATGAACTATCACAGCAACTGTGGGGAAGAAACTGGATGTTTTCTAAAGGGCTTGTCAGTTATATGCTGTGTTGATACTAATTCTGTCTTTTTTCCTTTTATAAAGGTGTTGGAGATGGAGGAAATGAATTGGGAATGGGCAAAGTAAAAGATGCTGTAAAGAAGCACATAAAAAATGGAGATGTTATAGCTTGTGATGTCGAAGCTGATTTTGCTGTTGTAGCTGGTAAGGGATTTTTGGTGGGGTGGGAGAGTAATTGGTGTTTGAGAATAGAACAAGGAAACATTTGTCGTTCCAACTAATTTTTATTGGCCCTTTCCAAGTCTTCCTCAGCAAACTGATCTATCTCTGTATTATGTACATTTTCTGAAGAGTTAAGCGCCTGTTGCTTCAGAAGAACTGACTGAAAATTGAGAACGTTCCATGAACAAAATGCACTTAATTGGAAATAGTTGGGCAGATCCTGAGTATTCTTGAAAAATCACACATTATATAAAATCGTAAATCATAGAATCCTAGAATGGTTTGGGTTGGAAGGGACCTTGAAGATCACCTAGTTCCTACTCCCCCTGCCATGGGCAGAAAACCTTTCACTAGACCAAGTTACTCAGTAACAAATATTAATAAGGAAGACTGCAGAAGTGATCTGTGTGGGAATTGAAATATCTGTGCACATACAAATTTTCAGTATAATTGATAAACTTCTTTTTAGAGTGTGCACCTATCAGGGATACATTAGTTATACTGCCCCTTTAAAAAGAGAGAAGTTCTTTCAATAATCACTTAAGGACAAATGCATGTTCTTGACGTTCAACAAAAGTTGAATGTTATAGTTAAAATTCTCTTTCACACCAGCATGAGATAAAATTCACAGCGAGAGAGAGCTGTTCAGCAAGGACCAACTTGTGAACGGGATGGTCCCTACTGTCCTTGGCTCAGGTGTCTCAGCTCCTAAGGCAGGTGTCTGTGACGGGCCGTGCACAGGTGGGTCTCACGGCGCCGCTCTTTGCAGGGGTCTCTAACTGGGGCGGCTACGCCATCGCCTGCGCCCTGCACGTGCTGCGCTGCTGCCACATCCACCAGCGCTACCTGCGCAGAGCTGTCGGCTTCCCGCACCCTCCCGGCCACAGCCCCTGGCTGCCGGCGCTCCCCTCCGTCACCAAGGTAATAAACAATTCCTGTGCGCCGGGCCGGGGACGTGCTCGTGACGGGGAGATGGGAGCGGCCGCCAGCCGCTGAGTCCTGCCGCGGCCGGTTCAACACCTCACCTTCACAGGTCCTTTGGGAACTTCTGGGGATTCCTTGTGAAGGAGCAGTCCTTAGACTGTTTTCCACAAAGGATTCAAGACAGACTGCAAATAAAAATCCTCTGATATGAATGTAGTCACGTCTAGTAGCTTCAAGCAGAAGACAGTGCTACAATTTTATGGGCAATGCAAGAAATCCTTGTATTGAGATACGGTGATTAAAATTCCCTGTTTGCTTCCTTAGCATCATTCATGATTTTATAACGCTCTGTTGTAGTGTCCTTTAGATGTCTGCTTCCAAATCAAAAGTCACAGTTCTTACGCAGTAGCCACTCCATGCTTCTGATCTTTATACTTACTACTGATTCTCCACCTTTTCTAGTTTGCTGGAACATTTCTACAATTAGTTTTTAATGCTTCTAAATTTAAGTTGGAGAAAAACTTGTACATGAATATTTTTAAATGTGTTTTGACTAATGCAGCTCTGTACAGTGTGATATTCTGGGAATGCAAAGGTTTCAGACTGAGAAGAAGTAAAAAAACAGAGAGGGGTGAGAAATGACAGTGATCTGTGCTCATCCTGCTTAGCACGTGCCTCTATTTTTAACTTGGCAGTGGTTAAAAAAACCAAAATCTGTCTATACACACACAAACTCTTAATGATTAAATAAGGTTTGTTCCACAACTTTACAATAAATTAGAAACTTCAAAATTCAGCTTTATTAGCACAGTACCTCTACAGAGATTTGGACAAACCCATTAAGTGTGTGGCCTCCGTGAATGCTAAGCAAAATGCAATCCATCTACCATAACTACTGCCCAAAACAAAGAAGTTTTTCTCCTGACATCACAAGACATTTCTGCATGAAATTCCAGCAAAGCACCTTTTAAGTATTTTGGAGTAGATCTCGCTCATTTTTTTCTTTAATTCTTGCTATCTTACTTTTTCCTCTAAAAGTAATAAAACTGAAACTGATCCCAACACTTGGCATAGCCATATAGCTTAACAAAGCTTATATGGCCCTTTTCAGCATAGTTTTTTTTGTAAAATAGTTTAAGTACTTTTCAGTTTCCAATGTTTTTTCCAGTTGCATCTACTGGTTTTTGACCTTTAAATTAATGCATCCTAAAATGACTATGATCAAAATTCCTGGTAATGAGATACTGTAATTAAATGTTATATTGTGTACAGGAAAACCTTCTTGTTTTTGTTTTACTAAGCCATACAGCTGGGAATATTAATGATCCAATAATGGGCTACTGAAAGTGCAATACTAAAATCTGTTGAGATAAAATTAATGGAAACAGTTTTGTGGAGGAGAGAAAATGACAAAATGTCTGACAAGAAAATATGATATCTTTAATTATAAATCACACAACAATGAACAGTGCAGAAGATTGAATACATTAGTATTCACATACTCCATTAGTATAAAAAAATCAGACCATTTATGTTTATATGGCTACTTTCTGCAAGATTCTACTTCATTTAATGCTGTAAGAATTACCCTTGTGAAATAAAGGGCAACACCACACAGATCCATCTCGGTGTTTATATTTATGATTGTAATTGGAAGGAGGACATTTGAAAGAGTCCCTTAGCACCAGACAGCTTTCTTATAATGTGCTTTATTTTTCTTCAAAAAATGGCACTTCCACGAATGCTGTAGGTCATAATTACTAAGTGAAGACTTCCCCTGAAACACCAACGTTCTTTCCCTGCAGGCTGGTGTTGGAGCAGTG
Source organism: Hylia prasina (assembly GCA_013397195.1). Lineage (NCBI taxonomy): Eukaryota > Metazoa > Chordata > Aves > Passeriformes > Sylviidae > Hylia > Hylia prasina. The sequence continues at coordinate 252,286 of VYXD01000221.1, forward strand.
TCAGGATTGCCCTGCCAAGCCCCAGAAATGCAGAGCTCTCCCTACTGAACAGCAAACTTAAGATTGTTCTGAGTTCATGGATGAGCTATTACACACATCTTAGTGAGAGATGCTGCAAAGCATTTGTTCTGTGGTGACAGCTGCAGGAACAGAAAACAACTGGACCTAAACAATCTTTGCTTACCTTATACCTCTGCTTACCTAATGATTTGATTATGTTACAGGCTTAGTTTTCCAGATGTTCATAGCAGTTTTACACCAAAGTGACTGTAATGAAATGAATTCATTCATCCATATCCAAATGCAGCTAATGCTAAACATCCTACAGTCAACTGCATTTCATTGCATCTCACACAAACAGGTTAATATATCAAGCATTTGTTCTTTTACTGAACTCTTTATTAATGGCAACATATTAACTGTGTAGTATTTTTTAATTATGAGCCATAAGAATATGAATTATAAATATATAAAGATGCGACATATTTTAGTATGCTTTATTAGCTTTGTCACTCATAAGGGAGTTTCCCCCCTCGAATAAAGTACAAACTAATGAGATATTTTTCTATTAACTTGATTATTTTTTGTTATCCCACTCCCAACATAATTATTTACTAAAAAGAGAACTGTGGTCAAATTGCAGAACTGTACAGCTAAGGAAGTGTGCTATACATTGTATTTGCTTATTACAAATGGGAACAGTAGCATTTGATGACAGGCTATGGTTTATCAGGCATAGTTATGTAGTATTAAGCAAGCAAACTTTTTAATCTCATATAAGCAGATCAGAGACCTCTAATATGTAAATATGTAGCACAAACTATTCATGTTAGAGATTACATTTTGTGTATTCCAATTTAGGTGTCTCTTTTGTGACAGGAGAGATCTCCTTTGCCCTTTTGAATTTAAATACACTCAGTGCTAAGAAAAACCTCTGTTGTACAGAAAGATCAGTTGTATATATTTGCATTTATGTATATGATAATTCATATAATATAAACTGATGTGTATTTAGAATTTTATAAATTATAAAATAGCAAAATTTATGCTACTAATGTATCCAGATAATTTCCTTAAATCACTGTGTCACTGCTGACACCATGTAACTATGCATATTTTTCCTTTAGTAGAAAACCAGAGCCTCATGTAATTTTGTTGCAGCTAAGAATTAGGATGTTTTACCAGGAAATAAAAGACAGATCTTTAGAAAGTGCATTCAGAGAGCAGGTTACAAAATTAAACTGAATTGATCATGCAGGGCATGCTTTGCTTCATTTGGACGTGATTCTCTTTTGGCCATGTACTGTATTAGGTAAAATACAACCATATTGTGTCTCAATTCAGATCTACAGCTACTGTATTCTTTGTGGTTTAGAAGTGTTCCTGGAAAAAGTCCTAAGATATGATAAGAGAAAATTAGATATTTCAACGTTATAATTTTTTTTCCATCATTCATTTGTGTCCAGGTGATAAAGAACTTTGCTAGAGGTTATTGTGTGGTGTTGTCAAACAAGAAGTGTTAAAACCTAGAGAACTCTTTGTCAAGGACACTAGGAGGATTGTTGCAGTAGCAATTTCCATGGAAATGGAAAAGGTACAGTAGACAAAGACCAGAAAGGGCATTCCTAGTAAAGAAAGGGAGGAAAAGATAGATAGATGAATGTTTCAAGGTCTTATATAAGCTATCACAGGGTTGGCATAGGAGAAGCTAAAAAGTGACTAGGTTTTTAGTTTTCTTAGATTTTTATTAACAGAATTGAAGGAATAAATTCTCTCTGTAGTAAATGCTAAAAAATAGGAAGTTTTTCCATGTACGTTTCATGACAAATGAAAAGCAGAGCAGTTTATGCCAGACATACATCCACTTGAAACCGGATCTTGAAATTTCACTGTTCCCTGTGTTTTTTTTCAGAGCTCATTTTATCCCATCTTTCCATCCCACTATGCTATCTGGCCTGTAGCTCGCAAAAAAGGATTTTGTTCCCTCTGTGTACTTTTACAGCTCAGCTTGGAACATGCTTTGTTATCTGCTTATATTAGTTAAGCAAGAAAATAACTGTAGTTCTAAACAAAGCATATGCTAGTTCAGAGCATGCCAAGGAAGCACAATTTCCGAGGTTGTTTTCTCCCTACTCTTTCCCTAAGCAACAAGAATTCTCATAAAATCAATAATGGAAAGAGAAGAGAGGGCCAAAGGCAGAGAGAGATCAGAGAAGCTGCAGGAAAGGAAAGTGAGTGTGCAGCCCATCCAGGTGCTCTCTGTAACCTCTTTTCCTGGGTAATCCTCTTTCCCCTCTGTTCTTTCTCTATAAAAACGCAGCTGCAGACAGCTGCCTTGCTGGGGAAACCACAGCTGGATTTCTGAGATACTTTGGGTTCCTCTGATTCTGATTTGTGCAATATAGGAACTTGAAACCAGGCAAAAAATGATGTTTCTGAATTGACACTAATGTTCTGAGGCAGTGTGGAGAAAAATAATATTCAGTGATTAAATGGAAGTCAAGATTATAAACCATCTGACACCCCCTGAGCTCCAGATGCTAAACATATTCTTTGGGACCAGACGGTACTTGCAAGTTGATGGCAAAACAAATATGGAGGATATGGTCAGTCTCACCCAGAATTAACGTAAAGACCTTGATGACTGCTCTTGTCTGATTCAGAATTTTAATTATATTCTGTTTCTTTCTTTTTCAAGGAAGAAAAGCTTCTGAAAGCACTCGTGCAGCTTGGGGTCCGCAGTGGCAAAACTGCCAGTTTAGAGATGGAAGTGGATGGGCTGCCCTTCTACAACACCCATTCACTTATGATTGAAAAGCTGCTGCAGGAAGCACAGCAGTGACTGCCCCTAACGATTTCTGCATCAAGAGCTGCTCCCATGTAATTTCCTTATTCTTGAGGCTCTCGCAAGGTGCAAAAGATCAGAAAAAGATGACTTTTCATCTCTGGTGTCTTGACTACAGACAGCCTTTCATTGTTATCCTTACAACATCTCTGTGAAACAAGAAGAGGGTATTATCCACTTGGTCTACCTTTCTTTCTGTAATTGTATAATGGAAAATTAATATTAAGTGGTATTATATAATAAGAGGTGATCTGGCTTTTACAAAGAAAGCATGAAATTACAATGAGATATTATTGCACTGCTGTTCTTGTTTTACTAACCTCATAACTGCAACAGGAAGTAACTCCCATAGCAACTTGGATTTAAAAATACTTGTGGTGAGGAAAACAGCTACAGTAGAGAGGGAAGATTCAAAACAAAACTGCAGTGTTACAGTAGTGAGAGCTCCATTGCACACTTCCTGTAGCCCCTCTAACACTGTGTTCTTATGATGGGGGATAGTTTGTGGAAGTGTGAGGAGATAAGGAGAAAATTTTAACTGAACTAATGAAAATAAAGGCAGCATTGCAGATCTTCTGTGTAAAGAGTCAGCTGTGCCACTAATCCCTGTCATATTAGTAGCTGGCCACTTATATATGTTGCCACTTTATGGGTAATAGAAAAAAGTTGTAGAATTTCAGAGTATCCTTTCTTTACAAAGAAATTAATTTAATACAAAAATAGTGATTAAAATTAATTATTAGAAATTAAAGTATGACTAGAAATTAAAACACATTTGCATTCAGTATGAAACAACATTATGTAAATAAACTTTTACATGAATTCCTGTTGTGGAAATTCAGCTCCTGACAAGACCAAGTGAAGTAACATTAAATTCTATCCCATGGGATTACTAACACTGAAGCAGTACATGACAAATGGCTGTGAGCTGTGCCCAGCTTTTGTCATTTAAAGCTGTGATGTTACCTTAACTCCAGGTGAGTGTCAGGACTGAAGTTCTGCTGGCTGTCAGCCCTCGCAGCAGAGAGGGGAGGGTACATCTGACACCACCTCTAGAGCATTGGTGCTTTACCTGTCATAAAATGGAAGTTTCTTTTAGTTGAACATCCAGCAGCGAGCAACACTTTATATCTCTTTTCTTTCCTGGCAGGTGAGTTTTATTTTCGTTCTTTGATGAGAGACAAACAACTTTTTCAGAATGAGAAAAATAATTTCATACCACAAACACCAGCATATTTTGAACATTAATCTCCTGAAGTCCTTGAGGATACAAAGCCTTTAAAGACATGCAATAGTTAAACACATGACAGAAAGTAATCTTAATGCCCTGCTAGACTTTCAGGGTTTTTTTATTTTTTAGATTTGTTTTATCTAAAACCTTCTCAAAGGATGTTCTAAAAAAGTATCTTGGAAGTTTCACAATTAGAAAATGTCTCCTTTAGAAGTCTCCAAACTCTCCAAACTATAAGTATTAAGTAAAATATTCCATATGAATGCTTGACCTTTTTGCCAAAGCCAGTAACCCCACAGGATGGCATACGTTCACTTCTGCACAGAACTCACAGAATGAAATTGGCATCATTCTAAAAAAAGCAGCTGATTTTATTCTCTCTGTGCTACTGACATATTGCACTAACAGGTGCAATGTATATTTCCAAGCACTAACTTTTGTCAAAAATTTTTCATTTAGTAAGCTTTTGCTCTTTTTCCCTCCAAAATACAAGTCTTAACAGTCAGATTTCATTAAGAAATACAAAATGTAATGATTTATTTCTCTTTTTCTCATGTGTAGCATGTCTATAGCAACCTTAGCAGGATCTTTGAGTGAATGTGTTTTGACTGAGATGGAAGGAAAAGCTCAGAGTGGGGGTTACCTCCCTGCTGTATTGGTTACAGTTCTGCAGCCTAAGCCAAACAGTTACAGTACAGAAAGGATTGATAAAATATTTGCCTCAAGAAAAAAAAAGGGGGAAATAAGAAAAAAAATCCCTCCTTTCTGTTGCGGGTTAGCAGGTTAAGTGCTGAGAACTGTAGCAAAATGCTGCACTGTGTTATACAAGTTTCCATCTGATTTTAAAGTGCAGCAGCTGACCAAAGCTGACCACATCAAAGTACCAACTCAAATGAGCCTTAATCCCTCAGATAACAATTCCATGTAGTACAGCATGCTTTGCATTCCAGTTGTCTAATTTAAACAGCACGCGGATCTGTAAAGAAGCAACGCATAAACACAACAACAAATATTTAATCCCAGAACAAAGCACATGTGTCTTGCAGCCTGACAGGTCGTGGAGGTCCAAGGAGTTGGTGCTTAGCAATGTACAAGCTCAGCACTACAGCACTCGGGAGGGAGTCCTTGCCTTGGAATACACAGCAGATGAGATGAAAGATTAGGAGAAAATAAAGCTAAACAGTGCTAATAGTCAGGAGAAAAAAATGCAAATGTAAGGTAATTAATCCAGCTGAGTGGTCGAAGTATAAAGAAATGTAAAATAATTAAACAAACCAAATGTTAACCTAAACAAACCTAATCCCCTCTTGGGACTGGGGACATGAATCCTTTCTGCAAGAGGAGGGAGGAGAGGATCTGTAGTCTCACAAATAGAAACTGTGGGCCAAAGCTAAAAGATGGTTATTTCAAACATAGTGTGAAAAAATATAAAAAGAAAATTATAAAAACATTCATTATTAAACACATCCAGTAATTATATCCAATACTGCACTCTCAAGGTGGTTTCCAGAAAACTGTTAGAATATATTCCTTTTGGAATCTGATGACAAGCAAGGCTGTGTTACAATGACATACTTAGATAGCAGGAGTAGACCATCTGTCTAGATGATCTTTTGACTCAAAAGCAAAGCAAAGAAACAAAACTGATTATACTGCTGGAAGTTATCAGCTCTGGGTTGCAGAAAGGTGTTTCAAGGAAGGTCTGAAACCAGAGAACTGAAAGGACAAGGGAATATTCATGGTGTAACAGCTACAGGTACAAGAAGTTGTGATGAGCAGATCACAAAGAAGAATCACACAGGATTCAACAGTGCAACAAAAAACCTAAAAAAACCTAGAGAAGAGGTGGTGGTAGAAACAATACTGTGGAGCACAGCTCCCACATCTTTAAAAGACATTATTCTCCAGTTACTCCTGTATTTTGTTTCTGTCTAAACCAGGACACAGATCATTCATACATCATATTTCTGATACTGTATTTACTGAACAATGACCAAACCATAAACAATACTATCTGTGGGCAAAACCAGAGTTTAAACAGAATTCATTCAGCAGTATCCCTGACAAATGCATTGTTATTTAGTTGCCTGCATGGTCTGTGTTGCAGAAGATACAAATTGCAAAGGACACAAGCAAAACCATAGCAAGGTATAGTAGAATTTAGATGTAAATAAATATTCTTGAACACAGTGACTCAGAGAAACACATGGGATCAAAGTGCCTCACATACTACCAACCTCTGGTTCTCTTCCAAGTCAACAAACCAAGTTATTGACACCCACTGGAGCCCAGAGTCTCATACTTCTGGAAGTCTCTGGGAGCCTAAGGATGAGGTTTAACAGTCTGAGATTCAACAGTCAAATAATAGCCTGAAGGTCTCAGCAGGTGCTGAGTTCCTTGTGCATGTTCTCCCATAATGTCTCGCACTATTGGATTGATTGTTTTAGGGATCTGGGTCTGGCATGGTCTCTGCAGGCTTTGAAACTGGCAGAAGGAGTTTTTCAGAGTTACAGAGATGTTGCAGAAGTGTTTTGTTGGGCTTTCTCTTTTTAAAACTATATATGGGGACATTTAATTTTTTCTGTCTCATAACTTTTCAACAGATGATGACAGCTTGTAGAGAATTACTTTCTCTAGATGTTACAGGGGGAAACAGAAAGCAGCTAAAGATGAGTTCACCAGAACTACACACCATGAATACTAGCTTATTCCAGTCAATGCAGTCATCAAGACAAACAGGTTTTAAGTGGTAGATACGTGATTATAACTGAACTGACTTAGCACATGCTTTCCTCACTATTGCCAGAGTCCAAGCACCTCCAGTAACAGCTTCATTGTACAGCATTGCTCACAAGCCTTTGGGAGGTCACACTGTTGTAATACATGAATAATTCAGACAGATACACAAACACGGCCATAGATGCAGATGTAGGATTAAGGTCCTTATGATTAATGTTGTAGGCTGTCTACATTAGTTGTGAAGCAGTCCTTCATTCCAGCACCATCAAATGGTGTTTGTAATAACCCTGGTTGTTGTTCATGCTGTGTTCTGTTGGGAGTTTCAGTAGGGTTGAGTGGATAGGATTCCTTCGTCTCTGTACTCAGATGGCCTAAACATGTTAGACAAGAATCTCTCATCTTGACAAAGTTCTGGTAAGTGCTTTCACTGGAAAAACAGTACAATACTGGGTCAGCAACACAGTTAAAAGTAGTTAACAGGAGAGAAATATGGTAAACATTAAATATTTTCTCAGCAAATGAGCAGTTGTTCTCCAACAAGCTACGAACTACAAGTAGGATGTGGTATGGACCAAAGCAGACTAAAAAGATGAAAACGGTGCTTGAAACCAGCCTTTTAATTTGGATTTTCTTCTTCTTTTGAGTGCCAGGACTCTTGTGGACAACTCGTAAAATCCCACAGTAGGAGAAGGCCAGCAGAAAGAAGGGGAAAAGGAAGCCAGCAGAGAAGCGGTAGTAATTGACATTGTGCTCCCATTTCTTGATGGGGTAATGCTCAAAGCACACCAAGTGGCTCTCAGCATCCATACTGATCTCCCCGTGTGTGAAGACAAAGCAGCACGTCATAATTTCTTTGGCCCAGATAATGATGCTCACAATGGCAGCTGCCTCCATGCTCCGGAAGCGCTGAAAGCGAAAGGGGTGCACTACGGCCAGGTAGCGGTCGATGGAGATGCAGCACAGGAAGCCCACACTGATGTAGATATTCTCATACAGGATGATGCCACAAACTTTGCACAGCAGCTCATTGTAGGTCCAGTTGTCATGCTGTAAAACATACTGAAGCCAAAAAGGCAAAGAAAATATGTACAGCAGGTCTGCTATAGTCAAATTGCAAAGATAGATACCTAATTCGTTTTTAGCTTTGATCTGTAAGTACCCATAGTACAGTGACAGGCAGTTAGCTGGCAAGCCTAATATAAACACAAATATGTACACCACGGGGGATAGTGTCTCGTGGATATCATGATTAATATTGCACTTCTCAGTCGCATTCTCTGTGAAATTCACCATCTTCTACTTCTTCCCATGTATCACTCATCAGGGTCCTGAATGTAAGACTTAATTACATTTAGTTTTCATGTAGAGTTTATTTCTTCCACAAACCTTTAGGCTGAAGTGAGGACTTACTGCAGGATGTAAATAACCTGAAGAGAAAACACAAGGAAATCTTTAGAAGGGATACAATTGTTAAATATACAGTAGACTTTTCAGAAAGCTGCCTTTTCTTAGCCCTGAGTCTTTGATAACGATAAAGTCCGTCTGGGAAATCAAGAGTCACATAACTCCTAGTACATAACAGAAAAGTGCCAGGAAATTATGTGATCCAGAATCACAAAGAAAATTACAAATATTTGTTGTCTTGGCTTTGGAGGCATCTATAATGTGAAGAAATATCATCTCTGGTTTAGAAATGGGGCAGAAAAACAGTAATCAGATTTGTCTACGATGGAAAAGCTGTCTCTGGTAAATCAGCAGTCCACACAGACTTCCATAGAGGATGTAGGGTGCACAAAACTCTAGATTATTAATTTCCATTTCTTAAATTTCCCTTTTTATACAAGATACCATGCAGCTCAATTCAGCAGGATGAAAAAAAAAAAAAAAAGAGGAATTTTTAGCACTCTCTCTTACAGTTACTTGTAAAAACAATCCTGAAAGCAAGCTGTCTTCCCCTCTTGGAAGGACATGGTGAATCTCTGGTACAATGCATCACCGTGGTCTGTTCTACACAATATGGTATTAAATATTCCTTATTTGCCATCAACTCCCAAACCCACACATTTACAACTTATTCATTTGTATCCTTCCTTGTCATCTTCACTGGATATGGATGTAATTGCTTTCATCTGAAGAATCTAGTATAATCCAAACATATACCCACATAATCCAAACAAAAACCACTCTGACAGCAGGTCAGCACTCAGATATACTAGGTCAAGCCTGGACCCATCTCACAGTGATGAAACCCTTGACTTAACAATTAAATACCCCACTCAGCATTTTATCACCTCATGATATATTCACCTGGGCACAGATGCTCAGCACTGGAGAACAGCAGGGCAAACTGCCTGGTCTGAAGGGAATGCATGTTTAACCTGGTGGTGCAGAACAGCAAGGCTGTATTTCTTTCAATCTCTCAGAAAATTCAGGGATGTTGGGTATACCTTTGTAAGGTTAACAATTTGCATACTCTTTTCAAAGCTTCAGGTACTATAGATTCAAAAGAAGCACTGTCCAAAGACAAAGCTAAGGCTTTGCTGCTCTTTCCTGTTTGCTATCCTAATTTGCATTTTTGTCATTATGTTCTGTCCCATCTAGGAACATAAAATTTCTTCCAAAGCAACCCTTACAAAACATGACTACACTACAGCAAAATTACTGTCAGCTTTAGCATTTGAGGATGTTATGTCAAATAATCTTTTTAATACGTTTGATTTTTTTTTTAAATAGTAATAGGCTTTATTCCTGTAGAAACTGAAAACAAAGTCACTTGCTTTAAGCCAGAAAAGAATTGCCTGGCTGAAGTAAGTGATCAAACCTGCAAAGAATTTAATTTTTTAGCTTTAACCAGCACAGCTCCACAGAATTCACAGCAAACACATACAAATAAGAATTGGGATGTGGTTTTCATCCCCTTACTTTTACTTTTTCTTTCCAACAGAGAGAACATCAGCTCTGGTTTTGGTGGAAGTATCCTTGGGAGAAAGGATAAACTCTCACTCATGAAACAACAGGCCAAGATAAGTAATCTCCCTCAAAACTTTTAACTCCACTGCCCAACACAACTTGTGTGGAAGACTGCTCAAGTCTAGTGCTTGGCTCTCCCCCACCTCTCAGTCTCAAGCAGCTCCTTTGGAGTTTAAGAGATTCACGCTCTCCACCGTGGGTGTGACAATAGTTACAACTCATATATCAAACTCAGCAGGAGAAATGCTGCTAAAGGGACCCAGTCACAGGTACCTATGGTTCAGTTTGAAGTTTGCTCCAGGAGTCTGACATAACCTTCCCCTGGAATAAACATGACAATGTTAGCACTGCTGACAGGTACAGCAGAAATCATTTACTGAAGTTATGCACAAATTTCCCCAAACACTGATACCTAGGGGCCATTAGCTCCCCTGTAACACTGTCCAGTTTCTCCAAGGCTTCATAACCATCACATATCTCTTCCATCTGCAGACAAGGCCAGTGCACAGAATCTTTGCTGAGGAGTAGATGATAACCTTCTTACTCCAGCCCACCTTTATAATCCAGAGCTCCAGGCCTGAATTTGTATTTCATAACATTTCTGTATAATGATTTTATGACTTTTACATGTAAGGGTTTGCCTGCACTGGATGATTGGCATACCTTAGTTATTCTCTAAAATGCCTAAAATCTGAGACCTATCATTGTATCTACCAGCACAGTGCCCAGCCAGTGTCCAGCTCCTGTCAATAAGGCCAAATAGTAATTCAAAGCTGCTGACAGTTTTGAAAATTCAGAACTGTCTTTATATGTCTAGCACTGAGTTTCATTCAGTGTTACTCAGTGAGTCATTATGGATCACAATCTGAAGAAAAGCAGATGTACTCTACAGATGCAGTGGTTTTTTGAAAGTGTTTTCCTCTAAGAACTCAAAATGTTTTTATCAAATTATGTTTATGTACAGTGAATATAATTCTCTGTAATAAGTAAAAGCATTTCTGCTTAGTTTAAAAGTCTTGCCAGAATGCAGAATGTGAAGGAGGTAGCAAAAGTCTTATTGATACAATATTGTGCTAATATAACTACACTTATTACAGCAACATTTTCTCCTCCTGGAGGAAATGCTGGAGCGGGCTGTTTGAAGGGGCAGGAAAAGAAGGCTGGCTGTAACAAATCTCTTTGCTTTGTGCTAACAAACCCTCCCCCAGTTTCAAAGATGGAGATGAAAAAAGAAACATCCAGATTCTTGTACAATAGCTCTTATACTGCTGTTCTGGTCAGTGGCAACAGTGAGCCAGGAAATCCTTTCCGTGTTTCAGCCTCCTCAGTGTGTGGGCTCTGGGCCACCTTTGTACCCTTTGACCACTCGTGCCTGGCTAAGGACAGACTCAGCAGCCAAATGGAAATACAGAGGCAGATCAACTTCTCCCCAGCACCAGGTGCTCTAGATATAGATATTGGTGATATAGATATAGATATAGATATCTGCACCAGCCAAGGAGTGAAACTGTAGGATTTTTTCAACAAACCTGGTATCAAAGGACTGCACTGGCAGGTTTAAGCAAAAGGGTGTGGAGGAGCCCACTCTGTTATTACAAACATATGACACAATACTTTACAAGCTGTCTGAAAAAGTGGAAAATGAAGTAAAGGTGATACAAGGTATAGAGGAAAAAAGACAAATAGCTCCCCCGTTACTTATTGGGCACATCTGGATAGAGGGAGGACAAAAATTTTAAAAGTTGCTCTAAGAAAAACATCTGGGGTGCAGACAATCATAAAGCTGAAAGCAGTTATGAAAAGGAACACACAGGCATTTCTTCTAGACAGGTTTAATATGGATATAGTGCAGCTGTGTGACTTTTTTTTTTTAAATCATGGATTATGTAACACCTTCAGTATCACGAGTCTGCAGTCATTTCCAGGCAATATTTCTCTCTACTATATGCCCACAGCTTTTAGATGATACCCTTCTAAGCCCAAGTCTTGGCAATAAATTAGAAGACTCTCTCCATCTACATGAGGTCCAAACCATTCTCTTTTTCCTGGATTAAAAATAAAGCCAAGGATCCCAAAGTTTCAGAAAGCCTCACTTCTCATGGTTTAAACAAGCCAACTTTATTACTCACTGGAGAGTTCAACAACAGTTCTTTTCTTTCCCACCTCCTTTGTGCCTTAGCTATTGACAAACACGACTTGCCCCTGCATGATGAACCATGGGGCAGCTCACATGTTAAGTGCTGCCTGCTGGCAATGGCACAGGAAGCATCCAGAGCCACTGGCAGCAACAGCCTCTTCACCTTAGACCAAGCAGCCCAGGTGGGTCCTTTCAGTTTCAGTGAATACTGCTACAATTTTCATTGTAAGAAATCTGTCTGCAGTTAGGTCTACATATTTCTTTGGCAGAGACAGATGGGACTGCACCAAAGGACTTCCTTGCTGGAATGGGCAACTGTTGTGCACCCAGCTTGTCTCATCCACAAAGCACCCACTTCCATTAACAGGGAGTGTAGCATGCTTGTGTGCCTGCATGGTCTCTTGCTATTTAATCTGTCCTTGCACCTGTCATACCGTGCAGACAGGCCTGAGTCACTTGGCTGTCATTGCAGGACTTGAACTGCCCTGCATATCTTGGAATCAGAAACCAAGGGTGGTTTGAGTTTGGGATTTGGTTCAGGTCATTATCTACACAAACACCAGCCCTTAAATTCACACGCTAAGCTTCCTTCAACACTTGCAGGTTTGTCAGATTGATCCTGTTTCACAAAGCCAGGAAGCATAAAGTCAGATAAGAAGGCAGGGAAGTGATGAGCAGCAGAAGAGACTAGGGACTGGTCAAACAACATAAAATGGACAGGAAAGGGATAACACTCTTAGAGAAAGTTTGAGGGGAAAAAAAAAAGTAGAAAAAAGTAGAAATTTGGATGCACCACCGAACATGAGGAAATGGCACAATAATATTTGGGTTTAATTGCAAGAATTATGATGTAAAAGATGGACCTGTTGGAGCAGGTCCAGAAGAAGGTCACAGAAATCACAAGAGAGGTGGAGCACCTCTCCTATGAGGAAAGGATGAGAAAGTTGGAGTAGTTCAGCCTGGAGAAGAGAAGGCTGTGGGAAGACCTTGTTGCAACCATTCAGTACCTAAAGGGGACTTACAAGAAACATGAGGACAGACTTTTTAAATAGAACTTGTAGCAACAGGACAAGGGGCAATGATTTTAAACTACAAGAGTATAGAGTCAGCGTACATACAAGGATGAATATTTTTATGATGGGGGTGATAAAACACTAGCTCAAGCTGCCCAGGGAGGTGATGGATGCCTCATCCCTGGAAATATTCAGGGTCAGGTTTGATGGGGCTCTGAGCAACCTGATCTAGTTGAAGATGCCCTTGCTCATTGCAGGAGAGTTGCACTAGATGGCCTTTAAAGGCCCCTCCCAAACCAGACCATTCCCATTCTAGAAGGGTATCAAGTAGAAAGAGCCATTAAAGGCAACGAAAGATATTTCTATTAACACAAGATAAGTAAAGGAAAAGAAAGACAAGTACATATGAAGCACAAACACAAACATATGTATTTATTTTTATAATACATAATTTATATAACATGTTTATGTGATATGTAAGTATTTTTTATATTCATAAAAAGATAGTTGAAATATTTGCTGGGTTTTTTATTCCAATCTTTAGAACCAGAATTGTTAACTAGTGTCTAACAAAATTATTTTTAACAATAGGATAGGGGCATAGAGGTAAATAGATCAGCAACAGATATTTTAAAATACTACGTGCACTCCAGGGGATTTAGTTACAGCAATTTGTGAATTATTGCCAGTAACATTTCAGAAATTAGGATGGATTGGGGTAACACATACATAACGCTCTGTTTTGTGAAAAAGAGGTGTCAAATTGAGCTTCTAAACTAAAGTAATTTACATCTGTGCACAATCCATTCTGTGTTTATAACTTGCTAGTGGTTTTTTCTAATGTGAACCTCTGAGTACAATAATTATTACTCTGTATATCTCTCATTTGAAGCAAACTGCAGAAGTGTTCTGTAAATTGCAAACAACTTTACTTTTGCCATTATCAGATGACTCATCTTGTAAACCTATTGTCAAAGAAGGAAGTCAGCAACATTTTTTCAGAATCCACATAAACAAAAGACTAATTAGTCATCAATGCCCAATTTTTCCTAACACGGACATGTAATTTTTTAGCATCTTGAGTAAATCATTCCATTTGCTCCATCTTTTGATATTCTGGGAATTCCATACTCTGTCTCTATACCTTTCCATTTCAGGTTTTTATGACTTTGGACTTCTTTGTTGATGCCTGCACATACAAAGGACAATTTGAGATGAAGGGCAAGGGAGGCAGGTAGGATAATGAGCACAGTTAGTACAATATCATAGAATCATAGAATGGTTTGGGGTGGAAGGGACCTTAAAAATCATCTCATTCCAACCATGGGCAGGAACACCTTCCCCTAGACCAGGTTGCCCCATCCAGCTTGGCCTTGAACACTTTTAGGAATGGGGCGTCCACAGTTTATCTGGGCAACCTGTTCCAGCACCTCACCACCCTCACAGTAAAGAATTTCCTTCCAATGTCTAATCTCAATCTTTTCATTTGAAGCCATTCCCTCTTGTCCTATCACCACATGCCCTTGTAAAATGTCTCTCACTACCTTTTTTTAGGTCCCCTCCAGATACTGCAAGACAGCAATTAGGTCACCCTGGAGCCCCCTCTTCTCAAGACTGGAAAATGCCAATTCTGTCAGCATTTGCTCACAGGAGAGGTGCCCCATCCCTCTGATCATCTTGGTGCCCCTCCCTCTGGACACACTCCAACAGGTCCATGTCCTTCCTGTGCTGAGGACTCCATAGCTGGATGCAGCACTCCAGGTGAGGTCTCACCAGAGGGAAGTGGAGGGGTAGAATCCCCTCCCTCACCCTGCTGATCAAGCTGCTTTGGATGCAGCCCAGAACATATTTGGCTCTCTGGGCTGCAAGTGTTCCTGTCCAGCCTCTCATCCACCAGCACCCCCAGGTCCTTCCCAGCAGAGCTCTGATCTGTTTATCCCCCAACCTGTGTTCATACCAGGGATTGCCCCAACCCAGGTGCAGCACCTTGCACTTGGTCTTGTTAAACCTCATGAGATTCCCATGCACTCACTTCTTGAGCTTGTCCAGGTCCCACTGGATGGCATCCCATCCTTTAGGTGTGTCCCTCCTCTCTCTGGTGTCATCTATAAATCTGCTGAGGCTGCACTCAATTCCTTCATCTGTGTCATTAATGAAGATATTAAATAACACTGATCCCAGTACAGATCCCTGAGGGACACCTCTTGTCACTGAGATCCATTGGGACTCTGAGCCTTTGACCATGACCCTCTGGATCAGACTGTCCAGCCAGTTTCTTATCCTTTTAACAGCCCATTCATCAAATGCATCTCTCTCCAATTTAGAGAGAAGGATGTTGTGGGGGCCATGTCAAAGGCTCTACAGAAGTCTGGATAAATGACATCTGTGACCCTTCCCTTACCCACTGATGCAGCCACTCCACCACAGAAGGCCAAAAGTTGATGAAGCAGGATTTGCCCTTGGTAAAGCTCTGCTGGCTGTCTCAAATCACCTCCCTGTCCTTGGTGTGTCTCAGCAGAGCATCTAGGAGGATCTGTTCCATGATCTTCCCCAGGCACAGAGGTGATGCTATCAGGTGGGTAGGACCCAGGATCCACCTCTCTATCCTTTTTGAAGATGGGTACAATGTTTCTATTTTTCCAGTCACCTGGGACTTCTGACTGACATGACTTCTCAAATATCATGGACAGTAGCTTGGCAAATACATCTGTCTGTTTCCTCAGACTACTCATTCTGTCTCACACTACTACTTATTCTTTATCTAGGATTAGGACCTTTTTACCTCATGTGAGGTCTGAACAACTGGTTGAGCACAAGAAAGTGCTGAAAAAAAGAACTTTAGAAAATCCCTATTTATGGTAATAAGAAGTTCATGCAATGTGTAATTTCAGGCAAGCAGTCCAAGTAGTATCAGGGAAGTGAATCACAGCTGAAATTAGTCATGCTATAGCTGCCTCAAAGCTTTAAAAAATGACCCTCATTTGCCCCCCACTTCCTGCTGTTAAAGATCAAGCAAGTGGACGACATGACCCTCCAAGTATTTTACTGCTGAGTTACTGTGACTAGTTCCTACCCACAGGGTACACGTTGAAGCTCCTTGTACGACTTGCTTGAGTACAGAACAGGGGGTGGAGGAAAACACATCACACCACTTCCTGCAGACATCTTAAATCACTCTATTACTCAGAGAAAAAACTCCAAATCTTCCTTTCCCCTGAACTAAAACCTCAACCAAGTCAATGTCTCTCTCCCCCACAATCCTCCTTGACACAAAAGCCAAGAAACCATCCTGTCTCTATTGAATAAGCAGCAGGCAAGTAATAACCAGTCATAGACAACAGAACTCCTTACAATTCCCAACCTGTACACCGATCCCCATTGAACAGGACAATGCAAGAAAAGCCAAGATTACAGAGGTCTTGCCTATTAGAAGCCACATAAGCCATTATCAGCATACAATATTAGTAAGGAACAACAACTGGAACAACTGTGTTGTAACCTAGGATTGAGAAATAGGAACTTCACCCTTCTGAGTTAAATGACTTCTGATTCATTTTACCATCTACAGCCTTGGGGAAAATGATCCTTCTGATTTATTTTCCTAAACTCTGTCCTATTCCACTCTTTTGATGCTGCAGCCTGCTCTGACAACAGCACAGTGCTAACTCAGGCAATACCAGATATCCTGCATTGAAGTCAGTGACTTCAGGGTTAACTCATATCTGTATTGCATTTCAATGATTTTGGCCTTTCTTGGACTGCCGGTGTGTCCCTGTAGCCTCAGGACTGCCACAGAGCCCGTTTCACAGAGTGGCTACCCAAAGGGAGCCATGGGAATCACCCACAGATTTCTCTGCTGCCTGAGCGTGGGCCATTCATTTCCATACCGTGGGCCACAGCACACTGCCAGCACTCTGCCCTGGCCAGTGCACCCCACCCTGGCCAGTGCACCTCGTTCTGGTCAGAGCACCCTGTTCTGGTCAGAGCACCCCAACCTGGTTTAGCACACACCAAGGCTGAGCAAAGCACTGGCTGTCAGCCTCTACCTTCAGCCAGATGCTCACAGCCCTGGCATGTATTGAGAACAACTTGCCCTCTGTACCCACATGTTCACACAGAAAGGGAGTGGAATGCCAGCGACATGCAAGGCAGTCCCTTCTGTTAAGCTCCCCCAGCTTCACTCAAGGGAAAACTTGTTCAAAAACTGACAATTTAGAGAATGAAGCAGGGACCAAATTATCTTTCTGCTTGCATCTTTTGTAATGCCACTTTGAACCCAAGAATCAGCACATCATACCTTCCAAACAGAACTATCTCGTTCACTACAAGTCATTTGGAAAGCAACCAAACACCCATCTATACAATTTTTTCTCCTCATTTACTGATAATTCAATGGACAGCACTTACTGTGCAGTGCTGCTGACAAGCTTGGGACGTCCATAAACCAATGCTTGACTAGTAACACTTGACAACCAGCAAAGGCTGTCTGATAGAAAAATTTGGCTCGCTAGGTCTAACAAATGTGGTTGAAACTCTGGCATGTCTAAGGAGATTGAGCAGATCTCCTGTTTAAGGAGAATGCTAGCATTTTCATTATTTCATGCATCAGCAAATAATGATACATTCAATAAAGTAATCTCTTTTTAAAATGCCATTTTCTGCATATATGATTCAGTATATGATTCATTTTGTATTGCAAGTTTTAAGATATGGTAAAGTGAAAAGCTGCTTACAATATTTGAAGATTTTTGCTTTCCACTCCTCACTTTTCTTTGACTTAATTAAGAGAATAAATTAATCCTGGGATAGGAGGCTGTTAGGAGCACCTAACACTGTGTGCACTGTTGCCATCTAAAAAACTAAAATAATTCTTTTGTGGCTTTTTATTGTGCTTGTGTTTCCAGCTTACACTGATCACCATTGTGCATTTCAGATATGTTTCTGTTCTAGATCCAATTCTTTCTAGTCTAGCACAGCATCCGCCCTTCCACACACTTCTGTTTAGCTATGTTCATTTCCTTTTAGGCTCGAGTGAGCCTTTTTTGGCTCTTGTTCTGTATTTCTGTATTTCTTCCTTGGATACAGAATTGGAGGGGTGGTGTGTGGGGTGAATTACGCATATGTATTTGTGCATGTCTTCAAATAGTCCCCATCTAGTTGGTAGAAACATAACTCTACTAAACTATCCCTTATTGCTATCTTTAATTATATTTCTTCCCCTTTTTTTTTCAGTTTCCCTTCTGGAGATTAACCAAGTTTCCTGGAGAACTGAGTCAATATTCATTTTTAAGACATGTTCTTCCATTGTTATTTCTCAGTGTTCTCACGAGAAGCAGTGTGCCTTGCAGAAGGTTTTCCTCTGCTCTTTCCCTTTGCTGTTTTTGCTCCCTAGATGACTACTGAAAACATCAGTCCTCTTTTTTTTTTTTTTTTTTTTTTTTTTCACTTGAGGGTACAGAACTCCAACAACTTAGTTCCCAGTGGATTAATCACTTTAAATAAAGTGCTGGCATCTATATCTGCAGGTTTGCTTACATTTCTGTTTCCTGATTTTCCATTTCTGGATAGAGAACGCAAAAACTGAGAAGAATAATTGGAGAGGCATGGCCTCACAGAAATGCAAAACCCCCTTCTTTAATAGTATCAAAGAAGCAATTCACAGCAAAAGCAACAATCTTGCTGTAAACCATTCACACTTCCAAACATGCTTCTGACTAGAGAAAAGGGAGAGAATCAAATGTTTGTTACAGGGGAATTCTGATGAGCTCTTGAGGAGATGGAAAAGCTGGCACAGGAGATGTGAGATTCCAAATTCAGAGCTGTTCAGAAATCCAGGTCCTGCTTTGGGATGGAGGTGTAAAACCAGCTCTGAAATTGGGACATAAGTTCAAATTCCAAATAATAATGTTCTGACATGATAGGCTGGGGGATTTTAGTTTAAACCTCTTGTAAGTTTAAAAGACAATTGCTATATTAAAAGCTATGTCTGAACAGTTCTTAAACATGGGGCATAAACCAGATACACATTCTAATTAGATATGAGTAGACATAAATCATTATCCATCACAGAGTAAAAACTCTCCTTCCTTGAAGGAGAGAAGGAAGATGAAATGTTTCCAGATATAAAATGATAATATTCTAATGGTTACTAAATATTGAGTTAAAAGAAAGCCAAACCAAGAGATCTCTGAAACATTTCCATTCTTCCCTACTGATATTTTAGCATTTTGTTCAGGTGTCATTCAAGTGACTGAACTTTGATAGTTCAATTACATTTGATTTTGTAATTCTTTCGTTATTTATCTCCCTCTGTTGGTAACTCAACCTCTCTTCAAAGCTTTGTGTCTTTACTGCTGGCCCATAGGACACAACGTAAGAGAAAGGAAGCTTGAAACCTTTGCTGAATAAAGCCACAATGTTCAGAAACGAAAGTCCAGGTTCATCCTAGCAGCAATAGCTGTCTGTAGCAATTTCTGAGTGGAGAATGTCAGGAGGACAGCTCCTGTGGAGCAACAGTAACAGCAGCAGAGTGCCCTCTCTGTTACACGTAGGTCAGATCAGTTTTGCATTTCTATTTGTTTCTGGCATGGTGACAGATCTGCGCCTAAGCAATCCCAGATCGAACTCCAAGACAACCCAGCTGGAAAGAAGTTTGTTGCCACAGAAACAATTTCTGGAAGAGGGCTCCATAGAGAGGAACAGAGCATATACTTTCAGATGAGCCTGTGTCTCACTCTCCCTCTAACAAGGTTTTAAACCTATTATCTAGTCTTTTTCAGACAAATTAGCTACAGCATCCATATGAAGTGCCTAAAAAGCTCTTGTTTTCCTACTCTGAGACTTCATAATGGTATTTCTACTGGAGAAAAAGTGTTACAGTGAATGTATCCCTTAGAGAATAAACTACAATGTTTTTCTTAGCTGCTGTTGCTTATTAATACTTTTAGTTGAAATTATTGGTCAGTTTCTTCTAAACATTAAAGCTGTTCTGTGTCTTTTCACAAACAGTTGCCACCAGCTGTCAGGATCAGCACTCTGCAAATGCTTCAGCTGGCAGAATAATTCATAGCAAGCAATAAAAGCCACTCAGAATAAGCTTTATAGGAAAAACAAACATATTAGAGGAGACAATCAGCTAATTATAAGGTAATGAGCCTCACAAGGGTGCCAATGTCTGGAGTTCTCTTTCCACAGTTCTTCCCTTAAAAATAATTACCAAATTGTGTAAATTTACTCATGAGTGGACATGACTTTCTTTAGTTACCACCACACTGACACAATACAGCCATCAGAAGTGAAGCCCCAGAGCACCATGAATGCACCCTCAGGTCAGGACTAGTAAAATTGGTAGGGAAGACATTTTCTTCTCCATGCAGTATTCACTGTGATGCCAAGAAAACTCACATTTAGAGCATCAGCTGGTTAATCTGACACCATCCACAAGGCTAGTTAGGTGAAGAAAATTACAGTAATGCCCCCACCTTGGAACACCTGGCCCTTTGCAACTGGACTCAGCCACAGATAAGAAGCTCCCTATCTGTCTGACCTCACAAGCAGCCTCAGGCTCACCCGCATCAATGACATCTAGTACAATGGCACCTGTGTACACCTAGCTCTGCAGAGACTCATTTTCCTTCCTTCTCTCCCCTTTCTCCATATCCCACTTCTCTCTTTTCCTGCTGCTATAAGATTGCTTACAGTCCTCAGATCCAGAACAAAGGGAGTCAGTTTTTGTCCACCAACTACAAAGTGAAAGAAATACCTCTCACTGAAGGTGTCAAGTGACACAAGTTTGTTTTTTTTTAATGAGATATTGGAACCACCAAAACTTTCTTCATTTAAAACTGTGATATTCAAATAACAATGCTGTGATGCAGACATTTTCACCTCTGCTGTCACAGAACAACATAGTTGTCTGATCCTATAAACTCAATGTCTTCTTACAGTATTCTTCCTAGACCCTGTAAAGACTTTTAAAACACTGGGGAGGTACTTTCCGTGTTATCATCTTGCCTACAGCTGTATAGCACCGAGTGTAAAATAAACTGTAAAATGCACTCTTCCACCTCTTAGCTCATGTAACAGAAAGCTTTTACAAGTGCATGTGCAGGAGCAGCCTGATAGGGGGGAACAACAACAGTGGTAAGATGGGGAGGCAGGAAGGACAGCGGCGAGGACAGCAGAAATTCTTGTTTCCTCAAAGAAGAAATGAAAGAGTGTGTGCTAAATACACAGGATTGGCTACCTTTTACTGGCTTCTTGATTAATGAAAACTTGAAAGAAGAAGTGGTTAGTCACTCTGCTCTTCTGGGACCAGTGTGAAGACAGGGTGGAAAAAGTCACAGTAGGTACTGACTAACAGACTGCTCAGAAAGTCCCATAATGCTCACAGTGACACTGTCACGTCTTATGAGCCTACATGTAGCCATTTTTACTTACTTTACTGTTAACTTTCCTTATATTTTTATTAATAAATATCTGCATGTGTTTTGAACAGAAGAGGACAGGACAAACTGTTATATTCTTCTAAATTCTCTATTTCTCAGCTTCCCTCCCCATGCAACACACAAAAGAAGCAGCTCACTCAGTGAATTGCTTTTCTTGTTTCTTTACATAGATTGAGAAGAACTGGTAAAATGTACATAACAAGGCCAAGCTACAATAATGAATAAAAGCTTTTTATTCTATTAAAAAAAAAGATTAATTTCTCACCTGATGGATTTCACTTCTCTAAACAAACCCTCACATTTCAAGTTTTCCAAGCCAGATTCTGAACTGCAGCAAGAAAAGTGGCTTATTGTTTGGAAAATACAGTAATGACATACATTTGAGATACAAAGACAGAATTATATAGGTGTACAAAGAGCACCCACACATCCAGGTATGTGGTTTAGCAGTTTCATGTTAGGTGTAACTTTTGGCTTGTTGTTCTCAGGGGAAATAAAGTGTTTTAAGTCACTTACTAGCCCTTCAAAATACCTTGTATCTATTCAACTTATACACTACTACTAAGTTCTCTGAAAATGACTCCAGGAACTTATGTACAGGCTACTGCTCTGATTCCTTGCAGCAAACTATAAACAGTTTCTCAGTTTATCTTAACAATTTCCTCTCATCAATACAACTTGAACATTCAGCTCTCCTTGTGCCTAACTGGAACTCAAGCAAGTGTTTTTGGGAAAACCTTTTTTCAAAGTTCCTGCTAGTAGAAACTTTGCCAAGGAAATTAATTTTGAAGTTGTGAATTTTTTTGAGCACATTGCTTTGGTTGAGTCCTTGGAACACCTCATTGTTTCCCTTTAACAACTCAGGTAGAAAACTCTCTTACCACCTCTGCAGGGGTGAGACCTGCTCAGTGATGGAAAATTAACTTGCTTTCAGGAATGAATAGATAAAAATGAAACTCACCTGTTAGCAGAGTTTATGCAAAGAGGTTTTGCCTGCAATGTGAAGAGCACAAGACTTCTCCTTGCTCCTGCTCAGGCTGCTGGTGAGGCTGTCCTCCTCCCAGCTGTGAGCAAGGCTGTCCGTGAAACAGCGCAGGAAAGGAGGAGGAGATTGTGTTTCAGCTCCTGTGCTCCTTATGGTTCATCTGTGAAAGAGTCAGCCCAGCCCAGCCCTCTCCTCCCTCACCCACTCATTCATAAGTGAGAGAGATGAGAGTGCCAAAAGCAGGCACTGAATACAGAGATTGCAAAGTACACGGAGTGGTGGTCCCAGCTGTCCCCACCGGCACACACACACTGACCAGCAAGAGCTGCACTGTGATTACAGCAGCTGGTGCAGAGGCCAAATCCAGCTGCTTCCAGTTTATCTAAACACACACAGATGTTGCCTCATGCAGGGGTACTGAGAAGTATACAGAGTGTTAGTGTTGTTTTAGTATCATTTTCAGTAAATTGTTTCTAGAGCTCACAGAGATCAGACCATTACATCCAAACAGAGCAGAAGGTGATCTCTGCACAAGGAAGCATCTTCTCTCACTCTGAAAGAGCAAGGTCTGTGAGGGGGGGCAGTGCCTTCCTCTCTTGTCCACACAGCTGGACAGACTGAGGCACAAACAGACTGAAGGCCTTGCTCAAGGTCATTCAGGAAGGGTGTAGCAGATGAAAAAGCTGACCTGCTAGCTCATACCACCAGCCCTATTCCCACAGGAGTGAAAGCTGCGCTGTGGGATATGTATTAAGTTGTCTCACTCAAACTGAAACACACTACTCTTTAAAACACAGATAAATACAAATTATGCCACAGAAGCTGAAAACAAAACTGTCACCAGCTCAGGCTCTAAATTGGTGTGTAACTCACCTGATGCAGTGCTCTGCCATGCAGCTGCAGGGACACCAGTGGCACTACATGGTCAGAGCAGCACCCAACCAGAGCTCCCTTCTGCTCACTGCAATGGGCAACAGTGCTCTGAGGACAGCCAGACACAGTGAGTGTGGAAAAAGGAATCTTGTACAGGGAACTCCAAGACATGTTCTCCATTTCCAGCCTGTTGGAAAGCAGATGATATAAGCACGGAAAAAAGTAGAAACAATGAAACAAACCAAAACAGGGAGAAGATACAAGAACATTTACAAAACTTGGAAATACTCCAGGAGTACCCGCTAACATCAGAAACAGTACCAGAAATAAGTCCTTATTCCAAACACAGGAAAGGGTTCTTCAGGTACAACAGGCTACCAAATGGCAGTGCCCTTCCTCTCTGCCAGGGCCTCTGGAAGATCAGAGATCTAAAAATATCTGCAGGGTTAAGAAATGTCTTTGAGTTTCAGAGGAGGGATGCAGAGGAAAAAAAGGAAAAAAAAAAAATAGGAATTCTTGGATATGGTCATGAAAGGCTGCAGCAAGCAGAGGACTGTCCTTTTCAGGCTCACTGTGCTGCTTGGAGGATGTCAGAGGTCAGGCAGCACACCTGGCTGAACAGGCAAGGCACAGTCTCCTGGAAGAGGCTGAACACCCTCTGCAATATTTAGAAATATGAATGGTTGGTGTTAAATTCACTAGGACTATTGGGAATACTCCCTCTTCTAATTAAATTTTGTTGTTGTTGTTTGTTTGTGGTCTAATTTTTTAAAATTTTGTATTCATTTAATCTTTAGTATTTATATATATATATATATATATATATATATATATATAAAAATATATATANNNTAAGAATACATATATTAAGAAAATCACCCAGACTGGGACCTTTCAGGAAGTAAAATAAAACATTGTTTCAATACCTCTTAATCTAAAATTATGTACCCTTGGATACTGCAAGACTTTTACTGAAGAATTTATAAAAGATGATATTAAGAAAATGAAATGCACTAACTTCCTTAGAAGTATATGCACTACTCTTCAGTAAAAAGCACCAGGGCATTTTACTGGGCTACTTGCCTTCCCTGAGAGACTGTCTAGGGCAGAGATGATCTGGTACCCAGTTCTCACTGGTGGCTGCAGGGAAGGTATTCCACCTTCTGCAGGGTCCAGGCTGCAGATAGGGAACAAGCCCTGAGAAGACCCACAGACAGTGATTACCCTTTGGGTGCCAGGGAGAGCAGAGATACTGGCAGAGGTAACACTGTGGGCAGTATCTCTTCCCTGTTTCCCACCTTGGCTGCAGTTGTCCTGTCATGCTGAGGTGTGTACATGCTCAAAGGTGTGTTACACTGATGTTGGATACACGTGGACAGAATATCCAGAAAGCACAGCCTGAATTTTGCTCATCAGACACAACACAGCTCTACCAGAGCTGTGCTGTGGCTAAAAGGCAGCACCTGAAACATGCAGCTGGTAAATTACACCTTAGAAGTGGAGCAGAAACAATGACTTCCACAAATCTCCCTCTCAGAAAATTAGAGAGGAAAAAAAAACTCCAGAAAAATCCTGGGTTTGTTTCTTTTTTATCCAGACATTCTATTTTGCTTGTCTCAGCATGCAGATACTGTAAAGCAGGTAACTACAATACTGGGATTTAGGGGCTTGGGCCACCTGCCCTCATCACTTCCAAGGAGGCAGAGCCACATGTTGCCACCTCCATCACACACACTCAGCCACTGCATGCTGGCCATATTTAAAACTCTCAAAATGAAAAGAAATAACATTTTTGGTAGCCTTTTATTTCCATGAATTATACAGTAGTTATTAAAGCTGACAAGCAGCTATTACTCGCTGCAAGTAGCAATTCTAGCTTTTTGCTCACTTTGGTCAAATCATTTTAATGTGTGTGATGATTAAGTAACACAATTGAATTGAATTTCTCCTGGCTTATACATGGCAAAACCAGAAGCAGCAAGATTCAAAAAGCTAAACTGGAGCTAAACTGGTGTTATAAATGTCACAGATGCCACAGACTTACAGCAGGAAGGAGGTCATCTATAGCACCTCCTTACCCATTGAGGAAAGCTAGACTAGCTCCTCTAGAGCATCAGATTCTCTTAAATTGCCATTAAGGAAGATTCTGCCTCACCTCTTGCAATGTCTCCATTCCCTGCCTAGGGCTGTTCATAAGAAGCTTGCACTAACATAAAAATCTTTACCTTCCATGTTTCCAATTAATTTATCTTCTTATTGCCCTCCTGTGAATGTACATGAAAAACAGACTATTGCTACTTTTCTCAATATGGATCATTTAAATGACTGAGGATTAATCATGCTGTCCCTCTTGGATTTTTGCAGATTAAGCAACCCCACTTTTCCAGTGTTTTGTGCAGATCATGTTTTCCAAGTCTCTGCTCAGCCACACTGGCCTCATTTTCAATCATCAGCACCCCTCCTTAAGCATATTCCAGCAGAGGCCCTTTCTGGCAGTGTCATTGATTCCAAGTACCTGATCTATGCTTTGCCTATGAGGGTCAACTTTCCTATGAAATTTGATTTAAATCCTTTCAAGCACCCATTTTGGTGAGGAAAAGAGGAAAACAAGTAAGTTCTTTCTTTTTCACTGACAACCAAAAGAGACATTCCCATTTTCTATAGCTGAGTAACAAGAACTTGCTAATGCTCTGTCTGGTACCACCCCAGAGTCTCTGCCCGGCCAGCTCTTTGCCCGGAATGGGGATTGTGCAACAAAAAACTTCCCTTGCTTCAGAGGTTTCACTGCAACCAGGCACCTTGCTTTATCCAGCTGTTCTCCTCCTATTTTCCTTTGCTTCTGCTCCTGTCCCCATCTGCACTACACCATTTTTAACCTTTCCCACAAGTTACAAGGGCAACAGGTTGTTCACGGGAACATGTCACCAGCAGGAAATTATCTCTGTCCTCGCTACGCTTGTTTTCCAAGCTCCTTCAAAATTTAAATAAAAAGCACTCAAAATGTCCTACTTTTGCCCACCTCAGTAGAGGCAGGAACCTGGAAGGGCAACAAGGACTCAATAAGCTAGATGGGGACAGCAAGCCATGCCCACAGTGTTGGTGTTTTTTGCCAGGTAACATACACCTAATTCCTTCCTGAGGCAAGAAACACGTTTAATTTACACTGAAAATGCAATTTCACAATCTTTTGCGCCTAGACTGCAAATACCCAACACAGAGACTTCATTTTGCACACTAGAAATGGGCTTTATGGGGGTCAACTTGGCAACCAACTAATACCAAATGTG
The DNA here is from genome assembly GCA_013397195.1 of Hylia prasina. Taxonomy (NCBI): domain Eukaryota; kingdom Metazoa; phylum Chordata; class Aves; order Passeriformes; family Sylviidae; genus Hylia; species Hylia prasina. The sequence goes on from VYXD01000221.1 coordinate 278,813, forward strand.
GTGGCTACATGTGGATTACCAGTTGTCATCTGCAGAGGATTAAGGACCTGTAGAAGATTAGCTGGCCTGTCCTAGAGTGCTCTGTGGGGTACAGCTGCAAGCACCCAGTTCTTCCCTTTCCCTGTAAAGGCAGAAAGGCCTCACTCTTACAGGGGAGTGAAGAGTGAGGTGATACGAGCACCACACAGCTATCCAGGAGCTCTGCTCATTTCCGTTGACAGCACTGAACAACGCAGACGCAGACACAAAGGAAATGGAAAATGTAGAAATTTCTATGCCAAGACTATCAGAATGAATGAAAAAGTTTTTTCAAAATCTTGGTGTCAAGGAGGTGAAATTATTGGTAGTCATTACAGCTACTCCAGAACTCCAGTTCAATAACCAGGCGGAAACACCAAAATATGTAATGGTTTCATGTTCGCCAATTTCTGGTTCGTTTCCCGGCCAATGCACCAATTATTGTTGGGGTTTAGTGTTTGTAATTTTATATATATGACCAGGAGAGTTTAAAAAGCAAAACAGGCTTACCTTAAAGTTGCAAAAAAGAATTTATTTACACACATTAGGAAAATGAGAAAACTAAAACTAAATAAACCACCAATGAAACTTTCAGACCATCCTTCTCCTCCCCGCCCCCTCCCAAATATTCCACTTTCTTACACACACACTCTGAAGAAAGATAAAACCTGTGACTTCAATCAGTTTTACCATGCAAAAAATAATCTTCCATCAGTTCTTTAGGAAAGGAGTCTTTTTGAGTCCCATGGAGACATGGTCACACAAGGAACAGTCCTCGGGTGCCACACATCTGCAGCGGCCTGAAAAGGGCCTTTGCAAACTGTGAAATCTTACCCATTAGCAGCTTTCCCAACAGTGCATAAGGGTCATAATTTGCCTATTAGGGGTAATGTTTTAAGAATGCCTCTTCTAATATAAAGCAAAGATTCCCCTTTTCTTTGTTTCCAAAATTATCTTCATCTCAAAATCTCAAAGTCTCCGTTTCTCTATTTTCTCAAAAGCATCTGCATCTTAAAAATGCAAAGTCTCTTTTTCCCCCCTAGGAGCACAAAGAAAAACTTAATTATAACTTATACTAGCATTTTACATTCCCCCTAAACAGCATCTATATGTTACAAGACAGAACATTCCATTTCTCCAGTGATTACTCGAAAATGTCCAGCCGAATTAGGCCACTCCTTTCCTTTGCCTCAAATAGTCTTTTCATTCCCTCTTCACTGACTCAGTCTTAGGGTCTCCTCTTCATGGTCCCAATCGCTTGTCTTCACTCTGGGAGAAAAACTTTTCAGGTACTAAAAGATCATCTGTTGGCAAGAAAAAGAGTTAAATGTGCCCAGGCCTGCGGTGGCCACGTGAGCCTCTACCGGCGGGAGCTGCAAATTCTTTTGAACCATGCTGGCGATGTGGGAAAAACTGGCGATGTCTCTTTTTTCCACCCCTCAGTCTCATGGCATGGCTGCTTTTTTTGCCGGGGCCAGCGGCTCCCGGAGGCCTCAGGGGAGGGGGGGAAACACCCTCTGAGCCCCGGCCCACGGGCAGGTGCCAGGGCCCCTCTTCCCCTCCCCCGCTGCTCGCTGCCATCCCGGCCCTGAGCACGGGGTCACTCTCTGAGGCTCGGCCGCCCAAGGGCAGGGAGCCCGGCCCGGCAGGGGCAGCGGCTCCCTGGGGCCCAGCTCGGCCTGGCCCGGCCCGGCCCGGCCTCCCTGATGTTACCTGGTCGTTGGCCAGGAGAGAAAGAGGCTGATGCCCTGCCTTCTCAGCTTTTTATACGGTATTTCAGAAGGCGCAATCCTGTTTCTTATTGGTTAAAAAATAGCCAATAGCTGTGTTCAAGCCATAACAAGGCTAAAATACCTCTGCTCTTTTTATCTACAGAACAGACTGAATTAATTCTTTCCCCAGTTATGATGCTCCTAGAGCCACACGCTTTGGTTGCAAGGACCAAAGGATGATTGTGGATGTGTTGGTACACTATAAATGTATTCATGAACTTCCATTCAACTATGGAAAAGAAGGCTGGTCACAGGTAAGTGGAGTTCATCAAGAGGGACAGCCATGTGGAGTTGATGTCCTGTGCTGCTCCTCTTCCCCCTATTAGCATGGATTTGGGAATTTTAGTTGGAGAAGAACTGTAGTCATAAGGTTGTCCTTACACCAGTGCTCCAGTGCAGTGAGGAAGACGGGGCCTAAATGCCATTGAACCAATACTTCAAGGACAAAATAGTCCCCAGTCCTCCAGCAAAGTATGAATGTTCACAGTTCCTCAGATAATGGTGTTTGCCATAAAACATTGCTATAGACATTGTGCTAAAAACAATAGACAGGGGTCACTGAGTTCACTTTTTGCTTTCCTTCTCACATTCAGTTTTAGATTCCCTTCTAAGTATATTGTCCTTTTCCAGATAAATCCCATTAAACAGATAACCTGAGAATTTAACACGCAAAGGGAACATTTCTTCTGATTTTAGTTACAAAAATTCATGTGGATGAAATTTGATACAATAAAGTCTTTTTGGTATCTGTTTTCATTCATTTGCCTGATTACATGAGAACAAGCACTTGTTCATACAGGGCAGGGTGGGAATTCAGGATTTGCCAAATGAGACTCTGTTACCATTGATATGGCTGGTTAAATAAACAAGGAAAAGGATCTATGTTCACAGGAGCTAAATGCAGGTAATAGAACTGGGCTTCAGGAATTCAAAGTTTTTTTCAATTAAAGAAGCCAAAATAAGCAAGGAAGGAAACTCTAAAACAATGAAAATGATGTGGAAACTTGTACTGTTAAAAATACTGAAGACTAAATAGAAACAATATTGCCTCAATTATGCAAGAAGTGATATGGATCTTCTTAAATGCATCATCCTATGAGTATTTTTAAATGTTAGCTAGTTCCCATAGAGAATAAAAATAATACTCTGGGCTGAGGAAGAGAAAGATGTCTAGTGCTGGCAAGAAGTCACAAAGGAAGGAAAGTTGCTGGAGGTGACATGGGCTTGACCGGACTGTAGTAGCTGGTTGCGCTATCTGAGCTGTAGGACAGGATCTAGCAAGGTGGCTCCTTCAAACACATCATGTGGTTGTTGTTGGAAGAAGTAGTTTTAAGAGCACACCAAAACAGTACAAATATACTGTTCCCTATCAAATATACACAACCCCTTTAAGCCTCAGCTATCCAGGAGCAAGATGCCACTGTGAGGTAACACAAGGAAAAATAGCAGTAATAGAGAGATCCTCTTGCCAGTGAAGGTACCAAAGCTGCATTGTGGAGTGCACACAATGGTTCCCTCACTGGATGCTGCTTTAAACCTTTTGTGCTCTTAACTGATCTAAAACTACTCTGCATGGAACAACTGTATCAGAAAGCTGGGAGGTATGATGGAAACAGAGTACATAAACTGTACAGTCCTGGTTACATGATGCTGTTAGCACAGCTTCCTAAAGCATTCTACCCCTTTGCATCATTTACTGAAGGACCAAAAAAGCTGTGACCAAGCCCAAGAGACTGAGCTGATTGAAGGTTACCAACTTTAGCTTCATTTTAGTTAAATCCCAACTAAATTGATACAAGGTCTATCCCATACAGTTTGTGCCCACCTGTTTTCTCCATCTGCCTTTTCACAGAATCAGAGAATATACTGGATTGGAAGAGACTCATAAGGATTATTGGGTCCAACTCCCTGGTCCTTGCAGGACTATCTGACACTCAGTCACATGCTAAGAGCATCATCCAGATGCTCCTTGAACTCTGACAGGCTTTTACACTCCAGTGAGCAATCAGTCCTTGTTCAGAGGATTGCAGGTGTAAAAAAAGGTCCCAAGATTTTTTCTTCATATAAATTTCCCTGATTTGCATGATTTCTTCTACTTTCACTCATAAATAGCCATAAGGGCCCTGCAGGGGCACTCAAACTCATTGGGAGTTTTCCATCCTGCAGAAGGCTGAAATACTGCAGCTGAACATCCCCAGCAGTTCTAAAACACACTTATCTGTGGATTAGGTATTTAGGGGTTCACAGTGCACACAAAAAGTCCAAGTTTTGCATAACTAGAGAAAAAAACCCCTCTCTTGCACAGGTGCAAGGAAGAAATTTTTCATGGGTTTAACAAGAATGGGATAATTTTGGTCAGAGACACTTAAAATGGCAAGGGAACATAAGACTTCCAAATCCCACAACCTTCAAAATACCCTGCCAAATGGTAAAACAATCACAGTAGTAGCCCTATGAAACACTCACCTCAGTTCTTCAGACATAACTTTTCTAATTCTTGCAGAAAACTGCCTCTTCCCTCCAATTCAAGTTTCTAGAGATGCCTCAGCAGTCCACTGGCAAGTTGTGTTTCTCCATCTGGAATATCCTTCTCAAATTCTCATGTTCTTCCTTAGCAGTGTGTTCCCAAACACAAATTGCTTTTCTTGCCATTAGTGCACCTTGCACTTCCAGACCACTCAACAACTGCAAAAAGTGAGGTGATTTTTGACTTGTAAATGTCAGGGTTTTTTACATGGAGAAGGTGCTCACCGTTCCAAGTGTGGAATCCAAAGGCAGCAGCATGTAATGTTGGAGAGGAAGCAGGAGGCTCTTACACTTCTATCTGATGTTTTCTTAAAGCAGAGGCTGTTTAACTCTCCCATGAACCCTCTTATATCATAAATCAAAACCATTATAACATTATGATATTCTACTTATCTATTTCATTTCATAAGAACCTGATGCATTGAGTCTCACCAACAGCTTCATTTGCCCTTTCCCAAGCACTCCCTACTTTAGCAGAGTTTCAGATCACACCACAGAGTGTCACTCACTGTGGAGGGAGCTGGGCTGCTTTTGTTTTCCCTCGTGCAATACAGCATTTGACAGGCTGGTGTCAATGCTCAGATCTGCTGCTCTTTTTCATGCTGGTATGCAACACACATCATACACTTTAACATGGTCTCAGCATCAGAGCTACATAATCCTCAGTTATGATAATCTTTGGATAAAAATGTGCAAGCATTTTAACTAGAACTGATTAGAACATCTGGGAACGATGAGCTGACAGTTTCCATGGCATTCTGTGTTTTGTTTTTGAGATATTTTACATTCCTAGTTTCTGTGGAATAACCACATTTTCATCATCCTGTTCTCAGGAGAAAACCAGTTTTGCTTCCCTACTATAACATCCTAACCCTCCTCAGGAGTCAATAAATAAACTGTCTCTTCCATGTTTCAGCTGAGAGAAGCACAAATACTCTTCCACTGAGGCCTCTTACTCATCCATGTTACTCTTTAATGGGATTCTTCACAATCCTTTGAGTCTGAACTAAGCTCAGCTTTCTGTCACACTTCACCAACTCACATTTCTGTCTTTAGGACACAGGTTAGCCTTTTAAGGACTTCCCTATTTGAGAAACTATTGATCAGCAGCCCTCTAATTTCTACTGTTCTCTTCATACTTTCAAAAAAATCCTTGTCACTGGAAAAACACCATTTAGTTTTGCAAAACTTGCCATACCTTCTCCCAGTAACTTTAAACTCCTGTCAGTACTCTCTTAAATCATAATTTTTCCACCCTTTTCCAGCTGATGCCATTCTCTTCTAGTTCATATGGCAGCCTCTAGCACCAGCTTTCAAGAAAGACCTTCACGGCCCAGTCTGTATCTCCAGTCTAGAAGCCCTTCATAACAGTAACTTCATTTGTTATTTCCAGTAACTGAATTATTTCACTCTGCACTGTTACATCAGGTTAATTTGCCTGGTACTGGTGATTTGTAAAAATACTCACAGTTTTTCCACCTTGACTTGAACATTTCCAGTGCTGTTTGGATCTGATATTCCATGATTGTGATGGGCACAGAAGCGTATTTTAGGATTAATTTTTTTGGTGAAATCTACAACTGATTCCACACCCCACTGCCCCCTTCATCTAAAAATGCAAAACCATAATCAAATGCTCTCTGGACAGCTGGGTTCATGTTTAACCAGAAAAAAAAATGAAATTGTATTGTTCTTTGTACATCAGTTCAACATCCAGGCTGTAATCCTTTCACATAGACTAACAATTTCTGGGTATATGTCTTCCATGTTCTGTCTTAGAAGTCATTTACCTGTGGCTGAGCTAATATGTCCCCAAATGTCTGGACAATCAGAAATAATTTCCAACCACATGCTGATGCAGTTTCCCTAAGCTAAGCACTAGTTATTTTTACAATGTCCTTAACACTTGGAATTTCCCTCATTATAGAAAGAAAAAAAGTAAATTCTATTTTTTCTAATTATTTTTCTGGTGGTTTTAAGTTCTGAACTCAATTAACTGAAATCAGAAAAGGTCTGCTCACTTCATAGTTAGGTCCCAAGTTTGAGAACAGTGAAAGAATATCTAATGGGAAAAAGGTTTCCGTGACACACTAAAGGACGTCAGATTTCTTGCTAAGGATATACTCTACCACTGCAGAGCACGCAACCCCCGGCAGCTATTCCCACAGCAGCCATTTATTTTACTTCAAACACACACCATCGTTTGTTTCCTTGAGTCAAACAGCTTCACTGACTTCAGAGTCTGGGCACACTGCAGGGAGTGGGTGTTGCCAAAGTCACAGCCCTTCGGCTTTCTTGGAAAACTACTGGCAAATTTGCTGCCTTCCCGGGATGGATCCCCTTCAAACACGCGTCCTTTAACAGAAAACTCCATCTCGAGAATTAATGAGCCACTAAACGGCTCGAAGCTTGAACCCAAAACCATTCGCAGCACCAGTTAGCGCACAATTAGCAACCTTCAGGGAGCACGCCCTTCCCTCCCGTCAGGAAATATCAGCATCCCACAGCCCATGCGGAGCTGGGAAAAGCCGGTGTGCCGAAGCCTGTGGCTCCTGGAGATGCCTTTACCCCAGTGTCCAAGAGGCAGCGGCAGCCAGCTCGCTGCAGCCTGGCCCACAAGCTGCAAATTGGAACAGCTGCTATTTCATCTTCACTTCCTGGAGGGCATTGAGAAAGGGTCGGGCAGCTCTGCGCCATCCTTTACCCTCACAGGAACACCTCTCCCCACAGTTCCCGGCGCCTCACGGCACCTCCACCTGCCCAAATCTGGAAGGATTTGCCGATCTCTCCAATTGTCTCTCCAAACACAACTGCTTTCTCCCCCTCAGGCACCAAACGCCTGTTTAATGCTGGCTCTGGGCGCCTCAGAAGACAAAGCGCAGCAGCCCCGGAGCTGCGGGGAGGCCTCGCCCGCTCCGGCCCTGATGGCGCAGCGCACGGCGGGAGCACGGCCGGGGCACGGCCCGGGGGCACGGCGTCTGTCGGGGAAGAGCTGACAACAAGTGAACTGAGCAGATCGCAAAGTCACCTCCATTTCACCCGCCCCGGCAGCGCAGGCACCTGTACCAAAACTTTCCTTAGCGTACCCAGAAACGCCGGAGGGCCACAGACAGCACTGTGCTTCAACAGCTGTTCCACGGTATAATCTCTGTATTTTAAATCATCGCACATCTGAACGGTACTACAAATGTATTTAGTACTTTTTTATTCTAACTCACTAGAACTGAGAAGGTAAATAATTGTAAATAACTCAGAAACGGACAACTAAGGTGTGCCATTGGGCAGGTATTTATAGTGAAACAAGATCTACAGTAACTAACAAGTCACAGGTTGCTTCCTCACAGGCCAGCCTGCACGTCCTCCAAAAAGGAGGTGAAACAAGGGAGAAACAGCTTGAACCTTTAGTGGTCTGGCCAAGAATCCATTTTGATATACAACTTCTGGAAGAAGAATTTCAGTTTACTAACAACATTCATTATGTTCCAAAACTGCCATATAGCACACAATTTTAATTTTTTTGCAAAACTATAGTTTGCAATTAAAATAGAGAAGGCAAAGGTGTTTTTTTGCCATTCACTCCATGTTGAGAGATGAATAATTTCTCACTTTCATAAAGCATCCTGAGAGTTAAATACAAAATGGATTATACAAGATGCAAGCTTGGTCAAAATTGACAGCATGTTTGCCCTTGTCTGAAGTGGTCAGAGAAGCATAAAAAAAATCTACTGGGCAAATTATAGAGTGAACTCCTAAGTCATTTATCTTGCATGTTCAAAACTCCTGTAGTCTTCAGTAAAAAAGTTACTATTAAACAAAAATACCTCTGGTATACCTTCTATATTATAAAAACATACACAACTTCACCACATAGACATGCAAATCAATACTAAGGCTTTTGAAGAGCTGTTGCAGACAGATCGCCAGCACTGTCAATCACATTTTTTGGGGTTTATATTTTTCCAAGAACAAAAGGTACAGTATCAATTTATTTTAATTTTTATTGTAAACAATTTTGTAGTTTTCAGAATGGGATTGCTACATATTAGATAACAAAACATCATCAAATGCATCAGTTTTATCTTTTACTAAATGAAATCAGAACAAGCAAAACAAGTATTTTTTCTAAGGATTTAGTCTATTGCAAGAACAGCTTTACAAATATGGAATTAAAGATACACATTTGATCATATATACATAAGCAGCTGATGACACTCTGGACAGAAACATACAAGGAACTTCTTTGCACATAAATAGATTTTTAAAAGTATATTTCTTTCACATGTGTACAAAATTATTTTGCTTTCTATACTGAGAGAAGTTCTTGGAGATGAAAGATTTCTAAAAGACAAAAGCCCACACAGGATGTGGGCTGTCATGCACACATGGATCTAATAATACAATTTACACAGCATTCTTATACAGTACTTGAGCTTCTTATATACATACTTACAAGACACTTTTGTACACGAGATGCCACCTTTGCAATGGAAATGGCATCTCCCCTGAAAGGCTGCATTAGTTCCAGTGTTTGTATAAAAGATAAAACAAGTTTCAAAAGGCAGCACCACTCTGCAGAGTCAAGGATCCACTGAGCTGCAGCCATAGTGAAGGCAGTGGGGTAATTATGCTGGCTTCTGTGTTTACACAGTCCAAGTGGGAAAGGTTGAGAAGTGACCCTTGAAGTCTATACAATACCTTCTATAAGATGTGTTTGTGGCTAGAAAAATAGATTTTACCAGATCCATGGCTAAAGCCACGTACTTTTGCTCTTCATCTCTGTGCTACTTAAGTCAAGAATTTGGTTCTGTCTTTGGGGGAGAAGTTTGGCTTTTATACGACCTTTTCAGTATGGTTATTTACCAATGCTGAGGCCGAGTTTAGCACACACAGGACCTGTGAAACTTTAATGCATGCAGAAAGGGTGCACAGTGCAGCAATGACAGAGGACCCTGCTAAGCTTCGGCAGGACTAGGTAATGCTCAGAATCTGTGAGAATCAGGTGGCAAGTTTGCTGTGAGATTAGGTCAGGCTTCCACTTTGTTTTAGGCACAACAGTGTCAGAAGAACGACTGAGGTTTTGCGCCTTGCTTCCCTTAATCACACTTTGTCCAACTAGGAAATAGTACACGGAGAATACTAAGAGCAGCCTGCAGGTGATGCCTTTTAAGACCTGACAGTGTCTAGTTAAATGGTACCTAGACATCAGTCACACCAAACACACATATTACAGCTACACCTGTGGGTTACACACAGCCATACTCATACCAAACTGTCTGCTGATCCCCCTGGGGGTCAGGAGACCCAGGAGTACTGTTGGAGCTGCTTCCTCTCACAGGCTCCTCTACAGCCCCAGAGCTGCTTTCTAACAGCTTACCCTGGCACTTGGTAAGTGGGCCATCACCCTGGCCTTGCCCTGGGGATGCATTTCCCTCAGTGCTGGTGCAAACAGCTCTGGCAGGGGCCACTGTGGCCACCTCCTCAGTACGAGGTGCTGACTTGGGCTTGACTTTTGAGGGAGTATGGGATGCAGACGAGTAGTGCTGCCCATGGTTCACACGCTCTTGCTGCTGGACATTCAGACTGCTGGTGGATGCAGTGGGTGAGGCAGAAAACTGATGGAAAGAGAGTGGCCTCTCATCTTTTGGTGGGACCAGGGAAAGGCGCCTAGCATCAAGCTGCCGGCAGCGGGAATCGACACCTTGCACGGAACCTGTCACCTTTGCAGACTGTGGCCTCTCTCGTAAGGGCGCCTGGGAGCTCGTTGGCACAGAAGCCCTGGTGCTCTGACAGACAGTGTCCTTGCCCCCATGCAGCTCTGCTCCTGACTTCTGAGGGCTCCCCTGCCTGTAGGCCTCTGGGCCAGCGGCCCTGAGGAGGTCTGCAGAGGCCAGGCTAAATGCCCTGCTCAGTGATGTACTCCTCCTGCTCACGGTTCCAGGCTGCTGAGGCTGTGCCATCTGCCGCACCCCGCCGGCAGACTGGTGCTGCGGTGTGTGGGGAAGCTTAAGGGACCCTTGGGGGTTTGCCAGAGCATCAGGTTCAACTTGTCTGAGGTTTGGCTTCATGTAATTGTCAGGCTTGGATGTTCTTCCTTCTTCACCAGCCACAGCCACAGCCATCTTCAGAGTTGGTGCAACAAGACTAGTGGGCATCTTAGCAGCCTCCTTTCTGGAGGGCTGAACCAGTACGTTCCCAGTAGCTGAAGGCTCATTTGCTTTCCTAAAATAATCGCTGAGCAAGTCATCTCTGTTAGTGGAGGTGTCCTGGTGTGAGAAAATATGCATGTCACATTAATGACAACACATTTTGTTTGAAGAACGTTTGTGAATGCAGAACTCTGTATTCACAACATCTTCTTTCCCACTTAATTTAAGCCAAACACAATCACAGATTTTACATAGTGGAAACAGAAGAGATGAATGTTTAAAATGGGTATAAATCCAACTCAAGGAATAATGTGCTTATCATGATTAGATTGTGACAGCCTTGTTTGCCAGGTTAATGGTCATAATTTTTAATAATTTTGGTTGCAACCTGGACAGCAGCTCTTTTGCTTTCTTTCACATCAGCCACTGTCACTTTAACATCAGTCATCATATGATGACATCAGCCACTGGTATCAGCAGATATCCATTATGTCTTTCACATTCCAGAATACAGTTCATCTGGATAACTCTGGTAACTTCAGGAATGTAATAGAAATCAATACCTTAGGGAGATGTGCTATCATTACAAGAAAGTTTCATTCCTTCTCCATTGATTCCCTTCACCTCTCCCACTCAATATACTATGTATGTTAAAAGCTGCATGTACAATATAATGACATGTACAAAAAAAACATACAAAAATTGTTTGCCTACAATAAACTCACAAATTTCAAGTTAGACAATTAACCTGGCAGTAAAAGAAAATATACGAATAGTATTTCATGGGGATGGTCGATGCAATCCAAAAATGGCCATGTTTGATCAGCTGCCATTTTACTATTAGTAAAAAGCGTGCTCAGAATAGAGTTAAGGGACATGCTGTCATAACAAACAACATGCTGAACAAGCTCATGAAATTTACTTCTTTACTCTTCTCTACGGAGCATGTTTAAAACTTATAATATACTTATTTCACTGGTATTCCAAATATTTCTTCCAGTCATAAATTCACTTTCCATAAGCAAACACCTCAATGGTAATAGCGTAGTGTGCAAATTTCTAAGCTCAACTAAGTGTTAAAGTGTTAAGGTTACTTTTAACTTTATTTAAACAGCTGTTATGCACATTAACATTACAGAATGACAAATCCTCCAAAACCACATATGTATATGAACAAACACTGCAAATACTTTATGAGCAATTAATGCAAGTGATCTGCCAGCCTTTAAAGTAACAGCTAGGAGTTATAGTATGCTTCTATAGGTATTAATATGCTAGCAAAAGCTGTGGTAAGTCAAGAGCTGTTGCCTTTGTAATAAGAACAATGGATACCCTGGGGATATAGAATGAAGCACATCTCCTATTTCCCCTGCCTGTTCTGTGCCTCACGCTGTCGGGACATGAAACACTGAGGACCGATTCGAGTGACTGCGAATGTTCCTGATGAATGGAAGGACATGGGGAGTAGCAAGAGGGATACAGTGCATCAGCTTCTAACAGAAATTGGTGTAATGAAATCATTTCACTCTCATTTAAACTGCGCCGATGCTGAAAAGGAACAGGATGACAGAAAGAATGAAAATGGACATGGTCAGGTAGGTACAGACACACAAAAGTAATAATTTTAAACATCTCTAAAAGCTAAGAATTGTACTTAGGGTAATGAGGGAGTAGGAGGCATATTTAAACACTACTCTGAAAATTCAAGGACCAGAATTTACTGATGCCATGAAATAGCACAGCTGATTTCAATACTTTTACCAAGGCATTCATAAATCAGAGATATCTGTTCACTTACACTATCAATTAACTGTTTTTATGATATTAAAATAGTGTTCAAATAGTGCACTGCCTCACTATTGTACAGCATGTCTGAGCAGTGAAAGACAAATGCCATCCTGAAAACAAACATTTAGTTCCCTAAAAAAGCACTTAAATGTGCAACATATTCTTGCAGCCATTGAACCAACAGGACAGCAGGGCAGTATCAGTCAACACACAAACGTGGTCAAAGTATCAAAAACTCCCATCTGCAAGAAAAATAGTGCACAGGTATTTTCAGATTATGAGACAGTTTTAACAACTGCATTTTTTGCACTTCAATTGAAAACTATTCTAGGTTTCATTCCTAATTACAGATTCAGCAGCAGAAAATTACACAGAAAACTTACCAGTTTATAAATAAAAATACCTGGAGCTGAGAACTGATGATACAAAACCTTGACCACAATTACTTGCTAGCAAAAAACCCCAGCAGTCCATACAGTACTTGCAGTGAATTATCTGACTTGCCACAGTTGATTAACCAAAATAAATCAGCAGAGTGCTGTATGAAAGCTAATTTTACCTTAGTTATTTAAACTGTCTCATTAATTTTGCAAGATTTGATAGTACTTGTGTATATGAACAAGGTTCATCTTGTCTCTCTCTGTTTCCCTATGCCCTCCTCCTAAATCAGCTTTGAACAGGTTTTTTTGACATCTGACATGGTCTATGTAGCTCTGTTTACTTACACTTGGTAGAGACAGCCTGTTGCTCTCTTCCAAGAACTCTTCCAAAGTTACCATCTCACTGCCAGGTGAGGCAGACCGCTGCCTGCCTGCGTGAGACTGAGATGGATTGCTCTTCTGAGGTATATCGGACATCACACCGTTCCGGTGGGAGGAGGACTCATGCCTGCTGCCAGGGCTTAAGAAAGCAGCAACTGAGTGAAGGGAATACGTGTCTCGGAGCAAAACTGGTGCCTCTCTGCTTGGCACCGTATCTTCACTGCTGAGGCTCTCACTTCTACCATGGATATGATCTAAGGAACCTGAGGGGAAGCATAAATACCATTAGTGACACTGCTCTGACATCATTTCAGTAGATTTCACACTCAGGTAAGAACTTTATCATCCTGGGCCATTTCCACACAGAGAGAGTGGCATTTTTTACCTTACTTTTTTCTCCTACAGAGCTCAAAGCAATCAGAGCTTTGAAAAATCAGGACTGCTAAATATCTTACAGCAACTTAAACAAGCACAGCTACTTCACCAAAGAATAAAAATAGCACTGAGGGCTAATAAGCCCTATATTAATAAGATAGTATTGGGGGTGCCTCTTCACAACCCGTGTGTCATTGAAAGATCTCCCAGTCTCGGCTGTGTGATCTGAGAGCTAGAACCTGACAGTGGAAAAGCAGAAAGTGGATTCTCTCACAGTGTCAGGGTCTCTTGGTATCCTTCAAGGATGCACAATTTGCAAAAGTAAATCTCCAGAGCACACTGATTCCATACACAAGTTGTGTGCAGAGTAAGAACCACAGAGATCTGTTGTTGTAGAGAGTCTAAGAGTGGCCTCATATTTCCCACAATACGATGCCAGTCAGGCTGAATCAAAACCCGACTGTCTGCCTTAAAAGCCACCCCTTGCCAGAATCAATCTTAGAAAAGCACTTCTTGCCAGCAGTTTTGATTCCCAAGACAGCCATGTCCAGATTGCATAATCATTATCATTTCAAAACAAGTCTACAAAATTAATTGGAAGGAAAATGGCATTTTACACACAGTTTCACGGAATTTCACTTCCTGTTTGTCACAACTCAGCTGTAAAAGCTTTACCTTTCAAATTGAGAGGTGAACTACTGCTGGAAGCGTTCCTACTGCTCTCTAAACTGTTTGGCCTGGACACTGAAAAACACAAATCAAGCATTGAACAAACAGATCTTAAGTTCCTCTGATTCTCTAAAAGACTTGGCTACAGTCTCCCTTCTGAAAATAGGAGCTGTGCAACTAAGTCACTTTGAAAACACTAACAACATAATACACACAGGATGCCAAAATCTGGACAGAGTAGAAAACATCTTTGTTTTTCAAGTTGTTTAGGATCCATCTTATCTCATTTTTTGCACAAATAAGTATGTTCCAGGTTTTTACAGTAACTGTAAAGTAATGCAGAATCTGAAAAAGCTCAACAATAAGTTCCTGTCTCTTTTTCAGTTTTCTTTGGAAGGAGCTGGTAGCAAGCTTGCAAATTAAGTCTTCTGCAATCTCTAAGCAGGCAGTGCTGCTGCTTCAACAGTGTTCCCACTGTGCATCCACAAGCCCCACACCAAATTTCTCTTACTGCTGATTCACTCCCTTAAGGAAGGAATTAAGCATTCTCCAGAAAAACCAGCAACAAATCTGTAGGACATGCATTAAAAGGTCTGTTGGTGGGGGAAGGCAACTTGCATCAATGTCAGCATTCTTTTGAAAATTCATTTTGGTAAAACATCCATTAAAAGCTTCATTAGAAAACCAGAAGCAGTTAGAATCCCATTCCCAAAATGGTGCTGCATTACTACACCTCCTTCTGTAATACTAACTTAACTAAAACACTCCAGGACAGTTCATGTGGATGCAATGAAACAAGTCTTAATGCAGATGTTTAGAGCACTCACACATGCTACAAGCTTACCGTGCCGTCTGGTGCTTGCAAACTCAACCTCTGGGGACTGTTCACATAGATTATCTTCTGAATTATAGCCTGGAAAAGAACATAAAACTTAAAAGGTCAACTGAACACAGAAAGGTTAATCCTTCAGGTCAGCCTCCAATGCATTCTAGCAGTGTAGAAGACTAGGTGATCAAGAGGGTTTTACAGACCCATCTTCTAAACACTGGGCAGGGAACCACTGAAGAACTGACACTCAAATGTGCTCTGTCAAGCCGACAACATTACAAGAGTGAGTACACCCCGGATATCATCAATTAAACCATTCAGCAGATAAAGTAGGAGTGAAAATATTAGTGCTCTGGTTTTGTACTTGAATGCCACTAGCAGCCTTGCAGGACCTATGAAGTAGCCTGCCTGGCACTACCAGCTGGTGTATGAAATGCACCACACACCTTTTGGCCTGCTCTGGAGCCGGGAGATGGGGGTGGAAGTGTGCATGTGAATAGCTGAGGTTGAGTAAGTCCTGGGACCCATTTCCACACAGCTGGGTTTTGTTGCAGAGTCTGCTGAGATTTCAACGTTATCATTGCTGCCTCCATGATGGGAAATCCTTTTTTGCTTTAGGTCCATTAGCACTGGTGGGGAGAGAGGTAAATGAATAAGACTCAATGAAAAATGGCATTAGGGGATTTGTATTTATATGCCCATACAAACACGACAAACAGGCACAAAGAAACTGCACAACAGACGCGCGAGTTTGGCAAGCTTTTCCATAAACAGTGCAGCAGTGGATAGGAAATTTCTGCCACCAGCTTGTCAGTCATGTGTGCTCTCTGTAAAGTGTGGGAGTGACAAGGGCTGCTTAGTGCCGGTGGGAGGGTTGATATTATACATGCAACAATTACTGTGAAAGGAGGAAGAAAAGGAGCAAAGACATGAATCCAGAAAAGGTAAGTGAGGTGTGAAATTCCCATAACATTATTCCTTGTAGGTGAATTTTATAAGAACTTGCTTCAGTAATAAAATAGAATAGGGAAAGAGTGACAGTAGTCATGCTCTTACTCAAAGAAAAATAATGCTGATTTGAAAATGATCTATCATGATCCATACACTAAGCTAACTGTTTTCAGGTTTATATCTTTGCTGAGGGTAAGAGCTCAGTCTTTACAAGGTTGAAACTCTGTTCTTATGATGTCCTGGTGCAATGATTTTTAAGTGGAGTTCCTGGGATCTTAGCAGGAGGACAACAAAATCTGTCTGTTAGAACATTACTTAGATTAAGAATCTGAAAAATTCTTTACTACTGATGAAGCAGGTTAATTAATTTCTTGTGATGTCAATGCAATACTTTAAGGCACACATAGAACAAAATTTAAAGAATTTACTGCAGAAACACACTTAATGAGATGCAAAGTTCTAGATTCTATATATTTCTATAGAATACTTGATTAAGTAACAGACACTAAATGTTGAAAATGCGGCAGAGTGCAGCAGTCAAAGTAAACAACTTGCAGACAACTGACAGTTCAAAGCACAGAGCAGCTGTGAAATTGTATTAGAGAAATGGACCAATGTGCTGTCATGACACTGGAAGCTGACTTCATTCAGGAACAATGTTTCCTCCCTAGGTCTGCATGGGCCCCACAGACAGGGCCAGCACTTGCTCTCAGAAATGAAACTTATGCCATGCCTGAAGGGGCAACTACTGGCTAAAGCTTCACATGCAAATCTGTATTTCTAACAACACCTAACACCTTCCATGGATGCCAAAAGTATTAATTGCCCTGGAGACTAGCATTCTCCACAAATTCCCAAATGGGCAACAAAACCAGGCTGTTCTGCCTGAGTCCCTGGTTGTGCCACTGGGGACAGTTCTAGAGAGTGAGAAGGGAAATGAGATCTTTGGGCATCTCTGCTGGGTCCCCAGGAGCACACTGCCCATGCTGCATCCAATTCTCTAGCAGGGTGGGGACTGGACCTGCACATTCATTTCAGAAGCCACCAGGTCATGACTATTAGGCAACAAGAATTCTGGGCAATTGATTATTGAAGGTTATTCCCAGTCTTAAGAGAACAAATCTACATTCTTCTTCCAAAAAAATCTGTTGAAACTGAAGCAGAAGAAACTGAAACATCAGTTCAATTCAAGATGAATTTTCTTAATTGGAAGTACAAAACCTTGCTAAATATAAGGTTTGAATGTGAGCATCAAGACACTTGGCTGAGAACAATTTTTCCAGTACCTTGCATTCTGTAGTAAAAGCTAGACTACTTAAAAGCAGAAAAAGGTGCTAAAAAAGCTGCCTTTTAAAATCATTTAGTAGCAAAGACTATTGGAAAAATCTCTGGAGTTTGAGACTGTATTTGTATTTCAGTAGGACTATCACATTGTAGAAAGCATAGCAACAGCAAATCAATTCAACACTTTAACTGGACACAATGCAAGTACATGACTGCAAGAAAATATTGAAGCGAATAGCAACTTCACTTACTTACAACATGCACCACAGCCAATATACATACGCAAACTGTATGCCATGAGGTCCCCTAAAGTGTGCTGCCTTGAAGAAATGATCCAGTGTGCAAGAGTGATTCATCTTCTACAGGAAAACTTAAGTCCATGTTCACTAATCTTTGCTTGTATTTAGAGTATTGTATAGACATGTTGAGTGTTTCTGTCAATGTGTGTGTTTTTTTGTGGCTTGTGGGATTTTTTTTTTATTTTTTTNAACGTGTTTGTGGATTTTTTTTTTTTTTTTTTTTAATATTTGTCAGAAATAAATGAAGATAAATGCTACAGAGAAGGTGTTAGAAAACTCCCAGTTCCGGGAAAGAAAGAGTTTCATTAGGAGAGGATGGGATGTCGGAAGAAGACCAGAACCGGAGCCGATTAGAGAAAGACTGATGATTCGATGGAGACTTAGGAGACTTTTCTTTATCCTTGCTTTTGCTTCTCAAAAAGGCAATCTTTTTGCGCTGTGCAGCTAAATTGTTATCACCCAGGTATCCCAAAAAGAAGAAGAAAAAAAAAAGTAAAAAAAAAAGCCTTATAAATAAAACTTAAAATGTCTTAACACATATTAAAGACTACACTACCAGTAAAAACAGAAAAGGCTAAACAATGACCAATACCTATACTGGAGAACTGATGACTGAATAGCTAAACATAGCTAATCTGACTCAGATAAAGGCATAGACTAACATATACACACAATATTGAAGCAAGTCCACTAAGAAATTACTGTTAGATCATTCAAAATGTTTTTGCTTTATAACATAAAATTAAATTGGTGTACATGTTACTCAGTGATTACACACTCAAACTTCCTAGATGTCTTCTAGGCTTTAGTACTAGTAAGCTTCATCTCCATATAAGTGTGTTTCACGTAACATCAAAATGAATGAAGGCCCAGAGACTTTCTGTTGTCTCTGGCACTCTACAAGGGCCTTGTTCTGTGGCAACCCAAGCCCAACTTCCCATGCTGAATTTAGGATGCATGTTAAACACCTGGAATCATATGGATGATCTTATTCCACAAAACATCTTCTTTTGACTTTAAGTGAATAAATGACCTCAAAGAATTAGAATAGAGAAAGGATTGGGTAAAACCCAATCAAAACAAAATCTTCAGACAGACAGGTACTTGTAGTAGTTTATAACAAGAGCTCTTTTCTTAGCTGCTCCCCTTCTGTTTCCCACCCCCACAGTTGGAAGTCAGGAATTATTACTTAAGTATCAATTTCAAAATTGCTTCTTGCAAAGTATTCCTGTAGTATAACAATCTATATATAGAAGTTGACAGAAACAATCTCAATAGAATAAACAGAACTTGGGACATATGTATTACCCTTAATAAGGATGAAGAGTATTTATTTTGAGGAACTTCCTTTTAAATGTCCCATAACTAGGAACATCTTATTTACTGTATAAACTAACTGAACAGAAAATCATTCCATCCTCCATACATATGCCTTAGTGTTAAAAAAAAAATCAATTTCATCATTTTACAGTAAAAAATTCCTAGTTTAATTCTAAATCAAACCATGTTATTGTCCTCCAAAATCACCAGATTCTGATAAATCAGGGGTTTTTTACAATAAATGGGTTATTTGTTCTGCACGTGCACCACCTGCTGGCAGTGGCTGTCAGCCAGCTCACACCCCTCAAAGAGCCTGAACCACACACTACACTATTCCAAGATCCAGATTTAAACTTCTTTGCTTCAAAACCCCAGTAAATGAAGTATTAGAACCAACTAATTCAGTAACATGTAATACATCTGGCCAAACAGAAGCTGGAGAGAGAAGTAGTAGATAAAATGAAGAAAGCAAACTAAAACAAAACCAAACCCATTATCTTCCAGGTAAACTCTTCTAGAGTTTATTCAAATTTCTAGTTTAGGGTTTTATGCATGCTAAAACTTTAATTGTACTAAAAACCCCCACCAAACCCAGAAGTAATGAACCAAAAAAACCCACCAAAAAACCCCAAAACAACAACAACAACAAAGACATAAAATACAATGTGATTGGGCATAAATATGTCCTATATATTAAATATTTTTTAAAAAGTTTTTGGCTCACAGATTTAGGCTGGGCATTCCTTACCTTTGTTTGAAGAACCCCCAGAGTTCTCCCTCTCTTCCACAGGATTTGACCCTTGAGAGGTATTATCTTGAGCCTCGTGTTGATGTTTCAATTTTTGGGAGGCAGATGGAGAGTTTACTGTCTCTGGGGATTCAGAATGCCATGTGGAGCTTTCTGCTGCTGGTTTCAACCGCTCCCTTGGAGTGTCCTTCTTTGGCTTGATTAATTTGACTAAGGCTCTGGCTCCAATCCAGGGGTTTTTCCTGATAAAGCAGGTTTTGTGAATGGAATTCAGAAAATGCTACAAGAAATACTCCCCAAAGAAGTTTACAGCTGTGCTAAAGCCAGCAAACTACCCTACATTCTTATTTGTTTACTGTCATGAATTGGTTCAAAAAATGCACCATGAATTTCACAGCACTTGAGATCCATTTCTCTACTAAAGTAAAAATTACTTTTACAGAAATATTTCTTCAGCATGAGAAATGTGAGAAAGACAACTGTTCCCTCTGCTAGAAATCTAAACCACATATGGACCACATAAGACATTCTTACAGTGTGAAAAACTCCACTACAGGAACAGACTGAGGAGCAAAGAAATGAAAGCTGCTTTAAAGCCTCTTTGCTAAGGTTATCAGTCAGAACTACGTATGGTGGAATTAACTTCCACCTTTTTTGTTGTTCTTAATAGAATT
This sequence comes from Hylia prasina, assembly GCA_013397195.1. Classification (NCBI taxonomy): domain Eukaryota; kingdom Metazoa; phylum Chordata; class Aves; order Passeriformes; family Sylviidae; genus Hylia; species Hylia prasina. Next base: position 298,973 of record VYXD01000221.1, read on the forward strand.
TTTAAGTCCCTTCTCTCCAACATACTGGTTATCTCTTGCTTTGAAAGAGCAGCTCTGAAAGCTCCTAGTGCTGCTTAGTCGCCATACTGGGAGCAAAGTGGTTCTTTCCCAATTAATTTTGGGAGTTTCAGATTCTTATATTCATACACATGAGGCCCTATACATTAACACAACCTCCTGCTTCAGGGAATATCTTGAAGAGTGAGAGGGAAGAAACAAGTGGTATTGACACCACCCTTACTTAGATGATGTTTCTGTTATCCCCAGTTATGGAAAGCCCTTTCTCACCCTCACTGGTCTGTACAGCAGACCTGAATCCATGTGGAACTTACTTTTTTGGAGCAGGATCATAGAACTTGTACTGATCCATTATCTTCTCTTCAAGTTTTTCCTTATGTCTCCTTAAGGCATTTAATTTATCACTGTGAGGGGGGGGAAAGCATATTCTGAGTCATCTGTATGAAATTAAGCATAATCAAAAAATTGAAGACCAAAAGCCACCAAGAGAAGAGAGAGACTGAAATATCTTCCTATCCTGAACCTTCAGGATTCAGTCTGAAGAGGGCAAATGCAAAAGTCTACCAACCATGCTGATGAGTGATTTTTGTGCAATAAAGCATGACAGGTGAAAGAACAACAGTAGATGGTGGTGCAAGATTACTAACTAATATCTCAGGCAGAGTTTGTTCGGTGGACGTTAAGACTAACTATATTTTTTTAATTGATTATTTTGTTAACCTACAGAGTGGAAGTTGGCAAATCTTATTTTCATTCAATCCTCCATCACAGAACAGTCAGACAGCAGCATAAACAGATCAGAGTACATCTGAACTGTATTCAGCCTATTTCAACAAACAATTTCTAACACTTCAACCATATAAGCCAGTACTGCTATAAAACTCAAATCAGCAACTCCCACATCATCCTGATGTGCTTGAACTAAAATTCTTGGGATTAAGAACATTTTTCTTCCTTCTTTCATACCTATAGGAGAAATTTACTGCAGTGAAAACAGGACTCTTGGTAAACACACAGTATCTTTAAACAGGATATCTCATTTCAGCATGTCAAACTGTGCATGAAGGACACAGCAACGCATGTTGATGTCTGCATCCTTAAAAACAACATCAAAGCAGGTATTTCTTGAAATGCAAATGAAAAAAACAAGAAGAGTATGAATATTGGCAATTCTTCAGGAATCTAAATATAAAGTGACTCTCATAAGACTAAATTTTTGTTGCAACTTGGCTGTTTTCTAAAATCTTAAAACTCTTTCCCAACCTCTTCTTTGAGAAGTGCCACTGGGTTTAGCATTCCATCTTTGTAACTGAATTTTTCACACAGGTTCATCTGTATAATTTGAAACGAGCTGTGCTTGCCCAAGTGTTTCATGAGCAACTTTTTGCAGTAAGGCAATGTGGAAACGTTTTGTACTTTCTCTCATTACACTTATCTCCTACCAAACATCCTCTTTTCCAACTGATATCAAGACCTATCATTCCACTGTCTGCTCTTCTAGTCCTGACTGATTGTTTGCATTCCGTATTTGTCTAATTACTTTTTTAGGTTTCACAACTCCAATCTCTTTTTTCTTACATGTACTGTTTCTGTTCTTCGTGATACTGCTCCTTGCTCTCCATGTTCTGCTCCAGTAACATCTGATTCTGCTGGCTCAGCATCTGAATCTGGCTCAGGAGATGATGGTTTTCTTCTTCCAGATTTCCCTTCAGACGGGCCAGGAGCTATTAAACAAGACAAATTCATCTCTCCTCTGCATCTGGCTTCCCTGGAGTGCACCATAATTAATACAACACAACAGGATGGAACCTAAGATACAAACCTATACACTCAAATTATATGGGGGTGTTGTTACATAGTTTGACCTTCTATATACAGCATTCACACCATGAATGGCAGCTCTCTAACCCAAAAGCAACAGTAGCTGGGTATCTACAGCTACTCACCTCACAGTGGTTATCCAGCTTGGTCAGAGAGATATCCATGGATTGGTGCTGTTCTTTCAGCTCATCATAGCGAGCTTGCCAGCGATTCAACTCCAGCTGAGAGTTGTTCAAGGAAGTTTTCAGCTCTTTAGTGTGTGAATGCAGCCCTTCATATTCTGCCTTTAGCTGGCTGTGCAAGAAGTTCACCCTAAACATGAAGAAGACAGCAGGCTTATGAAGGACACTTCACAGAAATGATCTCACATTCAAAGACCACACCATCAGTTTGCAGCTCTCACTAAATCCAGCACAGTTCCAAAGAGTAACTCCTAAGGACATTTTTATTCTAAGCATTTAATAAAATTTTATTAAGAAACAGTGGTAACATTATATAAAAGTTTTATATCTACAAAAGAACTGAAAGGAACATACATGAAAAATAAAACTGCTATTTCTTCAATATGTAAGAAACACACCACAAATTTCTGAGGCACAATGTATTTAAGAGCATTTGGATATAAATGCAGTTCTATTTGGCACAAATAAAACTCACATTTTATTTTTTTTATCCTGGTGCATCAAATATGAGCATTTGAGTGTTCTGAAGTATGAAACACTGTAGTGTCGTAAGAAGATACTGTGGAATTCTTTTACACTTTTAGGTAAATCTAAAAATGTCTACAAATCATGAAGGCATAACATTAAATAACTAGAAACAGATTAAGTTCTGTATCGGCTGACAGATAAGCCTGGATCTCTGCCAGCCCTGCAATCAACATTATGCAACATCTTCGTCCCTAAGAAAATGAATTAGGAACAGCAAACTTGAGAAAACCTCTGTAGAGCGCTGCACTGTTCTAAAGTACACTTGTAACCCAACTTAAAATGTGATTTTTAAATATAATTCAACCTGACATTGCTTTAACTTGATGTGGTCTCGGCCCTTACTTGTACCAAACAGATTCTCAAAACACCTTTTTAGTATTATATTAACAAGGCTACAGGGAGAATTTTGGGTGTGGCTCTCAAAAGGGGCTCTGCCATAATTAACAGCTATACACTGATCAAGAGTCTCTAAGACTGCTTTTAATAACAGGAATGGCAGTATTCTCTGGGCAGCAGAAAATAAACAATGATAACTCCTAGAGCTAAAATCATATTGTGTAAAAACTATAAACCAGTGCTCCTCAAGGGAAAAAAAACAGTATAATTTGGGGGGTTGTACATTTGTAGCTCTGCCTAAAGGCAAGTGCTTGGAAACAATTCATTGCAGAAAATGTTTGTGAACTGAACCAACCACATGTGGAAACCTATTTTGCATGAACAAAGGTCCCAGGTCTGAAGCACCAAATAACAGTATCAGTTGACAGTATTCATGAAGCTGACAATCTTTACGAAGTTAAAACTACCAATGTAACAATACTAAAATAGAGAAAAAAGAACAGACACGTTATATGAAGGTACTTCAGAGCTAAAGCAACACATCTGTGTTTTGCATAATTGACTTTTAATTGACACATGTAACAATTTAGTAAAGGAATCATACCTGTCCAGTTCCTCCCTCAGCTTCTGATTTTCCCCAGTGGTTATTGCATTTGATCTTCTCTCTTGTTGCAAAACCTCTCTCTCAGATTTTAAAACTAGTTCCAACTCTTCCAGTTCTGCTTTGTGTTTCGTTAAACTGTTGTATCTGCAAAAGGAGGAAAATAGCATACCCTCAGCTTTCATTTAAATATTTTTCTTCCTATGAGTTCATATTTTAATAGGTAATAACCCAATGATCAGAAAGCATCTTCTTTTCCAGCTTTATTTATTTAATCCACATTTATCTGGTTAAACTTCTACTGAAGCTGAAGAATTCAACACTGTTTGCATGAAAATTCAACTTAGTATACAAGTCAGCAGAGAAGACTTTAGGGGGAAAAAAAAAAGAAAAAGAAAAACATTTTTAAAGAAAACTGGAACACACTTGCCAGAATCTTACTTCAATTTCAGATTCTGGTAATTTAGTAAAAGCATGAAATTCTGCAAAATGAGTGGAAACTGTACCACTAAACCAAATCCCAGTCACAAATAACTGACTGGCAAGAGTCAAAAACCTGACCAGAAAGTAGCTCCCAAAAAGCAACAGGAAAGCAGTGCAATGAGCAAGAGTATGTTAGGTAACCACCTAATGCATATTAGGTTATATGCATAGGTAATAGCATGCTGCACATCTACTAATCTCCTGCATATTCCAGACAAATGATGAGGTATCAGTGACAGCAAAACACTTTTAAGCACAGACTGACTCACCCCCTTGAGTTGCTCTATTTGCTCACTAGTGAAAAAACCAGGAGCAAAACCAGTGTTCACATCCAGGCTTCCACTATTACTTGGTTTATATAACTTGTGCATAAACCATTCAGGGGGAGGGGGAGAGAGAGGGCTGATGCCCTCAGCTGTGTCTTTAATTTTGATCTCTGGAATGCTAAAGTAACCGAGGTGTGGAAGAACTTCTCTGACATCTGGCACAGGCATGCATTAGGCAGGCTCAGCCTCCCTGAGGTGTTACACCACCTGCATTCAGAAAACTGAGAAGAACCAGGTGAAATCACAAGGCAGCCAGCTGTTCCCAAATTTTTTTTCCTCTGGTGGCTTCTGTCAGAATCTGTGCCCATAGACATCAACAGAGGCCACTGGGGCCACTGGTGCAGTCAATGTCAGAAGTCATCAGCACATTTTTTGGTCACTGTAATATAAGGGTATTGCCCTGAACTATCAGATACATCTGTGTCAGGAATGGAGAAATATTCTCCCAAGCAATTTTAAAACAGAATCTAGGTGGAAGATGCAGCATTGCTTAAAAAGCTAAAGAGAACAAGCATCATCTTTCTGTGACTCTCATGCCAGCACAGATGAATGCTGAGCACAGTTACTCTGCAGTCATGAAAACTTCAAAACAAAACCAAAACCAGCAGACAGCACCAAATACACTGACTTCTGCCAGCTTGTTTTTCTTTCAGGCTACCATTCCATTCAGCCCAGGGTCAAATTACAGCCTGTCCCAAATTCCAGTCCATTGAAGGGCCACACAGAAAAGTACCTGTCTCCCAGACAAAAGCTGCTTTATGCTATTCATTCCCAGTAACAGCAGTAGAGTTTAATTAACCTTTTTTATTTGTTTTCTTGCTCCATTCAGCTCTGGGACATTTCAGATTCAATGTCCGTACAACAAATGGAAGAACCTGAATGCAGAGGAAGGTTTCACATCCAGCTCCAAGAAGCATTTTAGACAGATTGTGTGCCAATGCAGAGTCTGAGAAGACAAGCTCCAGCCAGTCCTCTGGCAGAGACCATGGCTGTCTCTGCAGAAATTGCATGGTAAATTCTTTAGCTGTCTCTGTATGATAGGGTTACTCTGTTCATTTTTATCCAAGCCCTTTATGTTTTAAAGAGGCTCCTTAGAGAGAAGCAGAATACTACTCCAGTGTTACCAGCCAGGCCCAGCAGCACAGGCTGCCACACGGAGCCTGAGGTGGACCACAGCTGCTCCCCTAGTTGTTAGGTGGAAGGTAAGAAAGAGGAGACTGTCTGCAAAAATGGAAATGACTGTTCGTGTCCGAAGCCCTAATGAAATCCTCGGGCAAAATCTTCTTGTGGCAGAGATTCAGCCTGGATTCTACAATTTGAGCACAATCTGTGCAACCTGACAAGCTCTACCACCAGGACCAGGTTACCCTTCCTGTAGACTGTTCAACACTCATGTTCGTTTCACTTTTTAAAGCATCAGGCTCTTGGACAGAAGGGTTTTAAAGAAGATTTTCTAATACATGCATATAGAATCCATTTTGGCTCTGACACAATCCATTCCTAGGACTGAACAAATGTAGTTCTCTTTACTCCTTTTGGCTTTTATTCTTTCTGTTGTTTTTTGAGGGGAAATACTATGGGTAGATATTTGTGTCTGAGACAACTTTGAAAATGCTCAGCTGTGATAAAAAGTGTGCCCAGAAAAATAATTACCAGGCAGCACTGGTAATATAATAATACAACTCCCTGCAATATGTAACCCTACACAGCAGGGATTCTTTTCCCAGTGTCTCTGCAGGATTAGACTTCTCCAGACTAAGCCACAAAGAAATGCTCGGGGATCTGTTAATCAACTGTAGCTACAAAGTTATTACCTCCCCTTAGTAACATGCAATAGTAAATCAATTTTAAAAATGCATTAGAGGCCAGCCTTTCTGTGTTCAGTGAGATGGTCAGCCAGACACCTCAAAGAACTATTAAAGGTAAATGACCCAAACATACTAACTCTCCTCTTCTTGCTAAGCCAAACCCACACATCCGTGGTTTGCTGGGCTATGACAGGCCATTTCACTGCAGTTACACACAACCCATTATTAAATCCCCACTGCAGTGTTAACACTGTGCAGACAGAACCAAAAGAGGTTTTTATGAAGTTTGCTCAGGTGCAGAAAATATTCTGTGGTTAGAATGCAGTAGAATGAACTATACAAACCTTTGGGAACTTGGCTGTACATGTTGGACGTGTACAAGCTAACTAAAGTTGCTGTGGATTTTGCTAGACAAGCTGCAGTCATAGGTTTGCCTGGAAGTGCAATTCTGCCTTAAGCAACAGAACTATGATGACAGTGCTGTCACCAGCTGAGGAAAACCAATCACCTTGGAGTTGTGACATGCAAAACCCATCTCCTAAACACCACACAAGAAAACTTCTTGGCTGCACTGAGCTGCTCTGGGGAAAATTTAACAGGTGGTGCATTCTAGCTGAATTTGAAAGTGAAATATTCCATCTTAGCAGTTAAATACCTTAGTTAAAAAGAAAAGGTGTAAGAAAACTTTTCTTATGCTACTCTTTCTCCCTTCTGCTCCCTCAGCAGCGCATGATGGAGGGAGAACAAAACATGCACTAAAAAAAGTAGCTTGTGGCTTTTTTCCTGACAGCCAAATGCAGTCCTTGGACAAATCACCTTGATAAGTATCTTTTAAGACTGATCTGCTGAGGAGGATACTGCACACTTAGAACTGCCAAATTCAACCTGTTCTGAATATAAAGAAGGCCACCATCTGCTCCCCTTCAACACCTCTCACTACGTGTCACATCTCAGAAAGAGAGTCCAACCTGTTAATGATTACAGTGGTGACCAAGCACTTACCTCTATAGATAACCTATTCTTTGAAAAACACTTTTTCCTTAGGCTAGACCTGCTTAGTGTTTGGTACTGATCAAGCAAAGAAAGAACACAGCAAACTGCCTTAACACACTACAGTGTAGTAATCTCAAGCAAGCCTGAATCAATGAGAACCATTAATCAGTCTTAGAAAGACTTGGTAAGCAGGAACAGTGTCTGTGTAATCATTTACAGCTCATTTAGTCGACAGCCGAGCAGCTGTCCTGTCACACAGCCCCAGTGGATATTTTAATCACAATAGTTTACTTCTGTACTTTACAAAAATCTACTGCACATTGTATTTGCCAGCTCCTTAGTCTTTGGGGAAGAAAAGTTTTATACCAGTTTTCAGTCCACCATCAAGGATCACCACTTAGTTGCTCTGAACCCAACTCATGATCTTGCAGAGAAATGAAACTTAAATAAAAGTGTTTTGAGGAAAATCACTGGAAAATATAAGTCTGAGAGGAAGGCAGAGCAGCATTTTTGTAGTAGTACCTTATGCATATTGTTCAATCCATGCACAATTGTCAGAAAATGACACTGACTAGAGACTAAAGAATTAACAGTTTACTGATTTCCTATTTCAACTGAAGGACCTGAAGCAAAAGCTTTAGATTATGAGAACTACAAGAAAATTAATAATGCAACATTATCTCATTGTTGGGTCTACATTGCTTCCTTCAGAGAGCCTCCTTTGACATGACACAGATGCCACAAGGTTGAATGATTGAAATTTCTCAAGATACACACTATTCACATATAGGTGACCTGCAGACTTTATGCTTAGAAGAGAGACTCCACTCAGTAGAACTGGAGAATATTTTTAAGGCTATATGTTGTTATAGCACAAATCCTGAAATGTAGTAGAAGCATTTAAGCTAATTCTGACAAAGTATCCCCGTGATACAAGCCCATGTTTGCTGAATATCATCAGAGTCACCTCTGTTCTGCCACCTTTAGAGGTCACCTAAAATCTAGAGCTTTGCAAATATTTTCATCTAATGTTCTAATGACAACAAGAATGACTAGGCACTTTTTCAGGGCAACAACTTTGTAATTTCTGTTTGTAATTGGAGACAACATTGAAGGCTAAAACTGCAACACAGGCACATTGTGGCTACACTATACCCCTGAGCAGTGAGTGTACCTCTCACGCAGGCCTTTGTGCTCTAGATCCAGGGTTTTGTGTAATGTTTTCAGGCAGCTGTGCTGATTTATTAGCCTTTCATATTCTGCAGACTGCCGTTCATGCAGTGAAGCAAGGTGTTCGTGGTCCTGAAGCAATGATTCATACTCAGCTTTCAGCTGCTCCTTCTGTTTCAGTAGATTTTCATTCTCGTTCTCCTTGGCTGTCTGCTGATTTTGTAGTAAAGCATTCTGGGCTGTCAGTGAAGCACTCTGGGAGCTGAGAGTTGAATTTTCTACCTAAGGTTTTGCAAGAAAAAAGTAAGTATTACTTATTCACATCTACTGGTGCATACAACAAACATTTTGTAGCAGCTTACATCCATACAGAGTTAGTCAAGAATGCCTAACATTGCCTTGCTGACTTAAGACATCTGTGTACAATTTTGGCATCATTTTGGTATTACTGCTGGTAGTATGCACCACATAAAGCTATGCTGTCAGTAGTATGAAAATTATCACAATAACCTCCACACTGAAAAAATCCTTTTATCAGAAGCTCTTGAGCCTGAAGACTAAGATGATCTGGAATACTCACAATTCAACTGCACCTCTGACAATCATGATCAAAGCCAAAAGTTACGCCATATCTGTGTACAAGTAATGAAACTCAAGTTCACCCAAACTCAAAAATATTAACTGCACCACTGTGTATTGTGGACAATACACAACTACTCACTGTGTATGTGAGCAGTACTCCTAACAAGTCTGGTTTCAGTAGAGAGATGGTGCACTGATTTTAGATGTTGCTAATATAAGTCAATTACAGATGGGAAATAATTAATGAAAACAAAACACCCCATCTTTGAATATGCAAGAGGAAAAGCCTGAAAAGTGGAAGTCACACAAAAAAAGTAGAGCTAATCCAATGTTGTCCTTTGAAACTGGTCTCTTTCTCAAAGTAAGTTTGGTTTTTTTTTAAAGTCAAGTAATTTTTAAGAGTATCTTTTCCACTGCTAACTTTAACATTTTGTCCGAAAGCCTGAAAACTATGATTGGAACTCACTGCTGCAATGCCTATGAGGAGCTGACTCGTGTCCCCTTTCCATTTCTGCTGAGTCTTTTTTCACAGGCATAGCATTAACACACAAAAAACAAAGTGCAATGCTTTTTTTATTCCAGAAGTTTAGCTGCTGGAATAACACATCTGGATTTTGCTGGATTAATTTTAATTTATCATCTCTATATAACCACCTTCTTGATGAACAGACATTAGCTACAGACCAAATTTCCCTTCCAGCTTGGAGAAATTCAGACCTCAAACTAAGCTCCACCTCCTGGGCCTCACCCTTCCATCATTACATCAGTCTACCAACACAAATATTTCATGATTAGCTGTCATCTTCTCCACACTACTGTAATCAAATCCAACCCACTGGCACAGAGGCACAAGGATGTCCTGACCTGGAGTTTGGCTGTCTGTGTCTGCAGGGCAGTGTTATGCTCCTGAAGGAAGGCATTTTGCTTCTGTAGTGTCAGGATCTGATTGTTGAAGGAGACATTCTGTGTTTCCAAATGCTTTAGCTGTTCCTTAAGCAGCTGCTTCTCAGTATGCAGGGCTGCATTCTGAAAGAGAGATGGCATTGAAGGGGTGACAGGAAGAAAAGAAACAGCTGTCCTGATCATCTGGAGTCTTATCAAAGATGGGAACCAATTAGTGATCATCATTCTGCAACAAAGGCATAAAAAACCTCTTTGCAGCATTAAATGAAGGTAGGACAGATGTTACACACAGGATTAAGCCCTGCAAAGATGGGACAAGATGGACACAAGACACATGAAGCACTTAAGTCCCATATAGTCCTAAGAGACACCCAAGGAATCTGGTAGACTGGGGTGCTCCAGAAAACCTACCAGATTCCTTTAAGCTCAGAAGTCCAGTTTCCACCAACCCACTCAAGAGCACAAGAGAAGTCTACGAGCTAAGAGGAAACAGGAGAAGGCTTACATTCCTTTCCAGTTCAATGGCCCTGTCCTTCAGTTTCAGCAGCTCTGTGGTAGCCTCTTGGTGCCCCGTTTCCAATTTCTCATTCATTTGCTGGTTGGGAATGAGCTGCTCTGCTGAATTCCTCAGTGACTTCTGAGCATACTGCCCATCCTGCTGAGTCTGCTTAAGTGCATCAAAGTTCTTCTTCACCTACACAGTCAACAAGCAACAACCTTCAACACTGAGGGAACTGGAATAATGCATTAATAGTGACGGGATCTGCAACTCCTGTGTTGCACTGTACAGACTTTGAGATTCAACAAGCATTACCCCACTTCATAAACAGGGAAGCTGAGACACAGACAGGTGGAAGAATCCACATCTCCTGGCCTCCAGTCAGGCACCTTTAGACTCAAGCTCAGTGTTACCTAACAAACAGGCTGCTCTTAGGTGAGATGTTTCAACTACTCTCTTTCTAACGCCTATGTTTCCACTAAACAAGGCAGAAAAACACGGCCATGCCAATGAAAAAAACATGGGAAAACAGATCTACAAAGAGCAATTATCCAAGAAAACCCCGCCTGATGTGCCCCAAGCCCCAAATTCTTTTTATGAATTTTGTATCATTGCATAGAAAGGGACCAAAAAAAACCGCAGTCCAGTGCAAAATGGTTCTTGAGAAGGATGTGCATAGAGAGGGGCAGAGAAGAATCAAGCTGTTCTTCAAAAAAATCAAACCCCAAACCTCAAACCAAAAAATCCCCTAACATACAGATGTGTAGAACTGAGATGTGAAAAATTAAAATTCACTTAATCTCTTACCATATTTAGATCATTCTGTAACTGCTGGTTCAAGTTCAGAAAGTCTTTCACTTGAGCTTCCAGCATTGCAATCTTCTCCTCTTTCACAGCTAGAGTTGATTTTAGTGCTGATTCAGTTTTGCTTTCCAGAACCTTATATTTTCTGAAAAATAGGATAACAACTTTCCAATGTCTGCCACTAGGATATGAGCCACCATCTAAATAGCAGACTTCACCTTCACCCATTCCCAATCTCACTACAATTTAAATTATACATGCTTTCTTCTTCAGGAAAATTATTTCCTCTACTTCTGCAGATTGCTACTGATATTTTATAGCTGGGGAATTCACTTATGGAAAATGCAATCAAATTTAATAGAGGTTAACACCAGCATGGTTCTACAGAAATATCAAAGAGTTACTTAACTTGAAAGAAAGTAAGTTTTTCTCTTTTCCCCATAATTACACTACAGAAAACTCTTCTTATGGCTCTTTTTTACATTCTTGACAAGGAGGAAGATCCACAGTTTAAAGATTCCTACAAGATGGGTATGTTTCTCTAAGTAGGTCTTACCAAGAAGCCAAGACACACACAGGTTGTTGGTATTTTCTATGTTCATTACTATAGGACTTACAAAGGAATTCCTTGCCATTAGATATTTCTTAGGCAACATCTATGTTTATATTAACAGGTATCTGGATCACATGAAGTAATGACAGACACTGTTTAATAGACACTATTCTCACTTGTTAAATAGAACACGAAGAGAAATATACACTGAAATTGCTACTCAGCTACTCTGTTGGGGAGTCCAGAGGAACTGTAGTAACACTGCTAGCATGGAGAGACAAAGTGGCATTTTTTCCGTTCACCCAAGAAAATGATTTGCAAAACTTACAGTATGCTGCCAAGCTTGCCTCAGAAAAATGTGGTTTATGTCCAAAACTGTTAAAGGTAATGGCAAGGAGGCAGATGAGAACCAAAAAGAAAGGCAAAGAGCTTCAGTTAGGCTGAGTCAAAGAATGACTGGAAGAACTATTTCCTTACGTGTCATCATTGCCATTATCATCCTCCAGCAGCAGCTCTTTGTTCAATCCCATCTTCTCCAGTTCCTGGCTCAGTTTGTCCAGCTCACTAGACAACTTTTGACTCTTCAGCTTCTCCAGGACCAAATCCTGAAACAGCATTAAAATGATTAGTTGCTATGCAAAGGGTGGTGGTAATTATCCAGCACCATACATTTTTTTTAAGAGTACTGAAAAATTCACCGGATAAAATCCTAGTTTCAAGTAGGTCAGCTAAAATTCTTCATCAGTGACAGCTGAGTGCAGAATTAAACTGATTGCTTTTATTTATAGGTCACTTGAAATAAATCTGCAGAATGCTTCTTTTGGCCTTTGTCTCACTCCCTGCACTGAACTACTGCCAACACTGGCTTTGTGCCTGCCTGCCAAGGGAGGGAATGTGCGGGCCAGGAGACACCACCCCATCTCTGTGCCACACAGGGACGTGTGCAGGGCAGGGACACCAGCAGAGGGAGTTCCCACCTCTCAGCTAGGACAAAAAGCCCTGCCAGCACTGGCACACATGCTGAGGAGAAACAGGACTTCAGTATCAAAGTCTCCTGAGGTATAATGGCTACAATGTTATTACCAAGGGACTTGCTAACAGGGTCAATAGTGCATAATGCACTGAGTTTCTGACATATGGTAAATTAGTGCCCAAATTTTCAAAAGTGTAACTACATTGTAGCGTAAGAGACAGGACAGCTCTGGACACAAGAGCTTGGTCACTTATTCTGGTATCTACTGATGCAGCCTGGTTTAATTTGGCTTTATTTGGGAAGAAACTAAAGCAGAAGGCAGCAAGGAAGTCATGTAAGGAGAAGACTTGGGGGCAACTGTACCAGAGGGTTTATTGGGGCAATGCTTTGCTGGTATGCCAGTAAAGTGGTCTGTGTGGAAATGGCCTGGGGTGACACAGTGCCAGTCTGCTTTTCTAAAAAGGACAAATTATTTGTGGTGCACAGCTAAGCATGAAGATCCCTACCATTCAAAATTCTCTGAAATACAAATGCACCATAGAGATCTATATTGCTTGTGCTTCTGCAAAAAGTTTTCTAGAACAACACATGAAGAACAAAAAAGCTACTGAAGAACTTGAAATAAAATAAAATTATACTGAATATCAAACAGAAGCAAGAATAAAATTTTACAAAAATATTTTGTTAAACTGCAGGTATCTGACACCACAAATTTAGCCATGAATTCATTTGCATGGCAAGGTAAAAAACATGGTCAAGGTCAGTGCCAGTCCAGTGATCTGTAAAGGGGTCCCTTCAACATCCATGAACTGCTTTGGCAGGATCTATAGAAAGTAACTAAAGAAACGAAGATGGGCTACTGTATGGGTCTGCACCACTGGAAATCTGCTAAAGTCTGAGAATGGAAAGATTATAACGGAGTCTTCTCAGAAATTATATTGTTTTATTAATTTTAAAGGAAGGTTGGACAGAAACATAACTTGGGACTGTGTCAAGTGTTTCTGACAGACTTTATTTCTCCTCAAAATTTCACTAATGCTTCAAAAATTGAAATAAAACTAAACCTTGAAGTAAGTGATTGCTTATTGTATTAATCTTGTTAAACTTATCTATTTCACTGAGCTACTGCAGCACAACCCTTTTTCCTTTTAATGCTCCTTGACAGGAAATCCTGTTTCTGGCAGGACAACAGTAGCCAGGACAGGCAATGAGACCAAGCTGTAATAATCTGAATCTGCTCATAGGCCACTTACAAGAGTGTCAGGTTCTAGCACACACATCCTCAGACTGCCAATGTCCTAATGCTTGGTGCAGGGGGAGATTGCTGCTTAGCATGCTCTCACTCAGCAGGGAAGCACCTGGGGAAAGATGCTGTAAAGTAAAATCTTGGTGCAGCTGGTTTAGGCTGGTCATTTGGGATAGTTTTGTCTCTTTCAGAACAGGGATGTCAATGTGTCCTCAACTACTGCTAGAAATTTCTAGACCTGAGAGTCAATCTGCCCTGCTGGAGCTCTTAAGCTAGCAAACAATTTTGTGATCACAGTTAGAGAAAGTATCAAAGTCTTTGGTTAACAGACACCACATAAGAGCTGTATTAAGATTTTATTCTGCATGAAAAAAAAGACGTCATTTTTAGACTATTGTTGACACAAAGTGGAATACTGCACAACTGCACCAAGTGCAGTTCTTGGCATGTTCCACTTTCCAAAGCAACACTTTCCAGTGACTGTTGTTGAGGTTGTGAAGATCTGCTGTGGGACAGATATATCCCTGTAGTACTTCCCTGAGCTGGAAAAAAATAATAGCAGCATACAACCCAGCAGAATTATTTTGCTTACCTCTCTTAGTGTAGCTAGTGTTCTCTTATCAATTGTAACTTGCTTTAGGAGGTCTTTATTGTCCTTTTCAAACTCTTTCAATTTACTAGATGAATCTCTGAATCGAGCAATTTCCTTTTCTAGTGTCTTGTTTTCCTTCTCAGCAACTGCCAACTTTACTGTACTGTCATCCAAAATAGCATCTTTCAGCTCCACTTGCTGCCAAAGCCGTTTCGTTTCTTTCTCTAGCATTTTTTTGTCTTTTTCTAGCTGAGACATTCCTTGTTCTAGGGCTTTGTTTTCCTTTTCTAACCTCTCTAGCCGTTTGGCAGAAACCTTTAGCTCTTCAAGGTTCCTCTGGAGGACCTGATTTTCACTCTCCATTCCTTGAACTTCTTTTTCTAATTCCTGGATCTTTTTACTGCTGTTCTCCACAATTTGCTGCAGTCTCTGGTTTTCAGAATTGATACTCTGATAGCTTAACTCCAGCCTCTCTGATTTCTTGTTCATGGCTTTTAACATTTCTACATTCTTTCTTAAGTCCTCTTTCTCCCTCTCCAAATCTTTATTTTCTGCTTCTATTTGTGCCATTTTTGTGCTGGTAAATCTCATGGTCTCTACCACTCTTCTAAGCTCCAGATTTTCTTCATCCAATTGCTTGTTGTCCCTTTCCAGGTCACCAAGCCGGATGGAAATATTTTGTAACGTGTCCAAGGACTTTCTTAGTTTCCTATTTTCCACTTCCAGATTGCCATTCTCTTGCTCAAGAACTTCCACTTTTTCTGTCACTATTTTCATCACCGCTGCCTTTTTTGTGAGCTGTTCATTCTCCCTCTCCAGCCGGTGGAGCTCTTTTTCCATTTCTTCCACTCTTTCCACTTTTTCTCTAACCTGGTCAAAATCCTTTTGCAATTGTTTCTTCTCAAATTCCAGCTTGCTCAGTTTGCTACTTGTCTCAGTTACTGTTTCATGAAGGATTTTGTTCTCTTTTTCAATATCTTTCACTCTTGCTTCGCTGCTGACTTCTGATCTTTGCCTCAGGGATAAAACAACTTGATTAAGGTGATCATTTTCTTGTTTAAGGTCCTTTATCTACATAAACAGTTGTGCAAATGTTATTCATCTACCTTACAATTGTGGCACAAATTAGTCCTAAAGCAGAGAAATTTTTATTAACACAATCACATCCATTTAATCCAAGACAAATTTCTCAGCAAATTACTGACTATAACCAAGAACCCAAACTATTGAAAAAACTGTTACCTCTGGTAGCTCATGATTTTTAATAAATTAAAAACTGTGCTACATTTCTGCTAGCATCCAAGAAGGCTGGGGCAGAAGGAGAAAGCAAACAGAAGACCTTCACAGAACACCTTGGAGAAGATGCTTTGTTACAAATCATTCTTAATAGAGGGCATCTTTCTATCTAGGTTTACCTTCATCTTTGGGACCTGAAGACTGAAATTATCTCTTGGTAAGGTGCCAGGAACCTCAGAATACTTGAAAATATAGAGCAGTTACAGGTGTCATTAAAAATACACTTCCTGTAAGGACAGTACACTTACCCCACTGGTCAAATTTCAGCTGATGCAACTGTAATTTAGACTGCAATTTGCATTTGAGTCTTATACTAGGCAACATCCACACAAATCAAAAGGGCCAAGATCTGAAAAAATGACAAACTGCCCTTTTGTAACAACTGGGAATATTTCCAGTTTTATTTCCTGCCCTACCTTCAAACCATCTATTAATTCCTGCCACGAAGAGTCTCTATTTGTTCTAACTAAAATTTAAGACTTGGTTGGTAAAGTGAAGTTCCCCAGGGAGAAGTCTGGAAAAATCCTTCAAGATGAAAAGAACTACACAAATAAGACATTTTGCTATTTAATTTTCACCTCACAACAACTTAGAGTAAATTTTAATACAGGTTGAGAATATTCATACCAGTCTCTAATGATCTGTGTCTGTATTTTTTTCATTTGACAAATTAGTACAGAAGATACTTGCACAAATTTGTAATTAAGAGACTTTTCAGGCATTGCACATGAACTGCAGTGCAGTGGTAAAAGCTGAAGGGCAATTAAAATGTCAATCCAGAAGATGTAAAGTACTTTCTCAGCATCTCTTTTAAATAGAGCAAACAGGGTGGGTGGCTAAAGAACCATACAAGCCATACAGGTGGGGGAAAACCAATCTTCAGCAACAAAATGGGGATTTATTTGCACATTCTAAAACCAGTTGGTATTCCATTTAGTAAGAACCAAGTGCTTTTTTCCCTCAAGGGGGAATGTGCGCTCATATAATAGCCTGAAGATCCCCTTATGGTAACAAGAGCAGGAATCACCAAGACACGATGGGCTTTTACACCTGAAGAAGCTTTTAACCTAGATTTGAACAAGTTCAACCTGCACTTAATAGCTCTCAAATTGCCTTATCTCCCTGAGAGAACCAGATGCTCTAAATGGTATCACTGAATTACCATTACTGAGCACATGTTGTTATATTGCATTTGACAAGTTCGCACCTGTCTGTCTTTGTCAGCTTTTAGAGTCTCCATGACTACTTGTAGCTGCTCTTTATCTTTTATCAGCTCCTCACTCAAGGTTTCCAAATCTTGATTGCTTTGCTTCTCTTTTTCAATCTGATTTTGCAACTTCTCAATCTGTGTGAAGAGAACACACCAAAACACATCAACCACAGCTTGAGACAAGGACTGTTTGCACTTTAATCCATTTTGAAGACCACAAAGAAATAGATGGGGACTGTGGCTCAGAGATTCAATCCCTCTCTCCTGCAGTTACCAGTCTCAGAGGAGGAAATGGACTGTCTTGTTTTTCTCACAGTGCTAAGAATCTTCTTCATGCCTTTTAAAATCAGAGCATATAAGGCACAGCAGTGAGAAAGGCTTAGTTCACCTGCCTGCTGAATGCCCTGTTGTGCTCCTGTCAACAGTCATTAAGTTTCTGGTGCTCCCCTTCTGAGGAACTTGCCTCCTCCTAGCCTCTCCATCACTGATGGTCTTAATCTACCAGTGAATGCAGACAAAGTTATTAAGATACTTCGGTGAGCAACAGTACTATAAGACCAAAACACCAACCTAAAACAGGAACAGAGGAAAACCACTAAAGCACTAGAATGACCAAGTTTATGCTCCCACTCCCTGCATTCTGCTGGCCCTCTTTTCCCCAGCAGGTGACAATGCTGCATTTGAAAATTTTGTGAATAAAGCTCCAGTCCTACAACAAAATTTTCTTACTTCCTCTTTTTGAAAGTTGCACTTGTAATGCAAGAAGAACAGAAAAGCAGCAGCTCTTCAGTACTTACAAACAAGAGGTTCTGGGAACTATATTCCCCAAGTCAGGAAATAATTCCTTTTTAAGCTTGCAAAGTACTGTGAGCACCTACAGCTCTGCACAAGTATCAGTTCATTTTTGTTTTGGTATTATCAACTCTGCCAACAGTGAAAATGTCAATGAAAGGGGTATTAAACATAATTCTTACAAGTGGGAAATAGCTGGAGGCTGGGCTCAGCCTGTGTCAACACACCCCTCATTACAGGAAGTGTTTAAACAAGCAGGGGCTGCCCAGATTGGAGATAAGGAAGGCTCAGCAGTCAGAAATGTAACCATGTGGAGGTTCACTGGTCTCAAAGGAGCTGTTCAGAGAAAGCTGCAACAAACTCAGTAGCTCAGCAATAGCTGATCTTCATCGGCACTTCCCAGAAAACTGGAGGCAAGTAGGACATTACTGTTTACATCTCTTTTCAGTAAGTCAGAAAGGCAGAGACAACAGACAGGTTGCTTGGACTGCTTCTACTTAAGTGTGCCTGAAAGGAGGGTTTTCTACTACTAGCTCCTCTGAAAACCTTGTAAGAAAGGAAAAAAAATGTACATGATTTTCCTTTGTAACATCTCCTCTTGTACTATCTGAATAATCCTGTTTCGGCTACATGATCCCACCAACCACTAGATCAGCAGATAAACAAGCATATTCAAACAACAATTTTTGAAAGTCTCAGACAGTGGATGAAATCTCAGCTTAGTTAGAAGACTTCAGGGAGACAAGATTTTACCGTGGATATCTCAGGAAAGTTACTAAAGAGCCCCAAAACCACAAAATACTTGAGAAAAATACTTCTTTATCTCCTGTCCTCTGACTTACACACGCTTGACTTTAACAGTCCTCCAGAGCTCTTGCACTCTCCCTTGCCCGCTGTAGTAAATATTTTGCAACAAATCAGAGACTTTGCCTGTTATTTCCTCTGGCACATCTTGCTGTGTTCTAATTGAGGGGAATCACAACTGTTGGCACCAATACAGTGCCATAACAGGAGGTGCCCACAAGGAATCTGCCTGGGGCAAAGCCAGAGGTTGACCACAGTTGTTCAAGTGATTTAAATTGCTGTACACCACAGGTATCTGCTTTCTATGCCTCCATCTCTAATTTTAGGCATGTAAATTAGAGCTGGATTGAATTACTTATACACAACAGGTCATATATGGAAGCGTGGAAGGAAGATTAGAGTGAACTGAATCTTTGCAGTTTTTCTTGCTCACAAAAGAAAGAAAAGCAGCAGAACTGATGTCAACAAATGAATCTCTCCAGAAGATGGAATGATTCAGCGCTGGATACTGTTCTCCCTGACAGAGAAATGGGCTTGTTACAATCTAGGAATCCCACAAGCATCATTTCATATCTAGGTACTTTCTGACCTTGTCCTTTAAGGGATTCAGCTAGCTCACAGGCAAGCCAAACAGAACTGAAATCATTGCATCAATGTCTCACACAGGTTACAGCAGTAATGGGAAAAGGAGAAATGAGCCTTATATTCTGGATAATTTATGAATGGTAGGAATGTGGAAAAATCCATCATGGAAATGTTTTATACTTTAGAGTAGGAAGCATCCTTTTTCCCCAGCAGCACTCAGCTCAATTCATCAAAACTGAGGCTTCAAGTAACTAGTCAGACAAAATAAGGTTGGTAGCTGGAGGTGCACTGAGCATTGTGTTTCACAAGGACAAGCACTGAGTTGGCATTTGTGCTAAATGTAATCACAGTTAATAACAGTGCAACACACATGCATATGTAAGTAAATTTACAAAGCGATTACGTACATGTCTGTTACAAAGATTGAAAGAACTGAGATCTTTGCAGAGAGAGAGAGAGACACTAGAGAATTTATAACAGCCAAGAGGACAAGAAAAAGAAAAAGCAGGTCCAGGACTCTGGACAGCAAGGAAGACATTTAGAACATATTAATCTGAATTCACCTGTGTAATTTATTTGACTTACATGTAAAAACTACTAAACTTTAAAAAAACGAATAGTTCAATGTGACCATGGCTTCCTTTCCCAGTAGTGACTTTTGTGAGAGAACAGAAAGGGACACAATCAACAGTATAATCTGACAGGAGCAAACAGGCACTGAAGCCCAAGGTATCAGAATGCTTAGGATTTAAAATTATTAGAATTTAATTGCATTAGAAATAGACAGGACCAAAATCATGGTCAGTCTTATGGGGATCACGGGTGAACTCCCTGAAAACTCCCATCATTCAGGAATGCTGCACAGCCCTTTGTGCACTGTGTTTAAAAAAACTAAGAGCTCTGTTTGTTCCTGTGAGCAAATTACCTTTTTGCTAAGCTGCTGATTTTCCTTTTCCAGTTCCACAAACTTTAGGCTGCTCTCTCTGGAGGTCAAGGAGGCATCTCTCAGCTCTTGGATTGTGTTCTGCAAGCTCTGATTATCCTTCTCTAGCTTCAGTATTCGACTTGAAGCACATTCATTCAACTCAAACACAAAGGACTTTCTGGCTGTTGAAACATGAGAAGCAGAAGGTGGCACTAATCAATTCACAAATTCCTTCTGAGGTGCACAGGATCCACTTGGATGAAGATTATTGCTGTCAGTCTTACAGTTTCAGCTTGACTGGTAAGTAAATACTTTGTTACAAACAGAACCCATTTTCACAGAAAACCATTAATACCTTTAATAAATAGGGTGCTATCTGAACTGCCAGCCATCTCAAAAGTTGCTTACTTTCTTAACTCTTCTTGAATTTGCTTTAGTTGTGTTGGGAGTGTGTCTTACATTAGTAACAAAATATACTTTGATACTATCTCATACTTTCATCATAGGAAATAAATTGAGGCAGAAGGTACACCCCTGCTAAGTGTTTGCTAAAACAGCAAGGTGGTGCACTTCCAAGAGCTAGTGAAAACTCAGATATTCAATCACATTTAGTAATAGAAAAAAATTCTTACAAAAGAGAATTCCAGCGCTTATCTTTACAGCTTCTTCATCACAAGAGTATGCTGAATCACAGAGAATAATTTACTACTAGGTACCCAGGCACAGGACACCCATCAGAATGCAATCTGAGAAGTGTCAGAAGTTGAAAACTCGGAACTAACAAAATTTATTCAAGTTGCACAACAGAGATGTTATTTTACTCAATATAGACCAAAAGTGTCACTACCTCTCAGCCTCAAAATCCATTACCCAAGCCTCACTGCTCTGTTAATTTCTCTGCCCAGCATTTGAATAATTACAAGAGCAACCTTCTTGTTCACATGAAATAATTGCTACCCATCACCTCAAAACCACATTTCATACGAAATTGACTTTAACACTGTCTTTAAATCTAAGAAAATTAGTAAGTCTTTCTAAATAAGCACTACAGCACACTGAGTACTTTAAGCTGGTAACTTTTTGAGATTGGTAAAATCTTGTTTGTCTATTTTATGGAGCATCACCTGGAGAGCTTTGGTCAAGTGAAGACTCAAATAGTTAACATGAACTAAATGCTCCAGTTGAGTTCTGCTCTGAAGTGAAGTCCACATAAAATACTTTTTCCCATGCTTATTTTTAAAATTAGTTTTAATAAAATATACCAAACTAGCTGGTAAAATCTTCTATCTGCCACCCTTGTAGACTCAACTTGATATCCAGGAGTGTGAGATTTTCCAAAAGTTTATGCAGTCTGACTCTATCTGTACAAACAAGCTGCATTCAAAACAACAACATGGATTGAAATAAAACTTCTTAAAGAGAATTACTGTAAAATCAGAACAGGACTTCCAGGAAATAAAAGTCTGAAGTTAAATGTTCTTTTAAAAAAAATTCCAGCTTCCTTCATTATTTTATTTTCCTACTGAATACAAGTTTATGATGTTATCAGTTCCTCATTCTTTTTCTCTGGTTATTCAGAGAGTTTCTGAAGCTCCAGTGCTAAAATGATAAACATCAGTGCAGTGACAAATCACTCAAGCAAATTTTGAAAGTTATGTTTGATAGCAAATAGTAAATAAGAGGTAACTAGCATACTTCCTTCTATTACATCAATAGTAAAAGTAAATCAGGAAGGGAACAAAACTTGGTATTTTAAACAGGCCATAAAATCTGGGTATTTTTACATTTTCTTGAAATACTCTTGATGAAAATTTCTAAGTTTTGAGAGAACTGTGTTATCCCCCCACTAACACAATGAGCAATATCCTGGATTACACAGAAGTAGTAACAGAGTGACATTCATTTCTCAGGCTAACATAACCTGCTTTGCAAGATTATTATTTAGAAGTAACAATTAACTAGCCATTAATCTTAGTGAAGAGAATTCAGATCCTAGACAGCAAGATTTCAAAATTGGTGTCAGTCACACACACAGCTGTTTTACAAAACAAAGCTATTCTAGATAGTTTCACTGAAAACTTAACCTCTGCTTACTCTAATTTATTCCTTTGTCTTCAAGTTCAACTGTTTCTGGTACACAAAGCCAAACATGCAAGTCTCAGCAAAATAAGATGAATACTCAATAAAAGCTGCATGTTGAATTAGAGGATATAGCTTCTATTTCCCAAGTTCCACTTAGAATTGTTATTTAGGCTGGTGTGATAGACAGAATAAATGTTAAACACAGAAACCAATTCTAAAACCCATCCAGTGAAGAAAGAACTATTTATGTTTGTGACAGTTACAGAAATCAAGTCAAACACTCCAAGAAAAAAAAATCAGCCAGTTATTTTAACTGGACACATTTTTCACTACTAGTAAAAATAAATGACTTCAGCCTACATCACGTCCTGGGACTTAAAGACCAGTTAATTGTCTGTATTAACTGTACTAAAGATCACACACTCCACCCAACCATTCAGTTAGAAATATTCAATGTGACATTTCTGCTGTGTCATTTATAAAGCTTTCTTTTTTAAAAAAATTTTGTTGACGTGTGATACTTAAAAGTCACTCTCTCAAATGAACAAAACAAAAAAAAAATATATTTTGATGCTTTCAAAGGAAAGTGAAATGAAGAGGAATACATTTTAGAAGTTCAAAAAAGTCAAGTTCAAAATCAAATGGCTGAATGAGGAAAGCTTTCCAATCTTGGATTCAACTTCTTTTCCCATCTCAGTCAGCCAATCTGTTCATTCTGAAACAGACCACAAACACCACAGCTACCCCAGCTGGTACTCACTATCTGCAAGATCCGTGCTTTTAGACAGTTGTTCTAGTTCCCAGCCCAGGTGTGCAGACTCATTCATGCTCTGTTTCTGTGCAATCTCCAAGACCATGTTCTCCTCCAGCAGCTCTTCAATTCTCTTCTTGTCTGTGTCCCGGTCCTGTGCAAGACACATGTGAATGAAAGTGTATTCAGCTCATCTGTGAGATTCTAGGCTGAGCTGCAACAAGCACAATGTATGTTGAGGGTAGAAGAATCTCTTTAAACATTGGTTTTATAATGAAATACATCTTCAGCATTAAATGCTTGCTGTGGGCTACCTACATAAGTCACAGAAAGCAAAGCCCAACTGGCCCTGTTTAGCACCAGCTCTGGTCCATGATACACTTGGAGAGAGGAGGATGGCAGCAAGAACTTACTGGGTGATGACAGGGCCACTGCAAGCCAGGACTAGTGTGGCAGACTGTACTCAGGATATCTCCAGAGCTAAGCTCTTCAAAAACATGTAGCATCGTGCTCTGACACACTGGAAATTCTTCAGATAGAACCCTGAATTCTGCAGAGCTTCAACTCATCACACAGAGCTTGGACACAGTCATATGCATCAGCAAGTAACACCTGCCTCATAATTTGAATTCTAACTCCTGAAAACAGATCTGTAGAACAAACCTATTGTTGCTTCTTGGGACTATTTGCGTCATTTGCTTTCGTGGGAACTGAAATGCTGCCTCAGTGGTTTTCAGAAACCATAATCCAAAAATTCATCAAGTCACCCAGAAAAGCATACAAAATTTCCAGCAACTTTGGAAAAGCTGAGGATGACATGACCTTTATAATATCCTGAATCATAAAATAGTTTGGGACGGAAGGGACACTAAAGGTCATCCAGTTCTTGCCATGGGAAGGGACACTTCCCATTAGACTACATTGCTCAAAGCCCTGTCCAACCTGGTCTTGAACACTTCTAAGCATGAGGCAACCCAAGAACTTCTCTGGGAAACCTCTTTCAGTGCCTCAACACCCTCACAGCAAAGAATATCTTGTTTCTACTATCTAATCTGAACCTACTCTCTTTTAGTTTGAAGCCATACCCCCTTGTCCTATCACTACATGCCCTCGCAAAATGTCTCTCACCATCTTTTAGGCCCCCTCCAGATACTGCAAGACAACTATTAGGTCACCCTGGAGCCCCCTCTTCTCAAGGCTGGGAAAAACCCAATTCTCTCAGCATTTGCTCATAGGAGAGGTGCCCCATCCCTCTGATCATCTTGGAGACCCTCTGGACACACTCCAACAGGTCCATGTCCTTCCTGTGCTGAGGACTCCATAGCTGGATGCAGCACTCCAGGTGGGGGCTCACCCTGCTGATCAAGCTGCTTTGGATGCAGCCCAGGACACATTTTGCTTTCTGGGCTGTGAGTGCACATTGCCAGGTCATGTCCAACCTCTCACCCACAGCATCCCCAAGTCCTTTCAACAGGGCTGCTCTGATCTGTTCATCCCCTGCCTGTGTGGATACCATGGATTGCCCTGACCCAGGTGCAGCACCTTGCACTTGTTCAGCCACATGAGATTCCCATGGGCTCACTGTTCAAGCTTGTCCAGGTCCCTCTGGATGGCCATCCCATCCTTCAGGTGTGTCAACCACACCACTCTGCTTGGTGTCATCTGCAAATCCACCACAGAGCACTTGACACCTTTGACAATGTCATAAATGAAGATATTAAGTAATACTGGTCCCAATATGGATCCCTGAGGGACACCCCAACCTTGTCACTGATGTACACTGAAATTCAGTCATCCCATACAGCATCCTCCACATTTTTATTTCCAACAGAACCTTTTGAAAACCCTGTATAGATAAACCCACAAGAATTCAAATCATGGTGGGATAAGAGGAGGACTGTTAAGTAAAATACAAGTATTTATTATTTCTAGTGGGTTTATGAAGTCCAGTGTTGCTTTTTGTTTGTAGACAAGTCTCCCACCTATTACCTTTCCTTATTTATGAAGCAATAAACCATATCTCTGGTTTACACATAAAGAAATGTTGGAATTTTGTGTCTTTTACAGTGGTAATGGATTCTTAAAGACTGTGTAATGGCTGGCAACTTTGTTTCCAGTCAGAAAGACTATTTACTAGAATAGATTTAATTTCCTACATCTAAGAGATTTCTACTTAAAACAGATTTTAGTATCCCGATTAACACAATGTATGAAAGCAGTCTGTATTTTAAAATTGTGATATAGGTTGTGCATAAAATAAAACTCACTCTCATACAGAGTAGCATTGGCCTATCTACACTGTTAATATTACACCATTTCAAGAATTCATGTACAGAAAGATCAATCTAAAAATCTCTTCAAAAAGCACTACTGATTTACTTGCCTGCCTCCACCAGTTTCTGTGACTTGATTTTGTAATGTAAGGATAAAAATGAAAAATTAGCATAATGAAAAAGAAAGTGCATACCAGCTCTACATCGTGAAGTTTGGATTTCAACTGCAAATTTTCCTTCTCTAATTCATGGAGCTTATCACCACGAGCTCTGGCCATGGTTAGCTGTTCTTCTAGCATGGCCTTTGTTTCAATTAATACAATGTTATCCTCTCTCAATTCCTAGGAAAAAAAAAGTAACAGTGTTAATTTCTTACTGATTTTTGAGAGACCAAGTGATTTTCATAAACTGACATTGCAAAAATCAAGAAGGAAATTTGACATTTTTGTTTCATAGAAAGACCTCTACCTAGTATTTTAATGAGAGATGATACTATGTTTTATTACCTTTGAGTCATTATGCAGGTAAATCTAATATTTTTTAGGGTTTTTTCCTGAATTTTGCAAGCTTAATGGAGTTTATTTTGCTTTATATGAGGCTAGATCAAGAGGTGCACACAGAAGAGCAATGGTTCAACTGCAATTCCAATGTTATAATACCAATTCCTTTGCCAATTCATCATAGTCCCTTGTTTTTTCAGCTTCAAAATAAATTATTTACTTTCAAGGGATGGGGAATAGTATCCACGAACACATTCAAGATCCACTTTCCTGTTTCAGTACACTCGTGTAAATGTCTGCTTAATGAAGTTTCTCATGAACAGAATTTTAATTCAGTTGAACAGCAGAAGTTGTTTTCTGCTCATCACTTAACACTCCCTGCCACTTCCCCACTAAACACATGGGCATGAACTGCACAAGCCACGTACTTACTCATTACAACTTTTGGATCTGGTTTTACTGAGTATAAGTTCAATTTATTACTTTGCTGTAGTCACAGCATTAGAAACAGGTTAATTATACTGCACTGCAACTGTTCCTTGCAAATAACAAATGAAACTCAGTGCATTTAAGTATCTTATTCTGGAAACATGAAATATCCAAAGTATGAAATGTGGCCATGAAATGTTGGTCATGTTTTAAACACATTTATCAAATATGTCTCATTTTAAGCTATAACACTACACTGCTAGCTTTTACTTTTGTTGATCCTGACGTAAGTCTTGAGTCCAAGACAAATGTTCTATGGCAGGAATGCATTGGCACGTCAAAGATTAAATGGATACAGTAAGGAATTTTCTCCAAATGAGTTACAACTGGGCAAGCAGATTGATTCTCTACAGAAACTCAGTCATTCTCTGATTTCCTCTCTTCTCTCCCCATCCATTCTGCTGTTCTAATGAAATATGCAAAACCAGAAAATGTGCAAACAGGACAAAATGCTTGATAAGTTTATTCCTGAATAACAGAATCCAAATGTGATGTCTCTGCTGACACAGTGTTCATGTCTGGTCTCAGACCACAAACATCCAAACCAAGTAGATTCCTGAAAGATCACCACGCATGAGCAAATCCCTCTCACAGCTTAATCAGCAACTACCTTTTCAATTTTTGGGGTGGAATCAGCCTTAAGAAGCCTTATACGAGTCACTTATTTAAAAACAAAAAAAAAACAAAAAAAAAAAAGAAAAGAAAAGAAAAAGATGAAGAAAAAGAAGGTAGATATAAAGAATGAGTTGAGAGTGTCTGATGACAGCCACTCCCCCCCTGCCTTTCAATACAACAGGGAGCCATCATTTAAAAGTCTTTCATAGTCACAATTGTTTGTTGCAGCTTGACTGTATATGGAATAACATGGAAAGTCTACCTTATGCAGTACTATACTGCCCTTGATCTCTCAGTGGGTCAGCTACCAACTTGCAAATCATGAGAGAAAAGATTTCCCTCCTACAGTAGCATTAAAAGGACGTCAGTGCTTGTGAAGAGGTTCATCTTCAATTAAAATGTCTGAGTATGCATGTAACTAAAATAACAATAATACTGAAACACTAAGGTTACAGAACCTGCATTTTGGGCCAAGTCTGATCTAACAAGGTCACTTCAGGGTGGGCAAACTTAGAAGGCTGACACTACACAGATGACAGACCAGAAGAAATATATGGCACAAAAACTGCTGGGTGTTATGGAAGCTGCCAGAATATCTGTAATGAAACAGCAACGTGCCAAGAGTTTACCTTGCTAGATCACCACACTCAATCTGGACCGCAGCCCCAAAAACTAAACTGGTGTCTGACCTCAAAGACATGACCTCATAACTATCCTTAAAACTGCCTACCAAGCAAGAACTAGTTATTTTAGTGTCTCATCAAGAGTCAAACTATGTGCCAAGTGCATACACATATGCAGGCTCTGGTACAAACCACACACCAGTGGGAGCTGCAGTATATGGAAAACTAAAGCACTTTCCATTGAGCGCCCAGGATGGGCAGTCATGCCAGTTCAAAGTAGTTCTGATGAAATATTAAATTAATAACCTGGTGGAAATGCCTGCTGTGATGAGGTAGACATTGCTCACTCTCAGATCACCATGATGTGAGGTTGTCTTAATATTGAAAAGCTCATGTAATTTAAATAATTAGTCCATGGGAGCTTTGTAGAGTTACATCTCTAGGCCTGGGAAGCAAAGCTGTCCTAACTGAAACATGTCAGCACTAACATCTCCCAGAAGTTGCTGGAATAACACAGCTGACCTAAAAATCTATCTGGCTACCAATCACACATGTTAGACAGTCAGCAGGTGGTGGTCATGGGGTGGTGCTGCTCCTGCTGGAATTCCATTTCATTTTTAATTGAATTAACAAATTCACCAACATTATTTTATAAGTTTACTTTAAAATCAGCAACAAAAACAGTTGGCTGTGGATTTTTCTTTGTTTAATACTGAGTATAACTTAGCTTTTGCAGTTTCTACAATGAATTACATATTGTGGTTTGATGCCCTATCAACTGTAACTTGAAATAGCTTTAAGAACGCACACTGTGCATTCTCATAGTTACAATTAACTCTGGGGATAAGGTTGCACAATCAGGGTATGTTGGCACTGGGAAACATTTTCAGAAACTAAAGTGGCAATGAGATTGTTTAAATCTGAAAAAAGAAATTGCACATGCATCCAGACCCAGTTCAAGCCCTTGCCTTCAGGCAGTTCAGAAGCTGTTGCTACTGAGCCATAACACAGTTAACATCTTGTGACAATCACTCATATGACACCATACAAGAGAAGTTTTCGCTTTTATTTTTATTTAATTGACAAGATGTTCCTCCCATCATCCTGCATAGAAATTTGCTTATGGTGAAAAGGAGGAAAACTGGGCCAAGTGTACTCAATGGCCTTAGAAAATAATCTCATCTTGTGGAAAGGCAAAAGGTTTGATGGAGATGAATCCTGGAAGGAAGCTGTGCACTGCAGAGAAGCACCTCCGTGGTGGAAGCCCTGCACTGAGCTGCTCCTTCACATTCACAGTTGTGACCCCATTAAGCCACCCCAGCAGGAAGGCTCCAGAGGATGTTCCTTGAACAACAGTTCGACTAAAATGTCACACCTGAACAATTTGACAAGACATACAGAGAAGGAAAACTCCACACAAGCCCTGAATGTGTTACAGTGATGAACAGATTTGAACTTTTTGCACTACTGCAATACCAGGAAGGAAAAGATTTTAAGGGCTCATTAAGAGTTTTCTGCATTGATGCACAACATTAAATCCTTTTCTTCTTCTCACCTACCAATCTGGCACTGCTTATTAACAATCCTGTCAAGACCCTATGAACCTCAAGATATCACATTACCACAGAAAAGTGGCTGATGCTGAACACACCTACATTTTCACTGCATGCTCTGGATGATTTGTTCAGGTCTTAAGGGTTAGAGCTCAGCAAGCCATTGGCAACCAGTAAATGCCATGAAATGAATAATCACTGTACTGTCTAAAGGTAAATGTCTCTACCATGTTACGCCCCTGAACAAATCTAAGCAGAGACTATACTGTCCCCAGACATTAATTCTTCTTTCAGAGGGGCAGAGGACTTGAGTCAGATTTGACAGAAAACTGAGGCCCCATGGAAATCATGCACAGCCTTCGTGCTACTCTGTGACCATAAAAACACAGAATAGGGCCCTGTGGAATCCTCTGAACACACCAGCCTGAGACCAATGGAGTTTGCCTGCAGCTCAATGCTGCCAGTCCATGGCTGGGTCAAAACTTGATCAATAATGGGAGAGGGAGTGGTGGGAATGTGAAACTTGCTGTCTACTCTAAACCACACAGCACCCTGCAGACAGCTGTGCAATCCTGTTGCCCGTTAGAAAAGCTCAGCTCCTACAATAGTGACTTTTGCTAAAGGCCACACTATAGCTCCAAATTAGACATGTGCCAGATCTGTGAGACACATCCTGGTCCCACTACTGTATTTGTGCTGGTTTTGGTTGGGGTAGACCAAATGGCTGGTATGGGGCTGTGTTTTGGATTTGGTTGAACACTGTGTTAATAATACAGAGATGTTTTCATTATTGCTGAGTAGGGTTCACACAGAGCCAAGGCCTTTTTTGCTTTCTGTGCTGCCATGCTGGCGAGTTGGGGGTACCTGGGAATCTTGGAGGAGACACAGCCAGGACAGGTGACCCAAACTGACCAAAGGAATATTCCAGACTATATGGCACCATGTTCAGTATATAAAATGGGGAGAAGAAGAAGGAAGGGGAGCACATTTGGAATGATGGTGCTTCACTTTCCAAGTCACCATTACCTGTGATGGGGCTCTGCTCTCCTGGAGATGGCTGAACACCTGCCTACCCATGGGAAGCAGTGAATTAATTCCTTGGTGTGCTTGGCTTGTGTGTGTGGCTTCTGCTTTCCCTATTAAACTGTCTTTATCCAAAACCCATGAGTTTACCAGCTTGTCCCTTCCAATTAGCTCTCTAATCTCACTGGTGGAGAGTGAGTGAGTGGCTGTGAGGGGCTTGGCTGCTGGCTGGGGTTTTAACCATGACTTATTGCAGGGAGGTATCCCTGGAGAGCCAGCATTCATCTTTGACATTCCACAGTTCCACCAAAAACTGCCAGGGTGGAAGAGAGAGAGAGGAGAGTTAAAAGAAATCTTAAACTAACATAAAGGTCTCTGAATGCTATGTTAAGCAAGATTAGCAGTGCAGGAAACTGCTGGCTCTGGGACAAGCAAGGAGGCTACTCCCTTGATTTCAGATGAAGTGGACACAAAAACTCCTCTCAGAGATCCAGGTAAATTATCTGAGCAGCAGGTAAAGCTAAGCACATCCAGTGCACAGTCAGAAGGGGAACACCAGGATGGCTCACTGAGAGCCAGTGTGCCAGGTTAGAACATGACTGATTTGCCAGCTTGAGGGAGGAAAAACAGAGAGAGCCAGAGCTTTGTACTTCCTAATGCAAACTGGGAATTACCAAGAGGCAAGACAGGCTTTTGTAGTCTATTACTATATTTAATAACCATCCATTTTAGCAAACCTATTCATAAGATGCAGCAGCTAGCTGCCCCCTTAGGTTAAAGAAGGGGAAAAAAAATCACCTACAAAGTAGAGTTTATAGAGCAGAAAAATAAGGTCTGTGCTCTCAGCCAGAGGCCTGGCAACATCACTCTTCTACCTCAGACTTGGGATTTCATCTAGTTATAGTAAGGCTGTCAATTACCGAACCTCCATTTGTTCAGCAGTCTGGACATTTATTTGACTTCAGCTGAAGTGTTATGTATGTGGATTATTGGGAGTTTTGGTGTGAATTCCTCAAAGAACTGAAAGAACAGAAAGTAAGAGCAGTCCTACATAAATTTAACATCAGCGTGCTGGGCCAGTGAGTTTGGCCAGATGATCTCTAAGGTCTTTTGCAACCTAATTCAATTAATAATTCCAGGATGGGCAAAGCTGCAGGTGACTAAGCTGAGTACCTGACATTAGTACTGGAACAAAGCCACACACTTCTCATTGACATAGCCCACTCATGACACTAGGGAGGATCCAAATTTTTTCTCCTTTCTACTACAAGTAACAGTTGCAAAAAGGGATGGCTAGCATCTGTCATCTGAGGTCATCCTTAAAAATGCCATTTTAACAGTTGCATCTGCTACAAAACCCTAAGGAAAAAGATCCAGACATTCACTTAACTAATTTATAGATGACATTTAAAATGTTGGTCCAAGGAACAACTCTGGAACTGAGGGAATTTACCTAAAGATAAACTGAAGATCTGGACTCTAGAAAAAGCATCCAGAGGAGGAAAGGTCTGTTTAGCCATATAATGCTGAACTAAGCAGAGTTCTTTAAAACTAATGGGCATTCATTTTGTGGGCACCAAGTACTTCCTCTACTAAAAGAAGTTTTAATGATGCTCAGTCAATAACTATGATGTATGTTATGAAACTTCTACTTGCTCTGATGTTCTGCTATGGTCAGCTCAATGACAAATGACACATGAACTAGTAACACAACAAAAGCCAAACATTAAGGATTACTCAGCAAATGGCTCTTGTAATTTTCACTTGCCTCCATGCGAGCTTTGTAAAACTCCACATCATGAAGTTTCTCTTTGCACCGAACCAGCTCCATCTCGAGTCTCTCCACGCGGTTTGCCCTCTCCCTCAGAGAGTCCAGCTCATCCCTGTACGCCCGGGCAGAGCGAGCGTCTGCGGCAAGGTGCGTGTTCTGCGAGGGGTAAGCAGGGAGAAAAATCGGAATTAATACTTTTAAGCACGTACTTTAAACTTTTTTTTACTGATTGGAAGCACAGACAAATAGTATTCCCCTGGTTAAGGAGTAAGAATTCTTGTAGTAGCCAGTAAATCCTCTACAAGACAGAGAGGTTCTTCAGCCTGTTGGATATCTGACATTACTAATGCCTGATGCTGTATAAGCTTCAGGCACTACTAGGCTATTTGCAAGCTGAACAGATGAGACTGCTCTCAGCAGTTAAGTAGGAAGCATAGCACTGCTTTAATCTTTAAACAGCTTGCTAGACTAAATTGATTTCTTCATTATAAAACAGGCAGAGTAGTAATTTTAGCCTCACACTGAAACAGGACTTTTTTTTAAAATAGGGAAGATTGTCACAGTAAAATGAGCCCATCTCACCTCTTGCTTTATTTTTTGCAGCTCTAGGGTGAGCTGCTCAACTTCATGTTTAGAATCTGCAAGCTGCTCAGACTTCTCTTCCCTGGAAAGGATTAGAAAAATTTAAGTAATTTTTTTCTTTCCTGAAACAATATTGATTATATGGACACTGCCAGGAATCTGTAAAGGGAGAGAAAAAACCTCCCAGCATATTCTTTGTTATGACAGCTTCCTCATTTTCTCATGATACCATACACGTAACATAGATCCAAGTTTGCAACTCTATTTTTATACTACGTTCCTGTGTTTAAATCTCACTGGTGCACCTGCTGTCATAGATAGCTTCACTTTAAGTTAAAAAGCAGAGCTAGCAGTTGGTATTTTGAAGGGGGGAAGAGAGAGATGAGACACAAAAAGAAGAATGGAAGTAGCTCGTCCATCACTCTATATTTAAAGGTCAATTATGAAAGAAGAAAAGATGGAATATACTACTAGCTTCCTACTGCTCTGATTTGAAAGGAGTGATTCTGAGAGCTCCTATGGAAGCCAGTGTATTGGAGCCAACAGGCTCCTGCATTTTCAGGATGTACGAGACTGAATATGCAAGTCTCTCCAGAAGCACAAAATAATGGTGACTTACAGCTCCTGACGGATTCTTCTCAATTTAGCCTTTGTGTCTGCAAGCTCAACTGCAAGGTGCTGCTTTTCTTCATTAGAAAGAGGGTTGGCAGGGTTTGGTGAAGAATCTAGACTTGGTACTCTCAGAGGGCTTGGTGGTTGTTGAGACTGCAGATAATCTCTCTCTTGAGTGAGATCTACAATGACCTGGAAATACAGAAGACTAGGTACTGCCAAGAGATAAACAGTGTATTTATACATTGTTTTAAAAAATACCTAAAAATTATTTTTAGATTTAGGAAATTATTAGTCTGGCATGATATGAGGTGCCAGCCAGGAGTGAAGGTTACACAGAAGAGGAATGGAATCTCCACTATGCTCCAAGCACTAAAACATTCCCATTCCAGCACTCAAAATAAGTAGTCTGTTACCCTTGAGAAATTAATAAAAAACTGTAATAACTAACAGTTTTAACTAACACAATCGCAGTCAAAAGCATGACAGAAACTTAACAGGCTAAGGAAGGGGAGAAGGCTTCTCCAGAGACCTGCAGGGAACGGAATTGATAAATCAAAAAACTTAAGAGAGGAAAACAGAGCCCCAAGAGGGTGGATGCCAACAGACAGACTAGCAAGCACTGCCTGAAGACTGGATAGACATGCAGAGACATTTGGTCTCCACTCCATGGAGAGACTGCTCAACTCCTCTTCACCAATCACTTCACCACATCTAAGTGCTAACACAAGAATCAATAGAAAAGTCAAAATCTTTCTACAGATTTTCAGAGGTGTAGTAGAAAGGTGCAGAAGAAATAGAAACCTAGTGCACAAACAAGACACAAGGGAAGGAATGCCCACATCTGCTGCTTCTCATGAGCTCTATATGGGACAGATATGTGTTCATACTTCCGTGCATTCATCTCTCTCATCAATGAGCCTCCTGAGGTGGAAAACCATATTCCTGGAGAGAGACTCTAGTTCTTCTGGGGCCATATCTGGGAGCTCCAGCCATTGCAAGTCAAAGACATTCTCCTGATTGTGAGTCACCTAGGAATAGGAACAAAAAAGTATATCTTTCCACTGGTTGAGTTGAAAATTTTTTCACCGTATATGCAGCATCCCCGTTCCTTCTATTCAAAAATTTAAAAACATATCCATTTTACCAAACCCTGGTTGCAAATAATAAATGGAACTACTTTAACTGTAACATTACCCAGAAATTTCTGGTATTTACTTTTTTATAACAATTAAGTCTGATTTTTAAAAGTGATGAGATAAATATTATAATCAATAGCATGCTCACCTGCATATTAGAAGTGTGCAGCTGTCTTACTGACCCAGAGGTGATTCCCCCACAGAGAAGGGACTAATCTCACATTCAACATTATTAAGAAGAATCCCTGATTTCAATGAATTTGCAGTTTGAAGCTGACACAGCTGGGAGGAGCTGTAACAGCTGCA
Organism: Hylia prasina; assembly: GCA_013397195.1. Taxonomy (NCBI): domain Eukaryota; kingdom Metazoa; phylum Chordata; class Aves; order Passeriformes; family Sylviidae; genus Hylia; species Hylia prasina. The sequence continues at coordinate 333,322 of VYXD01000221.1, forward strand.
GAAATACCTCTGGTTGATGCTAGCAGTCTATCTTTCAACTGTTACCCTACCTAAATTGATTTACTCTGAATCATTTAGCAGAAACATCAGGCACGTCTCTCAAGCTCAGTTAATGACTGTTCCAGCTTTTGTTAAAAACCATGTGCTTAGCTCATCATGGGTTTTTTTTTCCTAAAATGAACTATTTTTTAAACATTAAGAAAAAACGTTCCTGTCTTAAGACTGTCTCTATTTGTTTCTCAAATTTGAGTGTATCAGGCTTTCTACAGCTGCATGCAGTGACACCTGGGCACAGCCAGCACCCATTTCCAGTGAGGGGCACTTCCACTTGGCTCTCCAAAGTAAGAGACCTCCTGCATTCTTTGGTAAGCCTATCCATATTCTTTCTTTCTTTCCTCTGAAGCCTTAGAAATCCTTGGATCAAACACCTTTTTAAACAGATCATGTGTCCAATTTGGACTATTCAAGACCATCAGCTCAGAGGCCACTGTCTGAAGCGAGTCACTGGGCAGGCTCTGTGTCACTTACCAGAGCACTTAGGGGCTAAGTGCTTACACTATTGGTGCAAGGGGCTCTGCAGCTTCTAAGACACACATGGATTTTGTCACTACTGCACATGGATCCTTACAACAATTCCTTCTGCATAATCTCTAAGTAGTAAGCAAGGCATTTACCACTGTATCTCTTTAAAAGACCATTGAGCCAAGTAATCACAGCAGCTACCATTTTTATTTTATAATTTTAGTGTAGTAGCATATTCAATTTTCTTTTTTGCAAAGTTCATGAATCCATTATGAAATTCTAAGCATTAACATTTTATAGCAAAAAAATCCTGTTAAGTGAAGGAAAGGAGAGATAAAATATCTAAATAGACAATACTAAGAATCCTACCTCCTGAATGTGTGACACAATGGCAGCTTGGGTTTCAATATCCAGTTGTTTTATTCTGTCAATAAACTCTTCTTTTCTTTCACACTGTTAAAAGAAAGCACACCCTGAAACAGTGCTACATACCCTAAAACGTACTGCTCTATTTTTCATTTAAATTTTTTAAAAAAACCCACAAACTCAAACAATAAATAAAAAAAAAATAATAAAAACTGCTAATAAAAAACTGTCCAAGATCTACATTCTGTCACGCTAGAAGGTATAACACTTCACTGTTCCATATAGAACATGAACCAGATTATGCATTAAATTATTTAAACTTCTTAGTCAGTAAAATTAAGGCTAAGTTAAATGGCTGGTTTTGCTCTTAAAAAACAAGTTCAACATGCAACGTGATAAAGAGGTGGAGAAACAGCCAGAGGAAATCGTCACAGCTTCATTATTGGAGCTGCACAAATGTAAACCTTCATTTACACTGCATCATTTAACCTGTCTTCTCTGCTGTTTGCATTTTGTTTGGTTTTGGCAAAGAAAAGAGATGCATTACTTTAGACACCGTTTACATCAACGCCCAATGTTGTCTGTTGGACTAAATCAACATATGCTTTAGATAAAAAAAAGGGAAACATTCTGGATAAAAATGAGTGACATTTCAGACAAACAGATTTTAGTAAATCTTTTACTTAAGGTTTTAGAAGAGGCAGACATCTGCTATCTGTATATCTGTGATTGTGCACTAAGGATGTTATTGCCTTCTTGTAACAACACTGCACTGTGAAGAACTAAAGCAGTATTTAAAAGTGTTTTTTTAAACTCATTTCCAATGTCCTTCTGGGGCCTGGTTCTGAGTCTCAACCATTTACTTCCTTGGGAAGAACCTCAGATCAGCAAATGAGGACTGAGGATGTACAGCAGCCAAAACAATTCTTTGTGCTACAATGCAACACTAACACAGTTCAGCGGCGCAATACGTAGACAGCTTTACCCTGACATAATTGAGCTGACATAGCTGAGCAGGGTAAGTATCCTAAGGCAGGACAAAAACACAAGGCAGACCTACAAACAAGGTCAATTATCAGCAAAGGCCCGCCTGCAACGAGGCCATTGTTTACTGCCTCAGAGGTTTGGTGGGCAGAACAGTGATTTCTTTATCTGGAAACTGCTGTGCATTTCTCCAGAATCTCCCATATACGTTGTCCCTCTATTTAAACAAATGTCATACAAAGATCCCCACACTAGTATACAAAGTATCTATTAATGTTATTTTTTGACACATAATATTAAATCAAAATATTGTGTAAATAAAACCATGATTCATTAAACAAATGTTTAGATTTGTTAAACTATTTGGCATTAACATGTACTGTTCCACTCTGTATTTTAAAACAGTAAGAAAATAAACCAACAACAATCTTGACATCAAGAACACTGTTAAAAACTTATCTCGTCCCACTGTGTTATCAAAGTTAAAAAGTACACATCCTGTGTCTGATTAAGCACTGGCAACAAATTGAGGCTACTGCTATCACACAGTGTGCTTTCTCTCCCCTGCATTTCTTTCCTTCACCTATTGTTTCTCACAATTTAGCTCATAAGCTGTCTTGAGCTCAAGACTTGTTCATACAGCACTGATCTTTGGGTAGATTTTCTCATTCCAGGAAAAAAAACAGATTCAAAAAAATCTTATTTTCCATGAATGATCACCTGCACAGCACATCCCAGAACCAACAACAGCAGCTTCTTGATTTCATCCATACTTTTACCTAGAGAGGAAAAAAGGTCATCAGTACATATATATAACAGATAAGTACTTGCAAGTGATCCTCTCCAAAATACGTGCCTAAAATGAGAAATAAAACCTCAGAACAAGTGCCTGAACAATATCTATATGCTTATTATAAAGCTACCATATTTTCTATGTAACAATGCAGTTCTTATGGTTTAGTTTAAAATCCCAAATTCAGCAAGACATTTTTACCTTGATGTGCTATCCTCACCTATAATTTTTAAGGCTTTTCTGATCAATACATCACAAAAAAAAATCCATTAAATAGTTCAGTGTATATGACCAATGCTTGTCTCTTGTGTCGTGATTACCAAGAGTGCAAAAAAGCCCAACAAACAGCAACAGCTCCCCCCCCCAAAAAAAACCCCCACCCAAATAAAACAAAAACACCATGGGCAGAAGAAAAGGAAGGTTACTCACAAAGAACTTGCCCTAAATTCTCCTTCTGTAAAACACTTGCCACTCAGACTTCCCAAAGCTGAATATCATTCTGTGCATACAAATTCTCTCTTGAGAGATAGATGTTTTAGCAAATAAATTCTTCCTGTTCTGCATCAAAGCCTGCTCACGCTTTGAAGCATAAACCCCATGTGGTAAGAGGGCAGAGAATGAGGGATGTGTAAGGGATACTGAGGAGCTGACCATATGCTGGGAGCCGTGGGGAGAGGAGACACAGCCCCAGTGCTGCTGCAGGGAATCCTGCTGTGACCAGCAGCCCGGCTGGCTATTTCCTAGGGTTAGGAAAGGGAAAGCCTCAAGCTCCTCAAGGGGAACTGGTACAGCTTAGAACCAGCTTGTTTCAACAAAATTAACGTGGATTGTTGCATGGTAAAGGAAATTATGTATATCAAAGTTAGACAAAGGGCAAGGCAAAGAGGGCAAAAAGAAGGCAAGGAGTTTCAGTGAGAAAATAGAACATCTTTACAGAGCTAGATTCAGCAAAAGCCTGTCCTCATCCACACTGGGAGAAGGTGAGGCAAGAGAAACAAAGAAACAAAACAAACCACACACAGTTTCCTCTCATCCCTACATATGTGCATTCTTCCCAAGCGTGTAATTGTGGGACTAACGCTTTCATTTTATACCCTGATTTACTTGGGTGCTCACTTGCTCCTATCACTAAATAGATACTAATTTCTGAGTGCAACTGAGCTCCTCCACCAACACCATGCCCTTTGAGGCTGCCCTGGCAGAAAGTCAGAGGCATGTGCAGGACCCAAGGCCAGTGAAGGGGAGTTAATCTGACTCATCAGTTAAGCTGCCACAGCCCCACAGCTGCACAAAGGCACTGACCTAAATTACCACGGGGTTTCCTGCCATTCCCACAACCTTGCAAACCAGCATGGCCACGTGCAGGCAGCTTAGGAAGTAACTTGTTTCCTGATTTCTGGGCACACAAATGTCCTAAACCAGTCTTTAAACATACCTACAAAATTTTCAACAACTTTTAGGTATGCTCATCTTTATAATGACTCAAGAATGCCCTAAAAAAATCATCAGTAGACTGCATGAATGAACACTACAATTGTCAATATCCAGGTCCTGTATTAGTAATCATTAAGATTTTGCAAGCAGAAATTCTTCTTTTCAACAGGAACAGCCATCTTTAAAACATGCTAGTTCACACTTCACCCTGTAAATACAAGCTTATTTCCCTGCAGAATATTTAAAAACTGGTTTTGAAAGACATGCAATCGTTCTTACTCTTCTCGCTGCATGCAGCAGCACACAAGGCTTCCTCTTTCCTGAAAAGTTACAATTTATCATACAAATTCCATTTCAGTCTGTGAAAGTCTGATTGTTCTGTACAAATCTCAATAACACAATCTTAAGCATAGACAATGACACAAAATCCTTCACAAACAGCAAAAACAACATAAAAATCTGTTACTTCATGAACAGTTCCTCTGAGGGCACTACTGGGAGACTTAGTTTGGTCAGAAGGTATGTTTTCAAGAAACTGAGTTCTCATTAGTTTCAGCACTGGATTTCATTGTACATCAGCTTCAAAGCAATACAAACCAGGTACTAAAAGCAGAGCATGTCTGTGGGACACAAAAGCAAGCTATGGAGAGCAAGTGACTTAAGCATGTCTCTCATTGACCTAGACTTACTCAGGCAGAACATCTCCATGGAGAGATTGAAGGAGTCAGGCTGCTTGCTCTGGATCATGCCAGACACGAGATCTAACCCTTGTGTGCTCTGGGCACCTTTATCTATCAACAATAAATTCCAATCTGTGCACCATGGCATCCCAACTATCCTTGGGGTGAGCACAATGGCTTGAAATCACTCATTTTAGAAAACACCAGGGATACTTCCCAACTGTGACAGCATCTATACCATCCTAAAGACGTGAGCTACTTAAAGCCAGTCAAACCACACCCTATCTACACCCCACCAAGGCTTTGCTATTTTCTCAGTGAGGTAACAGATGGGCATTGGTGTTGCTGCATGACCATGTGAGGTGAAACACCTTCGGCTATTACAGCAAAGTAACTTACCCAGGTCAGCCCTGGACTCCCAACTGGAACTGACCTTGCCTAGAAATAGCCCTTGGAGCGAGACCTTACCCCACCCTCACATGAGGAAGCAAAGTGGAAGCAGACATGGCAAGCCATGGCAGGGATGGACAAGCTAGAGTTTATAGAAAGGAATGGGAAATTAAGACTCAAGATAATAATAAATTATTACTTGCTCAATGTTTTAAACGTAACATTTGGCAGTCTGCTCTCTCCCCTGGCAGCTTGCAGTGAAAATTTAGCTGTCAGGATTATTCCAAGGTTTCCTTTTCAATAAATTTTTCTATGCTTGCAGATATGCTGTATCATGTAATGAAAGTGAAATTGTACTACCCACTAGAAACACTTCTAAGGCTTAAAGGTCCACTGAGCAGATATACCAGCCACACTAGTGTTTCAGAAGATCGTGTGTGATTAAAGAGTTCCATTCCTTGGGCTTTCACTCAGAAATTGTTTCCCATGGGGAGGAGACAGTTTGTTGACATAAAGGCACTCCCAGATCACTCATTCTCAAGTTGAGTAACATCTTAAAGCCTTGTAGAATAACACTATTTACAGGAGATTTTTAGAAAAAAAATAGGGTATGAGTACGAAAAACCTCTCTACCAATCCAAAGTGCTTTAGAGAGAGTTTTCAATTAAACCTCAAAACAAGCCAGGAAGGGATTAATTAGCGCTCTCCCCTTTCATCTCACTCACAGGAGAGCTGAGCTACCACATGCTTCAGTGGAATGCCCAAGGTGACAAAGTGAATCAGAAGCACTTTTAGGATTATTACAGAGTGCCACAGTGAAGTTCTACACTGTGAAGTTTCTACAGTGCCTCTGTCCTGCAATACATGCTGAAGAAAAGCAAGTGACTTGCATCCCCAATTCAATCATGCCTTCTAAACAGTTCTAATGTTTTTCAAAAAGCTTGATTTGTCCCCATTTATAAGATGGTAAAGTTCCTTGTGCAGCTTCATAAGCAGGAATGTGCTGGCTCCCCTACACTGGCTTGCTGGGATGACACAAGTCCTCCCCAGACAGCTGGAATGAAAGTCTGCTGAGTCTACTCATACTTATCAGCTGATCTTATCATGACTGTCCTCCTACAACCTAGGATGCAAACGTTTAGGTCTGGGGTAGCTCCTTGCAGAGAAGTACCCACAAGACAGATGGACAAGAGTTAAACCATCACTTAAACACAAAGGTGCTAATTAAGAAATAAACACTTTTCTTTTCTTAAAATTCCAGGGCACTCAGGGTTGCTCTCAAGCCCTGTGTTTATGCTGCAAAGGAGCCAGCCAGCCACCTGGAGCATTTGCAGAAACTCCATCTGCTCCCAGCCATGAGAGGGCCGGCAGGTTTCCAGCAAAATAAAGGGAGAGCCCAGACACCACTTGTGCATCCTGGGAGCCTCCCTGTGCCAGAGCCAGAAGATCCCTCTGCTCTCATGGGGCTGGAGACTGGGAAACAGATGGCAGGACTCAGGGAGAAGGCGGACAGAGGGATTAGGAGATTCAACAACAACAAAAAAGGAGGATCAAGGTACAGAGAGAACACAAACAATGAAAAAAACGAGAGGGAGGATGGGAAGATACCAGAGGAAATGGGAACAAGAGCATCCAAGTAAGTGCAATTTTGGGCATGTACTGCCTGTTTCTCCATACTTCTACTCTGATGTTACTCCCTCCAGCAGGAGAGGGAGTGTCACATGCAGCAGCTGGAGGGTGTGCAGAGAATGTGGGGAGGGTGAAACACGCCAGTGCTGTTTTTCCCAACTCCAGCAACATCCTCAGTGAGAAAAGTTGGAATGCTAAATTTACACTATTGAGGTAGTGTTTTGTTATTAAGTTCATATTTTATGAACCGTTGTGCCTTTGGAGGACAGTGAAACAAAATGAGGAAGGAAACCATACATGAAACATACCCAGCTGAGAGCAGACTTACACAACTTTAATGAAAACTAGTTTTCTATAGGCACTTGTTAGCAGGGACTTTGGGTTCTCATTCACAAACTTAACATGTAACTTGAAAAGTGTATATAAATAGCAGTCTTTTGAAGGGACAGAAATGAGCCCATTTTAGGGAAGTAAAACCTCATTTCCATCCTTGATCTAAAACTACTTAAAATCTCTCCCCCCCGCATGATTATGACTGTTCCAAGAGATTAATGGCCATAAATTTCCAAGTACACGCACTAGCTGTGTAAAACTAAGAATGTCTAGAAATAGAGAAATTTAAAAATGTATCTAAATAGAGGTTCACAGCCATTACTGTGTACTGATATTCCCCATGTGGCCACACGAATGAGTGACCATTTATAAGGCATGCTAAAACCAGACATAATATGAAAAAGTGATTACAGCAATGTCATGGATGATAAATAGGCTGATGATTCTTTCACTGAACACAGGGGGATTTGTGGTGCTGTAATGAATTGAAAAAGCTGTTCAGCAAGAAAAAGAATTGAGAAAAGAAAAAGAAATTTAATGGTAGTAGCTGACTACCACGAAGTGCAGTGAAGGCAATAAATCCTCTGACATCAGCTGCATTGTTCTGCCAGTCAAATTCCTGGGAAAATGTTTTAAATCCTTTAATTAAACTTTCAAGTTTATTTTTAGCACCCTATATTCTAGAAAACAGTCATGCCTTCATCTTCTAACAAATATTTCTGCTATTTTTATGCCCATGGACAAATGAAGTAGGCAAATTCGCCATGGCCTGGAATCAAACTATTTAGAGGACATGAAAGCAACTAAAGCTCATAAATCCAGCAGATGTGTGCCTTTTCCTATGCAAAAGCCCAAGTGCTACTACATTTTTTGTGATGGCAGGTCTGTTTTTCCAATACTCTCATGTTCAAAGCAGATCTGCAGAAGCCCTCCGTAGTCCCAACTGGTGAGTGCCAAATGGAAGCTAAATAGCAAGAACAGCATTCACAGCCTCAATGCTGTTTAGTTTATAACTTAATGCCTGTAACACCCCTTCTGGCTGTGTTTTAGAAGGCAAAAGTAAAATTTCTGCAAAGTGTGCACAGCAAAACATCACATGGGCTTGTTACAAGAAACAAGTCACTGAAATTGTACACAGTGGATCAGATCTAACAGCTCTCTGGTGTTGGACTGTGGAGACAATACAGTCATTAAGAGCCTTCCCAGCTCAAACAGTACAAAGCAATACTGGACTTGTTCCAGGAATGTGACCGTGGGATTGATTCTTCTTCCTTTGATCAAGAGGGACCTTTCAGTGAGAACTTACCTACAGGATGGGGAAGGCAAAACTGGGGTTTCACCACTGCCTCACTAGGAGAGAGAGAGAGAGAATACCTTTGTTTTTCCCCTCCCAAGTGCTACTGCCTTCCTCTGACTCCTCTCTGCAGAACAGTAACAAAGACATCAGGACACCTGGTCATCACTCACACTGCTCAGCACAGCCTATTCCTTCATTCAGCTTTTTGCATTGGCTTTACTACCTTTGCCTCAGCCATCTCATTCCTGTTCCCTCTTTCTGAGCTTCCCACTAGCGCTCAGGAAGTTTCTTCTTCCTGTGGGAAGTTCTAGTTCTCCACTTCTCTAATCATTTCTCCTGCACGTCTTACCAGTGAATGCCTACCCAACAGTAAGATTAAGATGAGCTTTTCAGACACTCTCCTCCTTAAAGACCTTCTTTAAAGCAAATACATCTGGAGTCTTCCTTTGCTCACCACCTTCTCCTGTTGTGTCTAAGCTGGGAGTGGTTCTCAAAAATCATTATATAATATGGCTAAATGAGAAATTTGGGGTTTTTTCCACATATACGCCATCAATTGTAGGCGTTACAATCCAGAAGTTATATTTTTGCATTTTTTATCCTTTCTTCTCATGTTCTGTCCAAATAATGCCAGTGATAAGTCAGCAATGTGGAAAACAAGAGACCACACTAACAAAACAAGCAAACAAAGAAACAAACACCCCCCACCCCCCCAAAAAATACAAAAATCTCCAAACCACCACATTTTAAAAGATTTCAGAAAGAGAAGAAAGTTTTCTGGTTGTAATGAAAGCATCTAGAAGATAGGAACACATGTATGGCCAGTATCTTTCCTACTAGAGACACAGGTACTTTCTTCCAAGAGAGATCTAAGGTGCTGACAAAAGCCAGCAGGCCAATGATAGCCAGTTACAGCTGAATCCAGGCCAGCTTTCAAATGTGTGCATTCCCAGGAACCAAAACTGTATTTACCACATTATGAGTCTCCTACCAGCTGTCGCTTGGGAATGGCAGTGACAAGAAACCAGCCAGCCTTTCCCATTGACACTAAGCCAGCAGAGATAGTGCCTTGCTGGCCCAGCTGCTTCTATTCAGTAGCACTCCTGATGCTAAGCAGCCCATTGCTCATATGATTGAGCAGAACAGCAGCTCTTAGATTTTGACTTTCTCCCTTGCCTATAACGGCAGCCTGTACAGCCCAATTAAGACTTGCAGACTTTATTCTGCTTGCTGAAGAAGTGGATTCCTTACTCTCGGCTCGATTTTAACACAGAAGTGCAAAGACTATGACTTCAGTCATCTAACATCAGCTAATATTATTTTCAGACAAATGCTTTTTTGTACATATGCACTCTATAGCTGCTAAGAGCAGCAAAATGGAATCTTCTGCCAAGGTTTCTGCCATTTGTTTGTTCTGGAGATGCTGATTACCATGTCATTCCCCATCACTGCTGACACAGGGTTCATTCAGTTTACCTTCTTTGGTAAAAACAAATACAATGTCCTTGGCACTAGCACTGGGCTCAGACAGAGACAGAATGGGCATGCAAAAAGAAAAAAGTAAGAAACACAGCAACAAAACTTTCCATTTTAGAAATGTGTCTCAAAGAAGTCAACTCAATTTGCAGTCTAAACAGCTTTGCTTTTGTCTCACCAAAAGCACTGGATTTTGGACATGAGCTCACTGGCTTCCACCTTATTTCTGACGTGATACTTTGTGCAACAGATATCATTGTCCAAGCAACATGGTCAGACAAATGTTTTTCTTTTTGTCCATTCTCTTCCTCACTTTTTCCTGCTTTTTCACATTTGTATTTCTTCCCACATTTCATTTGCAACAGTTTCTTCACACCTTATGGCAATTCTGCAAGACTCTGGTGCGTACATACTGCAAGAACTAAACTCATTATACAGGCACACAGAACACCAGGAGGACAACACATCCTTGTCCTATGGCAGACTACATCCTGGGTCACTTGCAGTAAGGGCTGAAGAGACAACTTTCAAACAAACAGCTGCTGCTCTGGCTTTGGCAAGAACTCACTCATCACACGGACATGTGCACATGCAAATACACATGTATATTTATATGTACCAGTATATAAATACCTCAGTGTTGCATTCTAGATACATAAAGTTGTGAGATTCAGAGATGCTCAAATATTTTTGTAGTTTGCCTACAAATACATACAGTTTATTAAAAAGCATGTCTGTACTATGGCCTGTTTAGGAGACTGGTTGCCAGAGTCCCTTAGGAGCAACTCTCAGTCCAAATAGTTAAATCCAGCTAGTGGCTGGTCACATGTGGGTTCCCCAGCGCCCAGAATGGAGGCCAGCCCCATTTAACTCATCAATGATTTGGACAAGGGGATTGAGGGCACCCTCAGTCAGTTTGCAGATGACACCGATCTGGGTGGGAGTGTTGATCTGCTGGAGGTTAAGAAGGTTCTGCAGAGGGATCGGGACAGGCTGGATCGATGGGCTGAGGCCAGTGGTATGAGGGTCAAAGCAGTAAAGGTCCTGCCCTTGGTTCAACAACAATCCCAGGCATTGCTACAGGCTGGGGGCACAGTGGCTGGAAAGTGTCTTGTGGAAAAGGACCTGTGAGTGCTGGCTGACAGTGGCCGAACATGAGCCAGCAGTGCCCAGGTGGCCAAGTAGGCCAATGGCATCCTGGCTGTGTCAGCAATAGTGCAGGAGCAGGGCAGGGGTTGTCCTGCTGTACTTGTACACCACCTTGGCCCTGGTGAGGTCACACCTCAAATCCTGTGTTCAGTTCTGGGCCCCTCACTACACGAAAGACATTGAGGTGCTGAAGTTTGTCCAGAGAAGGGCAATGGAGTTGGGGAAGGGTCTGGAGCATAAGTCTGACAAGGAGCTGCTGAGGGAGCTGGGGATGTTTAGCTTGGAGAAAAGGAAGTTCTGGGGGACTTCACTGCTCTCTACAACTGCCTGAAAGGATGTTGTAGTGAGGTGAGAGTTGGTCTCTTCTCCCAAATAACAAGCAATAGGTCAAGAGGAAATGGCCTCCAAGTTGCATCAAGGGAGGCTTAAGAATACTCTTATGGTTACTGGGAAAAATTTCTTCATTGACACGGTGGTCAAGAATTGGAACAGGATGCCTGGGGAAGTGGTTGAGTCACCATCCTAGAAGTATATGAAAGACATAGATGTGGTGCTTAGGGACATAGTTTAGTCTTAAAGGCTGGACTCTTTAAGGTTTTTTCCCAACCTAAATTAGAACAGAATTACAGAATCATTTAAGAAAACAAAAAAAATTACAGATTTTATTTACTATTACAGAAGAGACAGACGAAGAACCCAATTAACTACTCACCAGAAAGGGGATCTTTGCCAATCATTAAAACATTTGGTAAATTCATTACAATCAGCTGCTGAAGGACCTCCTAAACAAAAGAGAACAACAGACAAAGTTCAGTGTGAAGGAATCCAAATCAATCCCACTACAAAGAGTACAAAGCTCCATCAGTTACAAAGCTTTTAACATACTGGCAGGTCAGAGGTCACAGGAGGAAGCCCCACTTGAGAGAGAAATCACTATTTGGAAATAGCATCAGGTTGCACAGCTAACATACACTAATCGCCTCCTTTAACAATGGCTAATATGAACTTAAAGGGTCCCATGGCACTCATCAGGATAAATGCATGACCATGCCAGGCACACCAATCATTCATTCCCCAGGCATGACCTGTATTCATCTGATGTGCAACATACAGCTGCTGCCATGTTTCAGGGCATATAAATGCAGCTGGTTCAAAGGCACCTATGCCACTCTGTGAAGTTTGAGTAACTAAATAATTGGTCAAATTATTTCATCGTTATGAAAATTTAAGGATGGGATGGGCAAGTGGGTGTGGGGGAAAGCACTTGACCAGGCATCTGGCTTTGCTCAGAGAAACTGTACATAAAGTTCTAGATTTATTTGCATTGTATTCAATCAGGAGCAAAACAGAATTAAATTATATTCATTACATACTTAAGGGTCATTTTATTTTGGGGGAGATGACAGAAGGGAGGTGCATCAGGTTCCACAAATGCCAGCTGTCTGAAGCAGCTCTGAAATCACAGAATGGCTTAAAGGGGGAAGAAAGGCTACAAGCCCTGGGGCAGGCAAAATGCTTAAAGTTGTTCAAATAAATACATTGCAAAGGGACACTGTACAGTAATACGAACAGCCATGCACCCCAGAAACAAAGAGCAGAGCAGTACAGGTGTTAGCTTTGGCTTGCAGTTTCCAGCACCCACTTGTGATGATCTGGATAAAATATTTTGCAGGCAGGTTTTTATTTCACATAAAAAGCCTTGGAGAAAAACAGTTGTATGACTGAAATGCCGTGTTGAGATTGAGGAAACAAAAGTTCACAGATACAACTCTACCAAATGTTTGGCAGGTGCCTTTTTCCGGCTTGTCTCCACTTCCCAGACTACCCCCAGGCCCCTGGAAGGGCACATGCATTGATACTTGCAAAGCATTCAGGCCAGGGGAAAAAAGCACCACAGCTCAGCAGAGAAACAAGCTTCCTGAAACAATCACCCATTCACCCAAACACTTCCCCTCCCAGCTACCCATTGTTATTTCTCTGCTTTCAAAGTTGTATCACAGGAGGAAAACTAAGTCTGATTGAAGGAGGAAATAATTCAGAGAGCCTGCAGCCTTTGATAAGCAATCAGAGTGCATATTCTAAAAAAATGTTTTGGACACAACATATTAATTTTTTTCTTCGGATCCATACTGTTTTTGGATAAAATAGAGATATCTCACTGTCACAGCTAATAGGATTTTTGGAGCTGTTAATGAAAAAGATTCTACAGTCCTTTATGTAATGTGAAGCTTGGCTAATGCAGGCCAAACATTCGCTAACTCATTAGCCAAATGCATTTTGTATTTTGGGCATTTGAGACACATTAAACCATGTTTGCATCAGTTACCAAAACAGGTGCAAAATCTATTGGATGTAAGAGCACATGGCTGGACTGCAATATGTGCTATGACAATACAGTATGGCAGCGAGGCTTTAAACAAACAAACAAAAAAATCAGACTTTGCATATACTGAAGTGTTGAGCTTTAACCAGCAATTTCCATGGCAAAAAGGAGGAGAAAGAATTCTGCTTCCAGCCACCCAGCACGTGGAGCAGCACTGAGGCAGGAATGCACAAGGAATTTGTGTTGTCTTTGTGTAATCATCAGATCACTAGCTATTTAACTGGCAGACACAAAGGACATTACCGCCAACTTTTATGCTTCTAACATTCCCATGAGCTCCTCCTGCAAAATTATTTGAGTATTCCACCCAACACAACCATGACTGAACTCCCTCATAATTGTCTGAGCTCAGTATCTTCTGGCAAGAATCTGACAGTCACTGAATAGAAGCTAAAATGGCCCCAAGCTTGGAAGAGTGATTTGTTAATTCAGATTGAAAGATTCCGATTGTTGCAAGAGGTGGTACTCTGACCCGTTTATTTTTAAAGTAAAATATTTAAACAGATAATTATCTGTATTATTCTAAAAGCCTTTGACTTCAGATTAATGCTTGTGATGATAACACCTTACTGTTATGCAGTGCATCTCACCAGCAGATCTCAACACTTTATAAAGGAAAGGTCAATGCCACTGCTCTTCTTTTTCAACTCAGGAAATCAAGTCAGAGAAACAGAGTCACTTCAGTTTAATAACCTGTCATTTGGGAACCAATGTACCAGTAAACCATCCACTCACACAGCTGCAAGTGTGACATAAAAGGTAAAGGAAAGCTCCTACACTGATGAATTTAGCTTAAATTTTGTCCAGACTGAAACCCCAGAAAGTTAGTGAAGCTCAGCTGACACTCAGGGACTGACAGGGATAATGTGACCATGCGTCAGATTGATTACTCAAAATCCCACATCTGGAAATAGAATTAACATCCCCCTCATCTAAGAGCAAACCAGGACTTCTTCCACTTCTATCATTTATCAATGTTTTCTTGTTGTCCTTCTCTGAAGCAGCAATAACACAGATTATTACACAAACAAAATGCTGTGCCTCAGCCTCGCCTCTCAGCTCCCCTCACATCTTATCATTCTTCCTTGGAGACCCCATGAAGTCAAACTTAGGCTTCAGGCAGGGAACTGGGCTGTTTCCAGCCTGTGAACTGGGCCCCATGGACCCAACCACCTCCCAGTGTACAGCTGCTTTGGGCATTGGGTTAACCTGGACACACTGCTGAAACCCAGACAAAAAGAGAAATGGTAGATAAAATGACCCATTTCCCCACAGGAGCAGCAAGTTTATTACTGCATTCCATATAAAGGATGTTGTTATGCTTGAAATCAAACACAGCTGGGAGACTCCACAGCAGAGGCAGAGATGGTGTGTGTGTGTCCTTCTGCCTCATGCAGAGGAACCAGCATGGCTAGGGGCAACACATGCAGGCAGGAGCTGCTGGAGAGGGAAACAGGGTTTTTAAACATTTTCAATAGCCCACAGCAACTCAGAGTACACTGGAGGGCAACTGTACAAGCAAAAAGTCGAATTCCTCCAGTGAGAAGCCTTTTAATCATTTTTACAGCACAACTAAAGCTTGGTTAAAACAGTAAAGGTTACAGCAACAACACATGGTAATTTCCCAGATTATTAAAACCATTAGAAACTGAGTTGCCAGGTTTACAGCTTATCCAACTCAGAAGCCCAGCTACTGCAAGTCAGCAATCACCTCCCTCAGACTACGGTTTGTCACTTTTATTTATTTTTTTGTTGCTAATCTGTGAAAAAATAATGTTAGTATCAGAAATGTTATTTAAGGAATCAAAACAAATCCCCATCAGACCTCCGTGCAGTGCCTGTAGGTTTCTGAAATGCTCCTCACACAAAGATCAGGATATTGTAAGTTTGAGGAGATTTGTCCAATGTCTTTTGACAGCAGCAGTGGCTTCAAGAACAGATACTTCTAGGTGGTACACCCAACACCATGATCACAAAATATAAGGATCAGCACCCAAGCCTTACACTCCTTGAGCCAGATACCCAAACTCATTAGATAAAGCCCACAAAGGTTTGAGCAAGCAGTTACATGATCCTGTATTGACAGGGAGGCTTTCCAAGTGCAAGTGAAGGTCACACTGAGCATTCAGACCTCAACTGCTGCACTTGCTCACACAGATACAGAGCCTGAAGCTGGCTGGGACAATCGTGGCACCCCAGCAACAAGAGAGATACTGCCTGAGCCAGAGGTAAGTTTTGCTGAAAGCACCTAGGCTCTCCAGGACTGGTACACCAAGAAACAACAGTTAGTTAAAACGTCAGTCAGATTTCTAGTTACCTAGAAATCATGAGGTTAAACATAAATATAAATCTGTTTCTCTCAGCAGGCTTCTGGTGTCTAAGCCCTTGCTGTGAACTTGCTTGACATTTGCAAGCTCTTTCCAATCACTTTTTAAAAAAGAAGCTTAAGACAAAATAAAGCCAAAATTCCCCCACATTGATTCCAACAGTCAAGGGCCTTAGGAAAAATCAAGACACATACGTGATTAAGGATAAAATTCTAAGCACCAAATTAAGCATTTAGGCTTACTAAATTGCATGAATAAACACATTCATTCCCTCCATCTGAAAGTTTCTAATCATTCCTGGAGTGGTGAGGCATATTCTACATCCCCTTTTCATCCCTCCAAGATCACACACACCGGATGTTTGCTCTTTGCCTTAGATCCTCAGAAGAGATGCAGTGGAAACTCTCCCTCTCAAGTCACCATGGTCACACATTAACACTCTATTTACCCGTAACAGGGTAAGTGGGCTTCTTGTGATTTTGTAGGAACATATTCTCCTTGGTCCATACTACACTTCAATACATATTTGCTTCTTAAAAATACATGTGCAACAGCATGGAATAATATGGTCTCAAGGTATTATTCTTGGATGCACTCTTTTAGTCCCAGTTTAAGTGTGCCAACAGCTCTTGCAAAGAATGAATTGCTAGGAACAGAGTAGGTAAAATTGTCCTTTCCATGGCTTAGAGACCCAGCAAACACAAGCTTTACACAAAAAACTTCCCCTGCATTACCATACAGCACAGCATTAATGTAGAGTAACTACTAGCTTCTCATACAGAATTAAATTAACCTCTGCCTGAATCCTAAACAAGAAGCAAGTACTAAATAAATTATGTAAGGAGAGAGGCAGTCTAACAGTCATTGTAATTCAATGCTCAAGCCAAGCAATTCCATTTAAGTATATTGCTTAGCTATAAAATGCTAATTGCCCAGCTGACTGGAAGCCAAATGGTGCTTTCCTACTTAAAATGCCCATGAGGAAAAACCATCATCAGCTTTATTTATACCAGCAAAAGCAAACAGTACCCAGCCAGGGAATTTGGCTTACACTTTACCTGCAACTCAGGCCAACAGAGCAGGAAAGCTCAGCAGAGCCAACACCTTACTCTGATAACCTAAGTATGGATCTTATCTCACAAACATCCTTGGAGTGGGAAACATTTGGTGAAACACTGAATCCTTAGAGAAGGTCTCAGCAGGAGTCAGTGGCCACCTGCACCAGCCCAAGGCCTCCTACCAGCCAGGGTGGAGTGGCAGCTTTGCCTCTACACATCTTAAGGGCCCTTTGGATGCTGCCACAGAGACAGGCTGGGAGCTGCATTTCCCAGGCAAAGTGCCCTCCAAGTCCAAGGGACAATCAAACACAAGCCTTTCTGGAATCAGAATTCTAAGGAAGAACAAACACTCTAATGAACAAACTTTAAAATAAAACACATATTTAATAGCAAGGGTATGCGTCTCACAAGGGTAAGTATGCTTTTTCCAAAGTTTCCAGTTCCGTATTAAAATAATAACAAAAAGCTATTTTGCAGCCTACAAAGAGGTTATATTTTAGACAAAAGATGTATTTGTCTTCCAGTAGATACAAACTGTAAAGGTTGGGAGGGTTGCTGTAATTATCTGAGGAGTTATTAATGGTGTCAGAGAAATCACAGGAAGATTCTGTGAACTGTATGGCAGGGTCTCACACAAGATTAGACAAGATGAAACAAGTTGCTGCACAGAAATGACGAAGAAGTGAAGCACAAATGTTTTATTGACATGTTTTCCATGTACATCTTACCATGCAAGCACGCCTGATGACACCATGTATGTGACTCAGTACTGTTTTCCTGCCAACACATTATATACATGACAAAATTTGATTACGAACTTTGCTCATCTCTGCAACAATTGTACTCATTATGTGTCGGACTAGAGGATTAGCTGTCTTTAAATGGATTTTTCTTTTCCTTCTGAAAACCAGCAAATTACAAAGCACATTTCTAAAGACTCTTCAAGTGGAAATCCAAAAGCCACTAAAATAACTGTGGCCTCATCTGCTGAAAATAATCAGTTCTGACAATCGTAGACTGGAATCTCAGTGGGAGGGGATGTGAAGGAATCATACCTAGTCTTAACTGTGCTCGTCTGTGCAGGATGCAGACAACCCTCTAAATGACTTAAACTATACCCAGTGTGTAAATACATCATGTAAGATCAGATTTTATTTTAAAAAATTATACATATGAGATTTGGATAGCATATAATAGACTATCATATAAAACTGCTCATAAAACCCAGAAGGACCCAGGCATAACCATGCACCCAATTCACTGTTATAACTCAGGTTTTGTTATTTGCACTAGAGTAGTGCAGAGGTCCCATCCAGGAGCAAAATCTCATCTACTGGAGCTGTACAAATAGTGAGACACCCCTGGAACAAAGCACTTGTTATATATACCCAAGTATCAGTAAGCTAGTAACAAGCAAAAAAAAAGGTAACATGCAATGGAGGAAGGAAATGAAAATAAGAGTCAGTGGCTATAATACCTTCCATTGTGCACATTCTCACTACTTTATGAACTGGTTAAATCAACTCATCCAGACTGGAGAGAACTAAATCACTCCAAATATCCTGATAAACACATCTTGTTTTAAGATGGAATTATTCACAGTGCACATTGTTCGCATCACCAAAAAAACCCCAAAACTACATGTATTTAAATAAAGATATTTTTATATACGTAAAAAGCGTTTTAGGACACAATTAGTTTTACTTCTAGTTCAGTGGAATAAATAATGGAGAAGCTGACACACATCAGTCACACAGGAATTTTATTTTTTAATCAAAGTAAATTTAAAAAGTGTACATTTGCTTCTGAACCGTTAAATATATAGCCGCAGGTTTTTTTATCCTATTTCCACTAACTGCAGGCTGAATCACCTATGTTAATAAAACATACAGCTCTGTGGTTGTGCCTAGTGGCAATATTGATTTGACCCAGAGAGGAGAAAATCCAATTGTGGAGCACTGTGTTTTCCTGCTTTTATTGCCAGCAGCACCTTTCACTGATTTACCTACTTTTGCTGCAAATAAAAAGCCTATTTGATTTATCCTCAACTTCTCTTTTCAAATCATGTGCAAGTGACTACACATGTTTGTAATAGTGTCCTGACAAATTACTCTTGACTTCTATTTTATTTCATCTTAGATTTGTCCTGCGGTGGTTTATGCAGTAACAAGGAATATGAAATGTGCTGTGTTAAAGGCTTGTCACTTGACATTACAAATCCAACCAGTTAAAATGCAATCCATCTGTTGAACACACTTCCAACTAATCTACGGTGGTCTCTAAGGACTGCAATAATTCACCTTAACACACAGTAAAAAAACACCACAGGCCATCAGAACAGACTTAAAGCACCACTGGATTCTCTGACACTCAGCACCAAACACATTCATTTGTTTAAAATGGAAGTCAGTTTTTTCCATACACTGGGCGTATTTTATTGCGATAATCAAAAAATCTCACTTCAAACTCTAAAACTAAGCAACTATATTTAACACTGAAGCCTGATACCAAAACACATTAGCCATGCAGAGCTTCGAGGTACTGCCCTTGATCACTGGAGTGAGAAAAATTATATTAAAATACAGCTTGTTATCAAGAAACAAAC
Source organism: Hylia prasina (assembly GCA_013397195.1). Taxonomy (NCBI): domain Eukaryota; kingdom Metazoa; phylum Chordata; class Aves; order Passeriformes; family Sylviidae; genus Hylia; species Hylia prasina. Next base: position 352,748 of record VYXD01000221.1, read on the forward strand.
ACCAACACGATAAAAACTTCTCTAAGGAAGACCATGTATAAGATCTCTTTTTTGCCATTTCTCCTATTAGAAACATTTCTAAAACTTGAGGGATGTATGTGTTCATATGAAATATACACAGTAAACACCTAACTGGGCACATGATACCAGTTCACATAAAATACACTGAATTTCTTAACAAAATGGCTACACAGCCATGAAGACCTAAACTAATTAACCCAACATGCAAGTTGTGAGGCTTACTTAGAGAGGTTCAGAACTAAAGATCTGTATTGCAACTTCAACACTGCAGTGGGGGTCCAGGCTCTGAACAAGTGCAAAGACTCTAAAGAAGCAGGCGACCACTAGAGTGACAATTGTGCCAATTCCTGAAAAAGCAGCAGCCAAAAGTAGAGGAAAAAAGGAGTTAAAGATGGGACGATGTAGGAATACCAGTTACACATTATACCAATACTGCTTCTCCAAAGATGAATAGTGAGCAGTTGCTAGGTAGCACAAATGTATACTTTTTGCATTTTTGACAGTATCAAGTAATTTATTAGTACAAATGTTGCTTGAAAAAAAATGTGTTTCTTTGGGGAAAACTGTGAGGACACAGGGGCGTGTGTCACAGGAATAACTTTGAGTTTTCTCTAGTACAAATATTGAAAAGCCAAATCAAAGCTTTAGTTTAAATAAGAAAACAAATCTGTCAAACTAGAAAAAATAATAAAGCAGAGAGGGGACAAAAATGGGATAATGTCATGATTTCTAGTATTATGAAAAATACTTTAGTAGCAAACAGAATGCCTAACAGATGCAAACGACTTTAATGTGAATGTATTAGCCAAATTTCAGTGACTAAGGGTAATAGAAGCAAAACAAACATCCAAGTTGACTGCTACCAATCTGATACTTTTCTGTGCTGTTTGAAGCAGGAACTCATGGAAAACTTTTGATCTACCTCTCAGTCCCCTAAAGAAACAAACTGCTTTACCCTGCCACTCTTACTAATGCTGAGTAACATCCTATTGTCTCAGCCACGGTGACTGCCATGGGGTCAGCTCACAGAGAAAAATATTTCTCATTAGCAAATGGTGCCGTGCTTTGCCTTCACTACATCCAAACGTCCTCAGAGCTGCTCAAACGTAAGGTTGTTAAAGGCTCAGAAACAAGCACAAACATGCTCAGTCTTTCCAGGATAATACTCCCTAAACAAACAAAATTTAACTCACATAACACTGGTAAACCACTTTGAGAAACCTGAATGGGTAGCACTGGAGAAACACAGAAAATGCCACCTAGAAACTGAGAAACTGTAAATACATGGACAGTGTTCAAGCAGTGATGACCAACAGGAATTTTATGGAATAAACATTTAGGTTGTTGTTAAGCTCACTTTGAAATGCATGAAAATCTTTGTCTCTAACTCAGGATAAACAACATTTCCAAAACAACTTTTTTCTCCCAGTGAAGAAAAAGGTTGTGACAGCGCTTGAGTAATACCTGTTAGAGAACTGAGCAACTGGTGTGTCAGCACTTGTCCTACTTTTTCTGCCTAGCATGTTTATAAATGTGAAGGGAAAATAAATCAATTAAGTTTAAATTAAACCAACTAATTTCTAAAAGCTAATTTTAAAGATTTTTAACTTTGAGTTTCAAACAAGCTTGAAACTTGTGTTTGGTTGCTTACACACAGCCTAGTATTGGACAGCTTTTATTGGACTGTGTGCATGCAGCAGGAAACATGCATACACTCACTATGCCATCAGCTTATTATCTAACTGCAACAGAGAATGCAGCCTGGGCAACAGAGGTCCTCGAGGCATTTGCAGATAACCATGCAAAAATCCATGTTGGATTTACAGAACAGGGAAGTTTTCAGCTGGTCTGAAGAGGAGAGGGTACTGGGAACAAACTATCCCACCCTACAAAGATGCCTGATCCAACAGTATGGTGCTATGGGACAAATGAGGTGATGGAGGAAATAGAGGGAACAGAAGGTTTTACTGGTAAGGTTTGTAGGCTAAAACAAAACCAAAAGAGTCTGTACTCGCTAAAAATTTAATTTTGTTAGGTGCTTTCTGCTACAACCACCTGATGTTCTCTTCTAACCAAACTCCCATTATCACCCAGTTACATGGGGCACTAAAAACTTAAATAGCAGTAATGCAGAGAGAGGGTCCTTGCAGTTCAGGCACGTCCCTTTCAAATACTAAAAAAACCTCTAACAGGTATCATTGCAGGTTAATGTTATGAGCTTTCCAACTACTCTGAAGCAGAATTTATATCCCTCATTACTTCAGTGTATCACTGCATTATCACTACCACCTAATTTTCCCAATATTAACAAGTTCAACAAACACCCACACATCCCTCGCCAGGTGCTTTGCCACTGTAGCAACAGTCTCAAATTTTTTCTTAAATTTAGTAAAGGGAGAAGCTTCAAGTCAGATCAGATAGTTTTCCCATACACAAACCTACAGTGGTGTTTCTCTTTAAAGCTAGCAGATTGCCCCAGGCAGGGAGCACGCAGGAAATTTTCAAGACCATCAACACTTCTTGCACTGTACAGGTGGAGAAGCCGCAATAAATTTCATGTGAGTTTCTTAAGGTAACCCAAGCACCCTTGGGAAAGAAATCACTCCCAGCTTTTACTGTGATAATCATCAGTTTTACCATTAGCACTGAGTTGCAGTTACAATAGAAGAAGAAGAAGAAGAAGAAA
>VYXD01000221.1:355492-460681 GCA_013397195.1 Hylia prasina
GAGAGAGAGAGAAAAACAAAGATGACCACGGAATCTAGCAGTGAATAAAAGGAGAGGGCAGGAAAAGGAAGCCATGTCCTCAAAATAGCCTCTGGACTCTCATCATTCCCTTTCTGGATTTTCTATGTTCATTTGTTTTCAAAGACAAACAACCAACCCTCCATCTGGAGAGTTACTGCGTCCCCCTCGGAGGGGGTGCAGGTACCAACGGAGAGGAGACAGACACAGTTATTTGCAGCTGACACTCGGCTATTCACAGAGTTTACTGCCAGTAATTTGCACCTCGGCAAAGCCAGGTCAGGCGCAACCCACAGGCAATTACCAGGTCAAGCTGCCAAGAACAGCCTCCCTGATTTGCCCAACTTGCTGCCACCGGGGAGGTGACGGAGGAGCCTCGTCCTCAGCCCCAGCCCACGGAGACGTCTCAGTGCCATCCGATCCGGTTGCGAACCGCCAGCCTGGAGCTGCCAGGACAAAAGGCGATGGTGCTTCACGATGCTGAGTGCCCAGCACCCACCCAAAGCAAGCGGGTCCAGGAGGGGACCTGGGGCAGCCTCAGGACATCCTCCATCCCAGGACCCTGGGGGACTTGCCCTCTCCTGCGCCACCCCCATCTCACGTTCTGCCTTCTGGGCGTCCCGTATTAAGAGAAATTATGTCCTCTAACAAAAAATGGATATCCATATAGTATCTGTATACATCTACCCATACTGAGTTTTATGTATATGTGTTTCTGCCATTTCTCCCCCCCATTACTCTGGGATTATTGCAACTGCTCAAACCTGTAACAGACAAAATCCTTCTGGAAGCCCCATCTAATTTGCTCTAAGACTGTCCCCCACGGTCAATCATTTGGAGTCCACACAGCTCAGCAGTAAGAGCATCAGCTGTCATACCCCGCACCACACAGCAACGAGGTGGCTTCCTAAACACACAACACTGAAAAGTCTGCTAAAGTGATAAAAACCCCCAGTGACACGTTGTATACTTGATAAAATTTAACGTTAGTCTTTCAGGGTCAGGTCAGTTACCCAACTTACTTTGAGTCTGAGAACTTACACAAAAAATAGTTGCTGTAACACCTGCTTTAAAAAAATGAACACACAAACATTTTGAACAAATATGGAAAATCATAACACAAGATACTGTGGTACATCAAGATTTTACATCTGCAATTATCAAGTTCTTCTTCATGAGAAATTCACCCTATACACACTTACAAACCCCACTCACCATCCACATTCTATTTCACAGATGTGCAAGACAAAGCCGTTAAAAATTAATGCTGAAAAGCCATGAAGTCACACTGAGTCCACAATACAAAGAGCAGTTAATACCACAGGATAACAAAGATCTCCTTACCGCACAGCAGGGGAAATATTTCACAAAAAGAGAGTTATGACCAAAAATGGATAAAAGGAAAAAGTCCCTTCCAACAGCTGCCACAATTTCACCTATACACAGAACAGGAAATAGCCAATATCCCTGTGTGGTAGCTGCTAGGCAAAATTTACTTATCAATGGTAATCCAGGCTATGCATTCACACACATATGCATACTTGCACATGCAAACACTCCTTCAAGAAGAACTATGTCTTGCCAGCTCTTAACAGTGCTCTTTTAAGTATCTGAAAGGACTGATTAACCCTGCTTAATACAATCTGTGTAATCTACTGTGAATCTTGCAGATAACTCATAACTGTTAACATTAATTAACTCAGCAGAGCTTTACCCTTCTTGGTCCCCCACCAGCCTCAGACCACAGAGCTCAATTCAAGCGTTCTTTCACTACAGCCCTAGCAAATGGTGAACTTCTGACACAGAAACTCAGTTAAGTAATGATTCTGTTTTAAGAGAAGACTTTTCCCCACATTTTATACTTCTCTTCATCAATACTGATCAGTAGTCACAGCACACACTCAATGCGTACAGCACCCTGGAAATACCCATGATAAGAGAAGAAATGTGAAGGATACTTCTGCATCCTAGAAAATCCTTTCTTGATGCTGCTACCTGTGAGAGAAACAGACATAAGCTCTGTCACTATGTCACTACTAACATTTAGGCTAAATTTTAACACTACTATGCCAGTTTTTAGGCTTCTGACCACTGATTTTTTATGTCAACAAAATACGATTTCCTTCTAAGCTGTCATGTTTTCCTGAGAGAGGATGTCAATCTATCATATGTTCAGACAAAAGCCTCATTTACAGCTAAAGAAAAAGCAACTTTCAAGACCTTGTATTTACTGAGGAAAACCTTAAAAAACGGTCACAAAAGACTCAAAGTCAGCAAGGGCTCCCAAAACACAAGGAGCTGCCTTGGCTATAGATAGAAAAAGCAGAACTATGCGTAATACCAACGCCCTTCTTTATTACTAGTGCCATTTTTTCAACCATACAACATAATTTTCAGTGTCCTTGAAGGGCACACAAAGATGGCAGGCATGTATGCTTCTCAGCAATTTCCAAGCTGCCTCACCCATGGCTCATATCGCTTACCTCCATCAGCAGAGCTCAGGTTTATTATTTAAGCAACATAATGGAGGGAAACCCAATATGAAGTATCAAGTGACTTTGAGCTCCCTATCAACCAGATCACAAATCAACAGCAGCACAACTTATGAGCTGGAAGCAGAGGAGGGGAGGGTAAATCCCCAGAAAAATTGCTCCAGGCAAGAGAAATTCTTTACAGCCTCAGGCTGTAAAGAACAGCAACACCTCCAATCCAGCACAATTGAGCTTCGTTGCTCTGTAGAAAAAAAGATTATTAGTATTTCAGGAGATACGGGTTATACAAAAGTTTATATTATTGTTGCATCTACTGAGCACCAGATCTAAGCCTAGCAGCACTCAGCATGCTGAACCTCCTTGGTGGTCTGGAAGAAGTCTGATTCCTAGAAGCAGCTTCCAATGAAATTTTAAGGGATGTTACGATCAGAAAAATGTAGCATAAGCAATATTTTATCTACAAGGACAGTGTTTACACCCTTCACCTCAGTAAAGTACAAAACCTTGGCAAAGACTTCCACTCTAAAATACAAAAAGGAGTCATGTGAGCTCCACTGCAAACTCTGGAATGACAATGATGTTAAAAGCTGGAGTAAAGACTATCTTACTCTGGTTTAGTAGCAGCTTTTCATGTAACTTATTAAAATGGCTCTGCATCATTGTTTAAGCATACTTTGGTAGAGGCATTGAATTACTCTGACAAACCTGTTTGTCTCAGAATACCATGAATTAGTCCAGCGATGAATGGCCCATCAGAAACTGGAGCCCTATGGGAACTGGCGCAGTCACTCACCAAAAGAATGTTACAGTAAAACAAATTGTGCTCTTCAAACCTATAGTAATAACCTGCATTTTGAAGCTGGGCATCCAAACTAGTGGTCTTACTTCACAGTGCTCAGAAAACATACAGCTCACACAAATTATAAAGGGAGAAATAGATGCTTATTATCCTGGAGGAAGCAATCAGAGAAATCCAGCAGTTATAATACAGTACCTTAACACAAGTCTAGGTACTCTGGCACCTCAGTTGCTGTACCCAAATCCACTGTTCTTCTAAATCTCAGCATAATGCAAAGTTTCTATTGCCACAACATTAAGATACACAGTAAATACAGGGTGGTAAAATCAGGCATTTTAGTTTGAACCTCCAAATGAAGCAATTTCTTTTGATAGTGGAAATATGCAGAAGATCTAAGTTGAACATTAATACACAGTAGTAAAGATCAGAATTTTCCCCAAACTGAATTTGTATTCACTGACGTTACTTTCTAAGCAGCAATACAAAACCAGGCACAACTGAAAATAAAAAGAGTATTTGCTGCACTTCAGACTAGTAGATACATGATTCCTTGTGAATTTTGACTGGAAATCATTCTCACGAGGTAGAGGCAACAGGCCCTTTGAAACTGGCTCAGCACAATGCAGGCAGGAACTAAGCAAACTTCTTCAAACAGCTCTGCCAACACCATTCAGCTCCAAGCTGCAAAACTCCTGCTGTTAGGGCCTCCTGTGAGCAGACTGCTGATTACACCAGGTTGTATGGCAGGTTTTTGATATGTGCTCAGGCCAGAAGAATAAGAATGAAACCTGCCCACTAGTCATGTTAAATACAAGATTTCACACCAGACTGAAGGAAAAGGACACTTTGCCATCTATTCATTCCCTTGCCCTCCATTAAAGGGAAAATTCACTGCAGTACACTGTACACATACCCTGTTCAGAGTGCACAACTCATGCAACCACTACCGGACACACTGCTATCACGAAAGATAAATGCCAACCATGCCAACATCTTATCTCCAAACAGAGGAGATATGCACAGTCAATAAAGCCACAGTGCTGAAATGCAGGGCTGTGACACACTTAACAGGGTTCTTTATCCCCAGTTACGCTTGTACATGACAGAACATTTGGAACAGACAAGGAAAATGAATTACAACAGCTCCACAGGCATCTTTCATATTGATCTTTAGGAGACCAATCCAAAGGAATCAAACTTTTACAAGTTTCTGTGAAATTTTGCCAGGGGGCACCCTTGGCTATCATCCCATGCAAGGAAAGAGCAAAGGCTACCATAGCAAGCAGCAGCCAGGCCATTGCACACCTCGCAGCACACCCCCCCCTCAGCGTGTGCCTGCTGCCATGGGAAAGCCAGGGGCAAACAACAAGACAAGTGGAGTACTCAGGACCTGCAGAAAGCTTTCCCCTGTTCCCATAATACTTGTTTTTTATTTATGAATTTGAGCTAAGAGGCCTTTTCTGCCTAATCAAGTGCAACCCCCTTGTTGCCTTGTAGCATCACAGCTGTCAATCTCCTAATTGCATCTTTAGTATGCAAAAGGTAAGAAATGTCCATGAAAAGATGACAGGAAAGGCTTTGCTGGTTGGTCATAAACATGGACACAAGGGTTTTTCCTCAGGGAATGGCCAGTACAGAAATCAGATGTTCAGAATATATTTCTGGCCATATGGTTCAAAGTGATGAATAATGTGCTTCAGAAAAGAAGGATGACAAAAATAATACAGCGCTGCAGTAAAGCTCCAAATTAAACAAATAACAGGTGGTGACTAAAAGTGCATTTTTAATGAGCACCTCTTTACGAATGCACACAATGCAAAGTGGTTTCCACTGCTTTGTAACACACCACTCCTCGTTATGGATTAAAAATATCTCAGTTATATAGAACCAGATGCTCTTTGGACCTCTCACAGAATTTATTTTTTTGAGATTTTGCAGCCAAGCAACATGAACTTTAAATTCTGAACTCTTAATACTCACAAATTCTTTAATTATCACTAACTTTTTTCACTAGACAATTTTTTAATTAAATGTGGATGTGTGTTTTAATAAACTTTGATGTGTTTCCAGTGCATCTGCCTCATCAAGCGTTCTGCCTTTCACATGTATAAAACTAAGGAAGACAGCAGTCCAGTGGTTAACACAGAAGACAGTGTTTGAATTCCTGAGTCCAGACAGACATGAAACAGATCCACAGCAGTTCTTCAAAGTGAATTATTGTGTTCCCAAGCTCTTCCCAAACCAGTCTGCATAAAATCCAGTGGCCAAGAATGAGACACCACTCCCTACCAGGAGGTACTGCTATACCATGGATATTAAAACATCATAAGAACCAGGATTACTTATCCAACTGAGAAAAACCTAGAGAAATCATTACACCAGTTACCCAAGAAAGCAAGACTAGTTTAAATGGCTTATTTCTGCAATGGAGGAAGTCTCAGAAAGAATACCAGGCAATTAATACAGTCAGGAAAGGAGAGTTTGTGGTATTAGAGCTACAGTGTAATGAAGTATGTTCAGCAAAACCTGTAGCCTGCTTTGTCTCACCAGAAGAGCAATATTATCTCAAGGATTGTGGCAGCAGCTTAAGTGGTTACTCAAGCCCGAATCTTCTTGATGGAAGGAAGGTCAGAACATGAAAATAATGTGTTCCTCCTCTCAAGTGCAGCTGCCTAGTTAATCTCAAAGATGACATATTCTTCATGTATCAGTCACCACTTTAAAGCCCTGATTCATACAGAGGGACTCAGGAGCACATGGCAGGTTACTATTTCAGCAGGTTGCTTACTGCTGCAATGCATAATACCCCTTGTAATTCTTAATTGCTTTACTCCTCAAGGGCATACAGCCTATGTCTTGGGAACTGGAACAGACTTGCTCTGAATATCAAGGAAAAATTAATGACTTGTCATTAAAAAGGTGAGAGGTAGTAGTTAAACTACACCCTCTTCTAGCTGGTTCCTTGGAAGGACAATAATTTTTTTAATTATTATTTTTCCCTTTTAATAGTTGTTTTGATGATATGCTAAAAAAAAAAAACACCAAAAAGTTTGTCCCTACTCTGTAAATAGAAATTATTTTAGGCTGCTGTGTATTTAATATTGTATTACATTACTCAGTATGGTTGTTCTGCTAAGCATAAACTTTGATGGCTTCCCAAGTGCCAGGAAACACTTCATTCATAAGTTCTCTGATACAGCAGCAGTGTGTGCCAAATATGCAGAACTCAAAAGGGCCTGTATCACTGAGAGAGAATGATGATTAAACAAACTGGGAGTGCTTAAACTGACTAAAACGCAAAAACCTCCCTCTCCCCCCACTAAGTGCAGTGAGCTGATCTCAGTTAACATTAAAAGCCAAATTCTGCTTTTTATGAACACACAGCTTCCCTAAGGCCTTAAGATTTGCATTACAGCTTACAAAAATTCAAAAATCCTTTAAAATCCTTTCCTAATTTAAGACTAGCAGAAGGAGTCCAGAATACCCTTCTAGGAGACTTCCTGGAACACCAAGCCAAAAGCACTGCATTTCCCTTGAATGCTTCTCTTCACATACACAGGGAACAATTAAACTATATTCTTTATGCCAGCCAGCCAGATACTAACAGGACAGATTCAGAGATAAATAAACTCTAAGGCTTGTGAGTGTATGTAGGGAGGAGATGCCTTGCTGAAGCAGCTGCCCGTGGCTGCAATTCTCAACCATCCATACTTGGGGGAAGGAAACTATTCAGTGGGAATTTCCTTTTGTATTGCAAGATTGCAAAGCTGCGGTTTCTTGAGGCAGGTGGGTGTCAGCACTCCAAGGGAACACACGCAAACTGAGCTCCCAGTACCTCTCCCCAGGCATGGTCCCTACTCCCTGGGGTCTTGTGCCCTACCCCACATGAGCCCAGCTGGAAAGGCTTTGTGCCCATCACAGCCAAAACACACCCAACAGACAGAAAACCAGGTTCTAAGAAGAACCTGGCACTCATCTGACAAAAGGCTTATGCTGTAAGGCCTAGGATTTTGGGAAGCTGTACATTTCAGTTATACAGATTCATCCTTTAAGGAAGTCAAAGTCACCATCAGCACCAGCAGATGTACCTGCCAATAAAGCAAGGATTTCAAGGTTCAGATCCAGCAAATGGGATCGTATCTCAGACTCTCCCCTTCTCCCAGGTAAATCTATCAACCTCTAGAGTGCAGATATTCTGGGCTCTTTTCCTCTGACCAGTGTTCCACTTGATTTATTTCATGTTCTTAACTTATCTCACCTGAGTCACACAGATGTACTTTTGCACCACTTTTTCTCATTTTGTGAAACTACTTCTTTTCTTACAAGTGGCCTGAAATCTTTCATTTGGGGCAACTTAAACTTTCATCTGATGGCTAAGAAGGAAAAGAGAAGAAGGACATAAAAAAAAAAGGCTAGTCCTAGTTGGAGTCAGACAATGAAAACAAAATTATTACAGTGCATAAAAGTAGTTTAAAAATCCATCCTATGTACTTATATGTAATTTTTGTCGCTGTAGAATCAAAGAGATGTTTGAAATAATAAACAAGTGTTTATTAAACACCTCAAACGTATCTGAACTGACCACTACAAAATACTAAGCAGTACATTTTTTGCAGTTTAAGCACTCTTTCTTTACATTCAAGCACTCTTCATTGGAACTGTAGACTAAGCTGACAGTACCAGGAATCTCCATTTCTGGAGGGAAAGAAGTTCCAGGTATGTATCTCCAGATCTGTACACTTGCCATTTCACAATTTGTTGGTGTGGGGTTAGGCAGGACCCATTCCTTATCTCAGCAAAGACAATGAATGCACACAGCCCAACAAAAGACCAGTGTGGCAGTCAAATACTCCCCATCACAGGCACCAAAGAGGATAAACAGGAAAGCAACTGCAAGGGCACAGCATATACCAGCAGAGTGCCTTTACTCTTTCTTAAGAAGAAAAAAAAAACAACCACCACCCCAAAAAGTACACACACAAATGCAATGAAACCTACAGTGTGTGTGAGATTTTATTTTTAATATGGCTTTGTTTTGGGGATGAAAAACAAGGACTGAGTATTTCCCACCCTCTGCTTATGCAGATATCTTTCAGCACCTCTTCACCAGTTACACAAACTACTCAAATTGCAACACTGTATATTAAAACCAAAACAAACAAACACCCTACACAGAACAAAAACCCCACACACAGAACAGAAAACCCCCACAACTATAATGAGTTAAATCTAGTGTTGACCTGATAACCTCCTTTGGCACACTGGTCAGACAGCTGCTTTAAAATCCCAGAATCACTGATTCAAAATCATCACACACAGAAAGGCTTATTTAAAACAAAAGTGCTGAAGGCTAATCTGCTTCTCAGCTCCCTTGCATATTAAATATAGTTGGTGGAAGTATCTTACTTGAGTTACTCCTGAAGTTCTAAGATGGGAATTATATGATGCCTATTACAGAAAAAAAAAACAGCTAATCAGGAACTTGTTTGTGTTTTAAGCACCATTTGGTGGCATTTAACCAACTAAAAATAAATCACTCTTCACCATTAACTTTCTGAACTTACGAAACACTTAGGGGAATTAAGATTAATGCAACCTGAAGGGAGAAACTTGTCTGAGTATCAGTAAGATCAAAGTGGCTTGTTGGTTTGGGGTTTTTTTGTCATTAAAGTTGGGGGGTTTTTAACATATATGGTACTTAAGATTATTCCTTTAGAGTCTCAAGAGTTGTTGGCAATAACTCTGTATCTACTTGCTTATGAGTATATTTCTACTTGATTGAAAGCCTAGTGAAAAGAAGCTTTAAATGAGTGACAGTACCAGCCTGACTGCAAAGTCTGTGTGCTAGAAGAGCACAGCAGTTTACTGGGTTATAAAAACAACTGCTTTTTACTCTCTCATGCCAACTTAGCTCTGTGTCTCTCTTACAGGAGGTTTGGCAGAGCACTCAAAGCCTCCAAAATTAGGTGTCCTGCTAAGCTCAAGACTGGGAAAGCAAGCCAGTGTTATCTTCTGCAGATACTCAAGCAGCTGCCATAAACACTGCAAAACTTCTAAGCACTGATAAAGTGTGGTACATACCTTGACACTGGTAAAAGCTGCAATATGCTAGGCATACATCCAAATCAACATCCAAGAACAACCAAATCAAATAATAATCTGGCAGACAGCTCTGGTCTCACAATACCCAAGAGTATCAAAGTAAAAATGTTTGAAGACCCTGCTATGCAAGATGCTCAGCAGCTCTGGTCCATCAAGTCAGTGTCACTTAAAATCAGGTCCTATGCCATACAAAGAAAGGACAATTACAAGTTAACTGAAATGCTTTAAGAAACAAAAGGCCAAACTGCAGCTGCATGTAAGGGAAGACAAATCTTCAAGCAACAACAAATTATTTGAAATCTGAATCCCTCAATTGAACAGAATCTGGACCTAGCAATTTATAAAAAGAAAATGGGCTAACTGAAAAAAGGGGGATGAAAATCACCTCTCCAAGATTTTGGCTCAGGCTACAAAGGAAATGCATACTGGAAGAAATGTGAGACAGCTCAACCAAGTTTGAGAATTAGAGCACTCTGGCTTAGTTTCTTCTGCATGACTGGAAGCTGGGAGCTAGATTAAGTGCCAGAGCACTGAAGTGTAAGCAAGGCTTCTAATAATGGCAGCTTTTGTGGTCCTCTACTACAGAATCATTCCTTCTGCATGTAAAACTGTAAAGATACATCCACATGCTGTTCAGATAAGCATTTGCCACAAACTCTGAAAACAAAGAAAAAGCTTCCAGTACTGACACACAGCTTGTGCATATTCAGGAAAACACAGAACACAGAGTGGGGGGCTTCTCTGGTTTGGTTGTTGGGGGGTTTTCTTTCACTTTTTAAAATATTAACATTGAAGAAGTGACCTTGAGACACGTAATTACCTTAAAGAGGCAACTCCTTATAGCTGAATTATTGTTTTGCTTTGAAGGAACACAATCTTGAGACTCCAAGTAACTCAAACAGGTTACTAGTCAAATTAGAAGGGGTTTGGCTTTAGGGGTTTTTAGGTGACTGCAGTTTTTGTTGGATTTTGTTGTTGTTGTTTGGTTGGTTTTGCCTGGGTTTTTTAATAATTTTTGATTTTTTTTTTTTAATGCTTGGTTGGTTTGGGGTTTTTATAAGTGAAGTGGATTTTACTTTCAGAGTAACTGCTTCTTGGGACTGATGCTGTTTCTTCAGAAACTTCATCCTGACAAATGAGCATTTTAACTGACTTGGTAGTACTGCCTAGAGCATCAAAAAATTCTAGAAGAAATTCACCTTCTTTCAGTTTCTACCAGTAAATGCTCATGCCTCCCTTGGGACCCCAGTCATTTAGCTTTACTGTAACACAGCTGCTCCAAAATGAACCAGGCATTAAACTAAGCACCAATCTCCCCTCCTATAACACATACTGCACACCTAACAGGTCTCTCTGTGATACAAATTTGATGCTCTACTCCCTTGCAAATAGTTTTCCAGAGGATATATTACAGATAAGAGCACCATTAAAAAAATAAAAAAAATACCAAGACACCCAAGAACTCTAAGGTTCCACAGGGAACTTAACCTCTTTTGATTCTTAAACATATAGCAAATAACTTAGACATTTTTGAAGTCAGTTCTTTAACGTAAGGTAAATAAAGGTGAGGTTTTTTTAGAAAAAGAGCATCACCTACCATAGTTTAAAAATACTAATAACCCACTAAATAAATATCTCCCTGTCCTGTAAAAATGATTAAATGGAATTCATATAATACTTGTCCTTTGTGCCAAGACAAGTCTTGCCTACCAGCTCCCAAAGGAGCAGATGTCTATCACTGTTATCTAGATCACCTAACACACACAAATTATGTCATTCTGAGTCTAAAAAAAAATTAAATAAACATCTAGAGACTTTAGATAATGCTAATTATGAAAGAACAGACAGTGGCAGCTCCACAGGGAGCATTTCTGTCTGCTGAACAGATTTTTATTTAGGCACTTTTACTGGCCATATGAGGACCCAGTAGAATTTAAACACTTAACTCTCCTTCAACTCCATCTCTTAATCATAATGGAAAACAGAGAGGCACAGGCTCACAGAGCTTATATTCAAAGAACCCATCTAAACAGCTATTTCAAAAAGTCATTCTGCTTGCTCAAAGTACAATGTGCACACACTTTAATTTGCTGCTTTATTTGCCTCTTAGAGTTTGCTCATTTTATAAATCCTTCTCTTCAAAAACCAACATGTGTGCAAATGGGAGGTGCATGCATGCAGAAGTGATAGCATTTCAATTTCTGTGCATTCATGAGCAGGTGCCTTCCTTAATTTGTATTGGTGTAAAGTAAATACACCACGTAAATTAGGAAATAAACCCTTTCCTGTGAGTTGTCTCCAGCAAAGAAACTAGCACACTAAAACTCCCTCCTGTCCCCAGGTTTGTGACTTTCTCAGGTCCAGTGACCTGCTCAGCAGGGTAAATCCAATCATTCCCAACCAGGGTAGGTGTCTCCACAACCTTCATGCCCACTTCTTGGCCCAAGAGCATTCACACATTTGCCAAAAGTACTGGAGGTCAACATAAACTCAAGCAGACCTTTACAACACAAACCACAAAAGTCTTCAGAAGTAAATAAAACTCTGCCTAAGATCCAAGATCTCCCACACAATTCTGGAACCCAATACTCCTTCAAAAGGACAGTGAAGCACTGCTTTAAAAGACATCTCAAATGTCTCAGATGAAAATATGCTGTGGAAGAATTGTGTAGCAATAAGCCATTAAAAAGAGCAGTGTACAAAAAGGTGAAAGTTCATTACAGAGCTTTGTATCAAAAGCTGAACTAGGATGCTGTTGAGTGGAAAGCCAAGGCCAGCTGAGTTACAGGCACAAAGAGACACCTTTGCTTGCTCTACACCACAGGGCCACAGATCACTGCCTGGAACAAGCCCAGACACCAAACCTTAATCTCGAATCAGAGCTGTGTGAAATCAAGACTGTGGACTGAACTGTGTGTGTCACAATACAGAATGTGACAAGAACCTCAATGAAAATGACACTGGATTAAATAACACTTTTACAGGCAGAACACACCAATATAATAAGAATATAAATCACTTTCCTTTACTACCTGCCATTAAGAAGCAGAAGTTATTTGCTTTGGGAACTGGTATGCAATTAGGGGACTGTTATCATACTTTATAGATTTGTGGAATTCATCTTCTCTCTTTAGAGACTTTTTAATGAAAAGTATTAAAAAACATGGAACTCATTACAGAAACACAGGCAATAAAACAATCTCTAGCTTTCACTTTTTATTATCTTTTAGCAAAAAATTAACCTCAAAGCTATTTTCAGTAGTAAGTGGCACACAGGCAGTTTTCTAACTTACCCAAAATTGGTAGGCTCTACAAAACTTAATTCACCCTTTGCAAAATTTCAGCTGACAAAAATAGAACATTTGCCCAAAATTGAGACAGCAGGACTGAACATGGCTGTCTGAACAGCGACTTACATCTCAAACCTAATATCCAAAAATACATATGTAGTAGAGGACTGAAATACTCTGTGGCTTTAGCATTGGTAATAACAGCAACAGTCAAGGAGATTAACATCAGGCCTTGGCTTTCGTTAAGGAAAGTCACACACACTCTCACATTACTCTTTTTTAAGCCATATAAAGGACACAGTGGATGTGTTTTGCAGTTCAGACATCCCAAGAATTACTCTCAATTAACATGTCAGAGGTTAAGTAAATGCTGCTGTGTAGGAACCAAACAGCTATTCCATACTGTAAAATTTTACAGGTCACCTCCATCTGCCACTGTATTTTAGGACACTGCTCCTCTCTTTCCTTGGCTCAGTTTCTTCATTTGTCTGCACAATATATTCACACCCCTCTAGCCAATTAAGCAAAACAAAGACAAGACTGCAGACATATGTCAGGCTACTCTGCCCTTTCCCATATTCTAGCTCCAGGAAAAAAGTAGTTTAAAAGTCAATCCATTCTCTTCCATCTGTTTGAAGTCACTATTTCATTCTGCATTAAAATGCGCACAGTGCCTCAAGGGAAAAAATATGTCTCTAAAATCAGTCCTCCCTTAAACTTACAGATAGAATTCAATCTATCAACCAAAAGGCATCATAGAATCACAGCTTGTAATCTCAATCAGGTGTCCAACAGCATGCTACTAAGTCACCTCTCACCAGCCTGGGGGCACTTTTAAAACTGACCTCTGTAGAAACTTATTTCAACTCTGAAGCAGAAATGTTTGTTTAGTTCTTCTGGAAATGATGAAGACAATTTTCACTAACAAAGCATCAGACAGTCTGGCTGCTAGTGATGAGTTACCTGTCTCTTTCCCATTGAAATACCTGATAACAGAACCTATACAAAAGGATCATGACTTTTGTGATTCTTGTGTTCCTTCCACTGCAGCAGAGTGGTACCCATTTTCAGCTGAAGAAGTGAATCAAAGACTAACATCACTTTCAGCATTTCCCAGAATGACTGCACCAAGGTCAGTCATTCCCTTGCCCTGCACTACAGTAAAGCAAATGTCTTCACAATTCACTGTGGACAATACAGTCTTAGATGCAACCTTCATGTTCCATGATCATGCTCCTGCAGAAGGGAAAGCTTAACTCAAAATATTTTTGTCACTGCTGAACCAAGAAAGCTTCATTAAGCTAAGTACAACATAAACACACACAGACAGTCTGTGCCTGTAGCAAATTTAAACTGACTAGAAGTCAAATGAAGAACAGAAGCAGAAGTAAATACACTGCTAATAAGCTTCTACTCCAGGTTGTGCCAGTGGCAGAATCTCAAGTCCTGAGGCCCACTGCCTTTCTGAAACACAGACCATCCCTACACCAGTACCTTACAAATAACTTATTTGTCATAGGAGTTCACTTATTTATTACAGACTTGTGAAAAACACTTCACTGTTGTTGCTTTGGGCAGCTGTAACTTCAGGCCACAAGAACATGCACACTACCTCTGGTAAGTGCAATAGTACAGTTGCCAATGCAGAATATTTTGGAGACTATGACTACAGCCCACTCAATTGTACAGAAAAGGGAGAGAACTGCACTTAGGAGTGCAGGAGATCAGCAAAGCGTTTGAATCAAAAAGAGTTTCTGTTGACGCTTCAGCTACCTTGCTCATGAAAAAGCTGACACACTCAGTTAATAATTTTGGAATTTAAAGCTCAAGATGAAGAAAGGTTGTCCCTAAGCCAAAACTGTTCCCTAGGGAACAGGAGTCAAAGGAAAGCAGTCACTCAGGCACAGTATAGCTTAACCCATCAAACAGACAAGGCTAGCAAAAAAAAGTTCAGTTTTACCTAACTTCAGTAGGCCAATGGGGGTACAAACTTTCCACCTAAGAGCAAAAAATGCTTTTTGACTTCAGGGTTTGTGCATTTATGTGCATTTCTAGCATTTTGCTGTTTACTTTGCTAAGGACTAGATTACTAGCCCAGTAGAAGTAGCCTGCCTAGTAGGGAAAGATTCCAACTGACAGAAGAGGACAGTGCTACTTCCAGAACTTTATTTATAGCTTGAGTACAGTGGCCAGTCCCCAAGCTGTGCCCAAATCTGGAGCTCCAAGTTTGAATTCCTCTTTGCAGTTCAGTTATGAGCTCTAAACCTGACCCAGTGCTTCAACTACAGAAGTGGGAGTTGTTTACTGATCTGGAAGCTACTGGTATTGCAAGACCTTCACTGATCCACAGGGAAAAACAGCATTTGCCTCAGCCTAAAAACAACCTCATCCCTATTCCAGAGGTTAGAACAGCCTCAGCAACTCATGGGCAGCTAACATCCTTTAACCTCTGCTGCTTGAACTTGTCTTACGCAAGTTTAGAGCAGCAAAGTAAAAGGAGGAGACAGGTCTGAAGAAATATGCCTTGAAAGTAAGGCACCCTTGCCCTCCATGATCTCTGGGCCCAGCTAAGTGATTCAGGTAGGGACAATAGGATTTGTGGTAATGATAGTCTCTAAAAATTCAGTGAATTGCTTCCCCTTTACCCATCCCCCCTCACTTTAATGAGAGCACTAAGGGTTCTTATGAGTTTCTTACTGAAGTTGCACATGCCACACAGTCACAACTCTTTTCAGAATTGCGTCTAAGTCCAACTTTTTTTCTTTTAATTATGAGATGTCTACCCTTTTAGAAACACGAGGTGATCTGCTAGGTATTTAGTGGTCACGACTACAGGGAATAGAGGCAACAAAAATACAGCCGCGACCACACTGTAGCATTTCTTCCAACAGCATTTCTCATCCACATACTCCAGATGTGGATGCCATCAAGGCATAGCCAGAGGATGATCACATTCTTTTCTTCTGTCACTTCAAGTTTTGTATGTAAATGCAAGGAATTTTTGCTTGAGAGTCCAGTATATATTGTTGGAGTGATTACTAACATTTTTCATGGTTAGGAAACTAGCCATTTTCAAAACAGACCCTTTTATAAAACACATTATTTATTATATTTTTTAATATTTATTTAACTGGTATCAAAGTGATTTTTAGTTCCTCAGAAAAAACACTAAATCCAAAGATTGACACATGAGCACAGGAAAGCACAATAAAGCCAGTTCAAGCTTCTCCTGCCAGCCTGGCCTTAGGCCTCTTCCAAAACTCTACAGTTATGAGCATATTATCCAAGTATTGCAGATATCAGGTGCTGCTCTTACATGGAAACTTCAAGTAGCAGCATCTACAGGATTTAAATATTCTCTACAACACAGCAAAGAGAGAGGCTAATACCTTTCAGATTTTCTAGCATTCTTCCATCTTTCAGTTTGAAGACAGACAAGCATTGGAATTCAATCAGAACAAGAAGAGTCACAAACTTTACACTATGAGCAAAGGAAACTTTTTGCTGTGTTCATCCTTTTCTAAGATATAGCACCAATTCCAGAAGTTTTATGATCAGCCATTTCTCCAGTGAACCAGTAGTGTAACCGTTATTAAGTGCAATTAATGACATTATCTTGAATGCTCATAAAATCCCACAGCAAAATGAGTCATATGCTCTGTTTCAAAAGAGAGGCCCTCTCAAGTCAATAAAACCTACAAAGGTAGGACTGTTGAGAGAGTGGGAAATGCAAAGATGTTGCATGGTATCACTGGTAACAAGTATTATGTAGCCAACGAATAAATAAAAACCACCAAAGCCAGCAGCAACAAGTGTTGTTCTCCATTTTAAGAGTGTTGACACTGTTTTTCTTAGTAGCCATCAGCAATAAAGTCTCCAGCAGCTGAAAGTTGCAAGATGGCAACTCTTCAAAAAATTGCAAATTAAGAAATTAAGTTAGCAAATTTTTAAACTAGACAGGTTATTCAAACAGAAAAAAGGCCTCTTCATTGCACTTACACCTCCCAAGTTGTCTGGTGAAGCACATATAGGGGCTGATCTTTAAAGCTTAAATCAAACCTGAATTCCACCAGTAACCTGGCTTGCTCACACTTACTGCCAGCACACACCCTCAGATTATGAGATCAGCAAAGTGCCAACACTGTAATACTTAGAATTGTGCTTCTGGATCAGACCTGTCCTTGTTTTATAAAGTAGCATTATCTGTGTTAATGAGAATTTTGCTTTAATGAAGAGATCAGCTATAGAGATATACAGGAAATCTGATATTAGATACAGACTAGACAAATACATGATCTGAAATGTCAACTACCTTCTGAATATCAGTGTTAATATTAGTAGGCACTTATGTCACCTCCCTCAGATACTGCTTACAGTACCATGAATTTATGTCACACTCTTGACTGTTCCTGCTGAGTACAGAGAAGAGCAAGTATTCTTTCATACCTACCAGCATCCTTCCAAAAAACTGAGGAAAATGCTGCTTCATTCTAGACAATCTGGTCTACCAAATTCAGCAATTATGCCATAAACTTGACTTTGGTCCATTAAGCAAAGAGGAATGTAAAATGTCAAGGTCAATATCATGTTTTTAGGAGCTTTTGTTTCTCTTGAGCAAGCAGAAAATTTATGTTCCTATTGTTTGTCAGGAACTTTTCCCTCACAGTCTGCAAACATGTTTTCTCAGTCAGTAAGACACTACCCTCACTCTAACTTAGGCTAATGTATTTAAACTACTTCATTAAACCATGTCCATTACTTCAGCCTATTTAAAACATCTGTAATTTTCAGGAGAGAAGTAGTCTAACAATATTTATTTATTAAGACTATTTAATATCCCAAAGCATCTGTTTGGTTGCATGTTAAAAAAAACCTAGTACAACCTACTTAAATCATACACTAAACGACAAGAAAACCTCCAAACATCTACCAGATGCAACACTATACTCAGCATCAATCTCACACAGACCTCAATTAGAGCATAGATGGCCTCAACTACCCCCAGACTATGGAGAGTTGAAGGCTGCACACACCACATGAAAGGGAATCTCAGATTAGCATCAAGACCTTGGATTCACCCTGAAGATATGATTGTGTCAAGGAAAAATAAGTTTCTTATATAATGTTATTACCACCAAAAAAAAAGTTTTCATTTTAAATGTTGTAATTACATTTTCAGGACCAAATGCGAAGACTGATGAGCTCTCCTGACTGCTTTGTTTACATACAGTATATATAATTCTCAGGTAGCAAGATTCACAGTATTAAATTTCTGGACTACAATAGGAACATCACTGTTTCAGCTGCCACTGCAAGCCTCAGCACTTGTTTCCCACTGAAAATTCTGTGTCTTAACCTATTTTAGTTGTTGGTAGCTGTATTGGATTAGCTCAACAGCTAGGTCAACAAGCAACATAACACATGACTCTGAATCACTTTTTTCCTGAATCTGATCTTGCTCCAGGTACTTTTAAAAGAGGTCAGAGTATCAGCTTCAAGCAACAAGGGGAGGGGAAAAAAGAGAAAAAAGAAAGAAAGAAAAAAAAGCTAGTGAATGGAATTTTCAACACCTGAAGGACCAGACTCTCAGAGAGTAAATCTTGTGGGGACAAAGAGAAACAAGATTAGGACTAGTCTCTCTCCTAGACTCCATATATATTTAAACTATTTACTAAGTTACAGAAACAAACAAACAACAACAGGACAAAACAAAAAACCAACCCACTAAATATCAAACTTCAGCCTCTAGTTCAGTTATGACCAAATGGAATTTCCCCTTAGAAATCACAATTCTCAGGAATGACATCACATTGCATCAGCACCTCCAGATCTCAACAGACACAGATCAGTCATCTTCAGAAATACATGATACCTCCCCCTACACCATCTCAAGCCTGAGTTACTTTGTTTTCCTAGCAGGCTGCTGGAACTTGCAGAGATGAGTCACACAACCCATTTAATTTTGTCATTTTTCAAAAGTGCCTCTCTTTCAGGCTTCCCTAAGCAAGTCCAGGAGCAGAGTTGTGGCAATTACATGGAAAAGCAGTAGGCAAGCTTTGAAAGAGAATGGCATGAAAAGGCAGTACTGTACATCTCTTCTGTATTTTGAAAACAAAACCATAAAACCATAAAACCTATATAGACAGAAAAGATGAAGTGCCCAGATGAAGCACACTGACATCAACTCCTACAGTTTAGCTGGCTTGTTCATTATATGATTGACACACACACAGAAGCATTTTAACAATCCTATGTGGTTTCAGCCTCGTTTACATACTGCACAGCATTCAAACATGGGAAAAGATGTGTAGAAGGAAACAGCAGAACAGTTACCTCCTCACTATGAAGTCCAAATGTACACAACAGTGTGTATACAGAAATTCTATTTAGAGAAACTGCGTTCATGCTGTGGCTCTCCAGAAGCGGCCAACATGCTTGTAACTCTGCAAAAGTGCTCAGCTGTCAGCACCCTGGTTTTAGGGGAGCACTGTTACAGTAGAAGAACACTGCCAGCTCAAGAATGACACCCAACAAGTGCAGTGAGACTCTGCAGTCATTCTTGCACTTCGCTCTCTTAGGAGTTCAGAACAAACAACTGCTCGAACACCAAAGTACAGAGTGTAACAAGTCCACCATCAAGCTAAGCATAGATTCATTTTTCCTATCAATTTAAGGTTTATATTCTAGTGTTAAGAACATTTATTCATCAAGATTTTATTTTCTAGCAGCTCCTTTAAGAAAAGGTATCCTGTTTTAAAAAAGTCTTATACCTCAAAATACTACTTCCATTTCAGCCCTTCACATACACAATCCTACCACAATACAGCCCTTTTAGTACATAGATTTCCAAATGATATGCCAGTCTTTGAGGACAACAACCTCTTTAAAAAAAAATAGAGAGGAAGGCAAGGAAGCAGCCTCTGGCCATGAGGAATAGATGGAGAAGATAACTGCATTGTCATTTTCAGAAGAAAAAGCATGGTTGAAAGTACTTTTACACAAACACAATTTCCTCTCCACTTCCTGTAGCAAGCTTATTTGAGTCCCCAGCCCCTGCACTATCAAAAAACAGTACAGCAGGCACCACAGATTAACAAGCAGAGAGCAGAAATCTCACCTGATAGTAAGTCTTAATGTTTCTGATCAAGATGGTGAGGTTTTGAACCCGAAGATAGGTATCATTATTTACATGCTTGTTGACACGTTGGTTGGTAGGTCGAGGATCTCTATTAAAAAGGAAGAAAATAAAATATTAGTAATTCAACTGGTGTTAAGACTTAACACCTCAATAACACATTTAAGTTTATGAATTAAATACACTGACAATTTTACAGGGTACATATGCATTAATTCAGGATAGAATAAGCTCATTACCTCTGCACCTATGCCTAAGTTGGAAATACTCCCTGCATGTCACAAAATACCCTACTGCAACCCACACAGTACTTCAGGTCAGCTTCCCTTCTTACTCATATTTCCCTTAACAAAAAGCATATCTAGTTTGTGCAAGCTAGATCAAAGCAGTCTCTAATAATATGGGATTTTTCTTATTCAAATAAAGGCAAGTCTATGAAATACTATCAAGCCTTCATCAGCTTTAGAGTTTTATGACAAGAAGAGGATATTAATACTTGATCAGTGATCACTGCAAAAACTGCCAAGACCACCTGTATTATAAACTGAAGGGAAAAAGAATATTGCATTTATTATCCCCATATAATCTAACTGGATCTCTCATATACATGCTACATTTTTGTTTGATTTTAAAAACAAATTGAAATTGTACCCAAAACAATTTTATTTCTAAAATAAAAAATAAGACAGAGGAAAAAAACCTGCAAATATTTTCATACAAATGTACAACTTTGGATCATCTCTGTATACTCTAAGATGCTGGAAAAAAAAAAACCAGAACAGAAAATCTTTATCTGCCAATAGCACAGATCAAAGTTTTGTGTTTGCCCTCTAATAATGACTCTTATCAGCAGACTCCTACACAATCCAAACACCTGCCTCCCAAGGCTCTGCTCTGGCTGTTAATTAAGCCATTCACAGCTCTTCCAGGGCCAATTATTGAACCCTGGCGTTGACAAGGAAATAAAAGAGGAACTGATCCAATATTTATTTTTAAAATATATCTGCCAACGCTTACATAAGTATGTCAAAGAGCTTTTACTTATTTTTTTTTTTTTTAATGCACAACCATCCAGAGCACCCCTTGAGTGAAAGCAGTGGTATGGGAATAAGTATGAAAAAATACATAGATACTCCAGAGATGAGAGAAAACTGCCTTGACAGCAGATAACTTCAGACACAGTATTTATGTACATGGATTTAAGCAGATGACCAATACTGGCATAAACTAGCAAGACACTACACAGCTTTTCCAGCAGCAAAGGATTTTGTATACAGATTTCTAGTATAATAAAATATGAAAGAAAGAACAAAAAGAGGCAATGGCAACAAGCTTTTAAAGTGAAATCTCTAGTAAGTATTCCATGTGCCATACTTGTAACAGTTTGACAGGATGGATCCTCAGTGAGGAAGAAGCATAAATGCCAACTGGGCTTGAGCTCAGGCAGACATCCTTGCCTTTAGTACTGTCTGAGCAGGCGCTGAACCTCAAAGGAAGCTGGACCCAGCTTTTTTAGACAAGGCCATGACAACAAAGTGGGAAGCTAAAAGGGAAGAAACATTGAAAGAGAAGCTGGCCAAACAGAAGGGTCAGCCTACAGTTCTCATTTCCATGTGAAAGCTCATGCAGGCAGCACGCTGCAACGCCACTGGCCACTGTCTGGCAGTGTTCCCAGGTTTGTGGCCAGGAACTGACATCTTTGACTGCCTAACAGTCACTGCTCCAAATCCTCCCCAGAAGTGCACAAAATGGTGCAAAAATCCTGAAAACACACTGACCAGCCACAGGAAAGCAGAGGCTATTTCTTCAACAGCTGCAGAGGGACTGAGGGACTTGGATGAAGTTTTCAAAGGCACGGAAGACCCAGAACAACTTCCTAGACAAGATCTGCTCATTTTTGCACAGTGGAGATTGTGTTACAAGAATATAAGCACTAGTAGGACCAGGCCCTCAGGAACAGTTCCAGAGCTTTTATCCTATCATCTTCGTTAAGGGTAATTGATTGCTCCAAGAGCCCTTAATGCCACTGACCTCAGGGTCCTCCTAACCTGCAGCCAAGCTGCAGCACAGCGTAGCTCTGGCACTCCTGCTACTTCTCCATCACAAAGAAGTTAAAAGCTTTCCTGAAAATAGAATGTAGCTCAAAACATGTTTTCTGAACATGTTGTGTAACCAGCTTCACACAGCACCTCAGCTTACTTCAGAGAGGACCCTCTGCACAAGATGTGAAAGTCCAGCACAGCCTACACTTCAAACTGCCACAGAGCTTATTGTCTTTACAGGAAAATGGAACAATTCCTTCTCAACAAGCAAGATGCCATTTCTTCTTTCTGTGCTGAAAGACACTCCTACCCCAAAGAAGACAGAGCTGTTGGTACCCAATTTTGCACATTACAGCACCTGCCTGCATGGTGAAACTTGTTCATCAAGAATTTTATAGAAAGAAATTCTTTCTAGATCACACTGAAAATAAAAAGGTTTGTTGTTTGGTGGTTTTGTTTGTTTTGCAACACTAACCAGGTAATCCAACAAATTCATATCTGGATATATTTGAAAAACCCCTGAGCACCACCTCAGATACCTTTTCAGTCTTTTGATGTTTGGTCTTTCCCTTAGACACAAATATAATAAAAACTACATTTCTTTTTTTTTTTTTTTNCCTACTTCTCAAGATCAAAAACGTTATCTAAATAAGACTGAGATGTCCTGGCTGAGGTGTGACTTAGGGAAGTACTCCACAAACCAGTAAAAACCCACCCAAGCCAAACAAATTAAGTCTCAAACCTCACTATATACCCAAACATTTTAAAGTAGTTGTCTGGTTTGTACATGCTCATGAGTCTTCTAGGAAAAGAAGGGTCAGGAGACAGAGATAAAGTGACAAGCTCAGCAGGTGTGGGGCCACCAACACAACTGCATGATGATGCAATCCCTCAAATCACCAATTCATAAAAGTAACCACAAAAAAAAATTAAATTTTAAAATTCAAAGTGACAATCCCATTCTTAAAATTGCTGACAACCCATTTTGATGAGCAAGTGGAAAGCCCTTAAGTCAGGCCCAAGGGCTGTGGGATGCCAGAAGGAACTAACAGGCCCAGCATCTTGCAGCACGTTGCTCTGCAGGCAGGGCATGAACCAAAAATACATCACACTGGGGCTACTCTAACTCTCCTACCATCCTATTTCTTCCTCTATCAAGTGAGACAATGCCACTAAGGCTGGCAGATTCCTATATTACCTAGGAAATGGTGGGGAAATACACCTCTATGTAACATTCTAAAATTTTAAATCAAGCAGATGCACATCTCTAACACACCTCCTGGTATTCATGCCATTTGCTACAAACCAGGAGGAGCAGGCACTCACAACCTGGCTGTTCCTGTCACATGTCTAAATGAAAGACAACAGATCAACGGTACCACAAACCATGAGAGCAACTAAAATGGAAAAACCTATTATTGTGCATTGTTATAACAGGATTTTAACACAAATACCATGATCAGCAGTATTCCTAACACACATTCCTGTTTGCTAAATGTTTTGACAGAAAAGCAGTCTATTTTCAATTAGAAGAATTAGAACAAGCCAATGTGAAAACACTTATGCGCCTGCACAAACCTCCACATCATTTCTTATATGAAGTTTCATTTGGGAAGTTAAATGGGGCAAAAATTTGCTTATGTTTGTAGGTATTATGCCACTGCTGCAACTGCAGCACTGAAGGCAGTCATTGCAGTACCACCAGGTGCTAATTTCATACCAGGAAGTGACACACAGCCAGCCATCTGAAAAAAGTTCTTTAAAGTATGTCTGCAGAGAATCTCATTAACCTAGTACACATAAATCCATCAGCAACACAAGCTTGAAACACAGCAGTTCCACTTTGAAGATTAACAAACATTTTTGGATGCAGAGCATTCAGCCAGTACTGCAAGTCTGCAAAAATCAACGTTGTCCTTCATGCATGATCAGGTTGGGATATACACTTGAGCAGGACACAGGCAAAGGAAACCATTCATTTATAATAAAATTATTTGAAAAATCATTTATCTTGTTTTGAAAACTAAGTGGGAAAACCAAACACTGCTGTCTGACTCTTGCTACTAAATTTAACTCGTTTAACAGCTAGGTGCCCCTACTGAGAACCAAACAACGCTCAGCTTGCTTAAAATCAGTCTTGCTTGTTTTAGAGATCACCAGTAAACAAAGGGATCACCAGCAAAGCCAAACAGCTGGTGTCCTACCGACTACATTCTGCCTAAGCCCAGGCCAGGCTCCCCTCCCCTGCCCTTGTGCCATGGCTACATTTAGCAAGCCTGAGCAAACCACATTTATTCAGGGCTGGCATTCCCAGGGGCAGCTCATTTCTCAAGAGGATGGAGCTAAGGCACAGCCCTATTTTCACCTCTGGTCACAGAGCCAGCAGGGACCTGGCAGGCTGGAAAAGCAGTAGGCAGCTGTCACGTATCTCTCTGGTGACACAGCTGCCTTGCTGAGATGAACCCACCACCTAAAAAACGTTGACACCACAACATAAAGGAGCTGGGATCTTCTCCACCCAAAGCTGCCAGACAGCATTTTGGGAAAACCCTAAGTATTACAACAGAAATTAGGGCCTGACTGAACTCCTACAGCCCACCCACGACTCAAACAGCTAAAGCCTTACTTTTGCTCAGCAATCTCCACTCAACAGGTATATCTGGATTTCTTCACAGATGCACCTGTCATTTTTTGCCCCGAATTAAACTTGAAATCTGCTTCGCTGCAGGGCAGAAATGTATTTTTAGTAATGAATTTCCCAAGAATCTGGCTTTCAAAATCTTCACTGAAAGAAACAGCTTGATTTGCAGCAAGCACTGCATCGTACCTGGTGTTCAGATGCAAACTCACATGCCCCTGTTATTTCTGTTCCAGTAATCAGGCAAGCAGGATAAAAAAACTCAAAGTGAAATAACACATAAGTGATGAGGCAGCTGTCCACATCAGGAGCCCAGCTCTCTTACCCTCCCACCCCCTGGTCTCTACATGTGTGCACATGCCTTCATCTGTGCTTTCAAGCAATCAACACTATCATGGCATGGCAAATCCAATTCCAGATTTATCAAAGGCCCTCATTAATAGGCTTTCAGCAGGAAAAAATCTCCAGCCAAGCACTGAAAGCCACCTTCAGGAATAAATGTGTTTTTAAAAAATTCTTGCTCATCAGGTTTTGTTTTTTTTTCCTGAAAGCTTTCTGGGGCAGAAACATGTCTTGCAAGACTTGTCTGACTTACATGTCAGCAGTAATTGCATTGCAATTTCTAAAATTGAAATCAGAGAAAAGTAAAGGTCAGTTAGCATTGCTCCTGAGCACCTTGCTAGGTCAGCATACACAAATAAAATTGCAATCCTTCCTAAATTAAACAATCTTTGGCTCTCACTACAAAGCTTTTGGCTTCAAGCTCTTTAGTCACCATTAGAAGCACAGCTAAAGCTGTCTTAAAAGGGGGGAAGAAAGGCCCGATTGTGTACAATGGGACAATTTCCTACTCCACAGTGCTCATGCCTCCAACACTTCACTTTCTGAGACATCACTGGCAGAGATGTTTGTTGGGAAAAAACGCAAACACAGAAAAACTGAAGCCCCACCAACTTGTTTACCTGACTGCTTAAAACTAGTAAACATGTCAGGGCATCTCTCACAATCACAAGCAATCAGACAAAATGCCAGCTAGTGTCACTGCAGTCAGCCAGCCTGGATGCTTATCTTCCTTACTGCCATGAGATCTTATCATTCTCTTCTTGTCCCCACACCATTGTTCAGTTGCTCCCTCTACTTTAACAACTCTTACCTCCTTAGACATCGCTCAATGGCCAATTACAAATATTTAGAGTTTCCACTCACCACCTAATAAAACTCTCCTAACAATGCCGCAGTCATTCAAAATCCAAGTAACTTCATAAATTCATGATTAGGTATGAGTTGGTTCATTTTTCTTATTTTGAAATAAGACAACCACTGCATATATAATTATATAAATGTATTGGGTAACAATGCTATTTAGTTAAACCTGCAGCCAACTCAGCTGCTGCTCCCTGATAGTTAGGTTGGTCATCTCTGTGCCAAACACAATGGTCAGTTTCTTACATCTCAGAAAGCTACAAGCCTGGATGTAAACGTTCATACTTGAGGCTCCAATCTGCAGAAAATAATCTTTCAAAAGCATGATTATTTCTGGAAATTATGCCTTCTCTTTACAAGAGGCTTCTATCTCTGCTAATATTTTACACCACTAGTTTGTTATCTCCACGTGCTGGCTCTGTTCCGAATCATGGATTTTCTATGGCTTCACTATTTAAGCTCCAGTTCACAATTTTCACTCCTGGTAACATCAAATCAAAAGAACATTTTACTACCTTCTCCCATGGAGCAGCCAGGTACCAGAAGATAACGAAACCTGACAGTCTGAGTGGGTGATGCATTGATTGTCAGACTTAATATTATTTCTCAAGATTTTAAATAATTCTAATATGAATTCTTCATTTAAATGCTTGGACTAACACTGCAAATCACTGGTCGAGCCTCAAATTATTTCAGTCACTTAAGAGACCGCACTGCCAAAACTGAGTGACTTCCAAACTCTCCTCGTCTGAAAGCCAAACACTTGTCCCTACAAACTCTCTCAGATGTATTTCAGAATATTTAAAATAAAATACAGAGAAAACAGAAAACAGGCTCTGCTCTCCGGCAGCACAGTAGGATCAGCAGCTGGAAAGGATGTGGTTAAAAATGTATCAGAAGCTCTAACAACGATTCATTTCGATGTCAGGGCATTTTCAGCACTCCATCTTTTAACCAATTTCTAAGTTCCCTCAACACATGGCCTTACAGTGCTGGCAGAACCAGGTAGCACTAAAAGGTTTTTCCAAATTATGTATTTAGCATCGAAGTTTACGCAAGAGCAGACAAAGTTCAGAAGAAACACTCCCAGGAAAGCTTTATATGATACTGTACTTTCATTTCCCTCTTTACACTGGCACACACCTTCTACTGTAGCAGTATCTAAGATAACTAGGAGGGAAAAAAAAAAAAAAAAAGGAAAAACACACACATACCAGGCAAAAATATTAGAAAAAGAAGTTAAAGAATTATGGAACCGGATTACTTCGGAGCTTTTTCCCCACACTGTTTTTTGTTAATTTCGAAGATCGACCAAAATGAAAATCGCTCCGGCCCAGGCCGCCCTCCCCGCCTGAGGAGAGCCCCGGGCCGGAGCCCCGACACCCGCGGGAGGGGCCGGGCGCGCCCCCTTCGTGTCCGCCGCCCTCCGACCCCACTCACATTTGCAGCATGATTTTGTTCAGGACGACGCCATCCACCAGGTCCATGTAGACGCCGAGGTTGTCCTGCTCCCCGCCCCCCAGGTCCCCGAAGGTTTTCACCTGCCGGAGGAAGGACAGCAGGGTTGGGGGATGGCGAGCGGACCCAGCCACCCCCAGCAGGACAAGGCTGCCCCTGCGGCTGCCCCCTCGCTCCCCACCGCCCCGCTCTGCTCACCCAGGTCACTAAGGGGCTCTGCAGGAAGAGCTCCAGGAGCTCGGAGACGGTCACGTCCATGTCGCCGGGTCTCAGGCGGCGGCGGGAGGCTGCGGGTGCGGGGCCGGGTCACTCGGGAGACAAAGGCGCGGAGCCCATGGCCCGCCGCCCCGCTGCCCGCCGGGCGCTGCCTACAGGGCAAACAATGCGCGGCTCATCGCTCCCCCGCCCGGCGCCGGGGGCACACACGGGGCCGCTCGCCGCGGTCCCTCCTCCGACGGCAACAGGCTGGTCTTCCCCCGCTGAGCTCGCTCCGCGGCTCCAGTAAGGGTTCCCCAGGCAAGAGCGAGCCACGCCGGGGCGGGGGGCTTAAACCGCCACGGTGAATGCCCGGGAGCAAAGGAGCGGAGCTCCCACGGGACAGCTTCGAGCAACCTCCCAGCCCCTCCGCTCGGGCCGTCCCGGTACCTGTGGCGAGGCGCGCCCGAGCCCCAGCAATTAGAGCCGGGCGGTGGCGGCGGCGTGACGGGCAGCGGCCGCGCCCAATGGGAGGGGCGGAGGGGCCCGGCTCCGGCCAATGGGCGGCGGCGCCGGGCGGCCGCGGNTCGCCAGGAAACTCGCCCGCGGGGCCGCGCCGGGGGCGGCAGTACCTGCCGGGAGCCGCCCGGCACCGCGCCCTCCGCTGGGAACGGCGCCAGCGCCGAGCGGGAGCGCGCGGGTCCGAAGTTTACGCTTTAAAAAGCACAAATTTCTCCACAAAGTACTTCTCAGGAGCGCTTCCAGACGTGCCGCGTAAACGGCAGCTCAAAGAACTAAGAGGGAAAGCTCGGAGCAAGGCGAGCGGCACAGCCTGTTGCGCTCCCGCTCGGAATGAACCGGGAGCAGGTGCCCGTGGCGCTCCCGCCGCCGGGGCAGGGCCAGCGGGGCGAGCCCGGGGAACAGCCGCGTCCCTCCGCCACAGCGCCCGCCGGGGTGCCGGCTCTTTTCCTGAGGAGCAGAATTTATCCCGTCTTTAGTTAGGAAAATAAACAATGCCAGGTAATCTGGATGATCGCTGCTTTATTTATCCCAGGCTCAGAATTTGCAGAGAAATAATTTAGTCGTGAAGCTGAACAGTGTAATGCACGGTGTCGCATAGCGTGGCTTGGTTGTGTCAGGATTTCTGTTTGACAGTTTGCTCTACTTTTCACAGATGTAGTCGTTTATCTCTGGTATTTATCAGTCTGTGCATCAGCCACTTCTTAGTACATTCTGCCTATTTCTTGTTCGATCATACTGAACTCGCAAAACAAATTTTGTTTGCATCTTGCACAATCAGACGAGACATCTGAAAATCTGGTTATTATTAACCACCTAACTTCGACACATATTTTTGGTAGGGGGATGCGTACATGTGTGTATGCATCGGCTGAGGGAGAGACATCTGTTGTTGTGCCTGAGGGACCAGAGCCGTTTGCAAGCAAACTATTACTAAATGATCGACATGGTGTGTTCGTTGTAGAGGCCTGTTTGTCCCACTAAAGATCGGGTTTAATGACCTGCTTCATGCGGATCCTTATTTTAGGCAGCCCTGTAGACAAGGACGGATTGCTATCCTGCTTGCATCTTGGTACTTGTGAATTGCAATTTGTTTACGAGTTGTTTTGCTCAGTTTCTTGAGAGGATGTACCGGGAGGGCACAAGTGGTTAAATTAACCCTTTACTATGTGAGTCATGGAGTCCAGTTGTTTCAGGACCTGAAAAGAAGGAAGCTTTGCAAACAAACCATCTGTTATGGTTGGATGGAGAAATACATATGCTTTTGAGTGTAGCATCCATGGAGAGAAAAAGAATGGTTAATAGTATCTCAACACTTCAGAGAGATGGACTGCCATACTTTGATTCTTGAAGCCTTATGATTTCCTGTTTTGTGGAAAGATTTCATTAAATAAATTTTCAAAGCAGTTACTGCAGTGCTTACAACAGATGCGACTGTTAATCAATAGAATCAAAAGAAAAACAACTTAGTATTTGAAAACTATATAGACCTCTTCACAGAAGACAGACTACAGGTGCAAGAATGCTTTCCCACTTTTCACAACTTGGATGCAACTCGTTTGTAGGACAGACGCCTGTAAAGAAGCAACAGCTGCATAGTCCGATCCAGGTGTTCCCAGTAGTGAGACAATTGAAAGAGATGGCGCATCATGGAGCACGGTTATAAAAACCAAATTTCTTATCCAGGAAGCGTTCCTGGGGATACTGTTAGCTGCCAAATGCTCACGCGTTATTCCAGGTGACTGCCTGTGTTATAGGAAATATTTGGCCTCTGGCAGCATGGAGGCGGGTGCTGAAGGTTTAGCCGCAGCAGCAGGACGGGCAGGGGTCGGGAATGGGGTCGGGAATGGGGTCGGGAATGCGGATGCCGCCGGCTCGGCCACGGCGGGCGGGGGCCGGGCGCCCTCTGGCGGCGGCGCGGGAAGCGGCTGCGCGCTCCGGTCGGACGCCGAAAGCAAAGCAGCAGCGGGAAATAACACTTTGCTTGCTTTGAAACGCGCCGGGAGCGCTGATGCAGTCTGGGAAATACTGATAAACTGCTTCGACACGCATGGGGCAAGGGGGTGCGGTATTGCGGAGGGGTGCGGGGACGCACGCTGGGAAATGCTGAGCAGCTGCGAGCCTCCCCGAGCCGCACGCTGCGGGCGGCAGAGCGCGGCTGCCCCGGGCAGGGACAAGCCCAGGCTTGCCCGGAGCTCCGCCGAGAGCAGCCCTGGACGCGGGGTTGCGGAGGACAGGCTGCCCGCCTTGGGCAAAACACAGAGCCTGGCTACGGGCCCCCAAAATGCGCGTGGAGGGGTTTCTCCTCGGTAATTCCGTGTCATGTGTGTCAGCCCCAGCTGGGTGTGTGCTTCCTCCGCGTCCTCTCCAAATTGTGCCGTAGCATTTATAGTGAGAGCATTAATATTCACCTACCTTGTGTTCCACCAAAAAAACCTGTAAAACCTCACCTACGTACTACAGGTCGAATTCTTATTTCTGATGGTATCTGAAGCTGCTGCCTTCCCAGAGCAGATAAAATAAAACAAATACCAACAAATATATCCAAGAAAGTTCAGATCCAGACATACGAGCAATTGCATTTAAAAATCATGCTTCTTACATAAAGCAATGATGAAAATTTGTATTTAAGTTTAATGTCATTTGCAATAATTTTGTTTTGATACCATTTCACATGGTCAGTTTTTAACTAAGAACGTACTTACCAAAGAATTAAGAAGCAACAGAACTGTGATTTAAGACACCTACATAGGTACAAGCTACTAAAGACACCGGAGTATTTAATGCCTCCATTATCATCGTGTCTATTTCTAAAGCAGTTTTCACAGTCACAAAGCACTCGATTTTCAGCGACACAGACTACAGAAGGAACTTTCTAAGCTCAAACATTTCCAAATGTTCCTTTAGGCTGACTGTAAATGGCATGATTCACCCCCCTCAGACTGTCCCCTAGCAACGAGTACAACCATCAACAAAGCTCCACCATTCATCTGCTGTCTGAAGTGTAAGTTGCTGTGGGATGGGAATAACAGAATTCATGAGGTTACAATACAAGAGTTAAACTCATGGTAATCAGGAAAGAGCTTTTTCTCCTCCTTTGCTTGGCACTGTTGTTAAGCAGCTTTCTTGTAAATATGACTTGACTGTTCATCAACCAACTTCTCAGCTATGGAGCAAGTTTGCTTTAAGTAGACTCTGGAGCTGTAAACAATGGGTGGCAGGAGAAAAATAAGGTGGTCAGAAGATAGCTTTGGTCCTCACAATATTCAATTCTGAAATGCTGTTTTCAATACTGTTCGTTTTGTTTAGACAAAGGTGATAAAGAAATTTGAATGAGAGTAAAAAGAAACAAACCGGTATGTGCTACCAAAACACAAAGAAAAAACCCAGAAGTATTTGCTAATGTGCCTTGGGTCAATCTGAAGGGGGGGGATGCTGGTGATTTACAGTCTGTGGCTGGTATCTGAAACATTCAGAGAGAAACCCCCAGAAAAAAACCTAGATTTAACCTTTGGCACATGTTTGTTCAGCGCTGAAATTTAAGCCAGCTGCTTAGGCTCCTGAAGAGACTAACACAATGCAGATTCTACAATACAAGGAGAGAGAATTTGGGCAGCATAAATTTCTCATAAACCTCTGAGTCCATAGAAAATAAATAGTCAAATACACAAGGCAAACAATAAAGTTAATACAAACAAAAGATAGGGGGAGGAGATGAAGGGGCACCAGTGGTTTTTGGCTCTTTGCATGAACTTGAAAGCAAGGGAGGATCCAAGACAAACACAAAACGGTGACATCCTTGACTTGAACCCTTCAGAGAGGCAATGAGTGTCACAGCAGTGGAGGAATGCTCAGCGGTCTGCAAGAAGAGAGAAGAAATTAATTTTAGTTAGATTCATAACCTAAAGAGGTGCAGCAACAAGGGGAAGGTGTCTTGCAGGTTTTAAAGACACTGTAGGTCCTGGTCTGTTGAGATGATTACCAGAGAGAATAACGGTATAAAGGTTTGGGCACCTTACCCAAAACCTTCTGTTCTCATCAGGGCAGAGAATATACCCCAGGCAGAAAATTGCCATGTCTATTTCTCAGTTTCTTTCTCTTTGTCAGGAGGTAAAAGAACTACATCAGCGGCACTAACTGGGAATCATGAGAGAAGGAGAAGAACCAGTAGGACCACTCTAGGAACTGTTATTGACTACTTTAAAGGGAAATAGGAAGTATAGATTGTTTTGAATGAACTAAAATGTATTAAATAGAACATATTTTGATTGTTTTATTAATATGAAAAATATTTGAAATAATAAGTATAAATTCCTATCAATCATAACTAGAAAATGTCCTTATAAAAACAGAATATGATTTTGAAGGTCCAGCACTTCAGGGAATTTTGGTTTTTCAGACTGCTGTTGTGACACTAGTTATACAAGAGTGTATCATTATCTATATTGATGACACTGGGGGTGAGGTAAAAATAATAGGCAAGCACAGCCAGAAGTTTTATAAGCAGCTTTGGGAAATACTTAGGCTGGCTAGAGTTGAAGTGTAAATTCACATGGAGAGAAAACACTCCAGGGAGAAGTTAACAAAGCCTCAGCACCTCTGATACCTACCAAGGGCAGAGCCGTTTCTTGGAACAGTGAGCAACATGGCAATGAGGAAGTTTGTGTCCCTGCTACCTGCTCAAACAGCAGCCCAAATTCACTTCTGTGTGCAAGAGTCACAGAGCTGGGAAGAAGAATTTGAAGAACTAATGAAAAACTCCAGTTTTGAGGGGCTGTGACAGAAGGCGCGAAACTAAGGTTATCCTTAGATAGAGTTAGATATAGTTGTTTTAAAAGAATATGGTAAAATTGGTGGTCAGTACTTTATGTATCAAGTGCACTGACTTAATGTGCAGAAACACAGAAGGTGGCTTTAATTCTAGCTGAATTATGTAACAGTTTAATGTTATTTAGAAAAGGCCAGTGTGGACAGGAACTGACTTTAAATCACATGGACTTGACTTACTCCCTTAGAAGTGAGACTTTTTAAATTACGGATGCTTTAGAGAATTGTTATTTGTATTATAACACTAGTATTTCACAGATGCTGGAGTGACTGCAGACTCACTGCAGAGCACACAAGGACTCCCCTGCAGTGACAATACTGTTCAAACCCCATTTTTTAACATGGCTGTTCACATCTCCTACCTGTCTTTATACTCTGATGCAAGACCTGTAGGCAGATTATGAATTAGCATAACTCAGTTCTCTCACTACTTGATGTAGTAGCAGCTGGGGTATCCAAAAAGCACAGAGACAATCAGCCTCTCTTTCTCTCCTCCATCAGCCCCTAGCCATACTTTGCTATGTATTTTACAAAGGCCAGCAGGATGCTGCAAGCTGCCAGACACGAGAGAAAAGACCAGCCTTGTCCAAGGACGTGGGAGTGTGATCTATGGGCTCCGGCACACGCGCACTTCCAGAAGGAACGTGACCCACACTGGTACACATGGCCAGGGAACGCTGCTGAGCCCTCTCAGGTGGGCAGCCCACCCACAGTATCTTTATGCACATAATTTACACTTGTTTAGAAGATCAGTGTTCAGCCCAAATCAACCCCCGTTTGTATTACAGATGTGCATGCATAGTTCCACCCAGTACCAGATCTCAACCTAAAACACTAACAGCTGTTCCCATCGAACAATTTCAGAGTCCTGAGACAGACACTGTACATCCCTGGGACATTTCACAGTGCACAACAAGGCCACTGATACAGATCTAAAGCCACTGCAAATCACTGCCTATTTCAATCATTTGCCAGTAGCGTTCTGCTTTTTTAATATTACCTTCTGGTTTATAATTATTTGTACATTATTCATGAATACAATTGGCATACAGAAGATGGCATCTTCCCCCTCCCTTTTCTGCCTTTTTTTTCCAGTAGTCCACAGGGTTTCATTTCAGCTTTCAATTGTTCTATTAATCTATATTAAACCCCCACAAGATTCATACTCCAGTCAATGTGGTTGCAACTAGAGCAACATCAAATCTACAAGCTCATCACGTAGCCAGGCACTGATGAAAATCATAGGAGAGAACCATAGAACAGAACAACAGAGTATCATGGGTTGGACGGGACCCACAAGAGTTGAGTCCAGCTCCTGGCTCTGTACAAGACAACCCCAAAATACAGTAAGTTATGCCTCCCTCACATGAATCAAGAGATTAAATTATGGCTTTGATTGAAAGTGGGCATTACAGGCCCTCCCACAGGAGGTTTTCCTGTATCTGCAGCATGCCCACATGGCCTGCCTCCTTGTGGCAACTCCTCTTCTTTGAACGCTTGCTCAGTTTTACACACAGGCTGTGGGTGACCCATCTCGTCTCCTGCTCTCACAACTCACCTGGAATGGGAGTTGATGTCCTCAAGGCAGGGAACTGCAGTGCTGCTCTGGCATTGACAGCACTGCTCCAGAATGCCTCTGCAGCTCTAAAATGGTTGTGAGGGGTAAGGCTGAACTTCTATGGCCACTCTACAGATGCCAGGAAACATCATTTAGCAAGGCAACCAACTTCATTGTGCTGGGTTGAAAAGGCAGCCACCTGCCTAATAGCACCACAGCAGCAGCATGAGAACAGAGCCCCATCAGTTCTCCAATTAAACATCTCTGCAGGGATGTAAAAACAGGCAAACCCGACCTGAACAGTTCCATCCTTAGTACATTAAAAGGATTGGGCCTACTTGGCACTTAATTCCTTGAGAACGTGATGCCTCACCTGGGTGGGCTATGAGAGATGGATGAAGAGCCTGAAGTTTGCTGCCAAGCAGGCACATTACAGACAGCTCATTCTAGAGACAACTCACTGTTTAGATAAACCAGGTTTTAGATCCTTTCACCTTCATGATACAGGACATCTCTTTTGTGGTGGTGTGCACTGTTAACCCAAATACAGCCACACTCTGCACACATTAGAAGAAAATCTGGAAATATTTCAGATCACCAGGAATTACTTTCATTAGTGTGTGGGTTCCTTGAGGGACCAGGTACTTGACATACATTCCATCTGCTATTCCCAATAAATTTAGGCTCAAAGCTTGGAAGTTCATCTGAGGAATCAGCATCAAGTCTTTCAGCCACAGAAAGAATAGAGGGGCCTGTATGGATGATTCAAACATCCTGGCTCTTGTCTGTAAACACTGAAGGGTTTGTCCTGTAAACCAGGGGACAATTCAAATGCAATTAAGATGACTGAGCCACGCTTAGTAAAATATACATGCAGCTCTCTTGGGATGAGGACAAATGGTTTTAAAAATCAGCCCAAAGAAAGCTCTAGAACAGAGTACTGTTTCCTTACATCATTTTCCCCACCTAAAAATTCAAACTCACTCTTAAAAAAAAAAAATCCATCACTTTTCACAATCCCAGTATTTTTTTTCCCCCTAAAATACATTTCAAGATTTCCATTAATACAAAAGTGAACATCACTGGGCAAGAGTATACCCACCATTTATCTACTTCCATAAATATATTATCTCAGTGCAGACGTGTCCTGTCAGGCTACCAGCATTAGATAACTGGGAAGACAATTAACTATCTAACCACAAGTTAGACAGCATTAAAAAATGTACTGCCTCATGTTTTACCAGTCTTTTACAGCTTCATAAAAATATAAAAACTTCAAAAAGTTCCTGCTTTCATTATTATTTCAACCAAGCCCAGTAACTTCAGCATAATACTTCTTCTGTTAAATGAAATGCTTCAAAATCCAGGATTCCTTCAAGTATTATGAAAGTATCTGAAAGTGTGGAAGACTGCAGCATCAAACATCACAAGATCCAAGCACTCGATTGCTAAAGGAACAGAAGTGTTCCTCCAACCATCTCAGAAGAATGGTTTCCTGAGATAGAGCCTGGAAGACTTGCAGATGACTGAATGGGTGAATTTTGAGAACTTCAAGCTTAAGAGAAGTTTGACAGCTTGAGCTGGATTTAGGTTCTGGCCAATTAAGAAAACCTGCAGAATTGCAGATTTCCTTGTCACAATGTCTGCTCTAACAGCAAAGTTGCAAAAATCAAGTTTCACAGTTTGTTGAAACAGCACGAGGACTCAGCCTGCAGCAGCAGATTGTGTCTAATCCTGTAGGGACCACGTGCAAAACTCCTATCCTCTGTAAAACTTACTGCTGAGAATTGCCCTACCACAGACATTTCAAATACATCGTAAATCTCAACCTCAGAAAGTGATTACAAATGAACTCTTTCAGGAAAAGATGGCTAATAATTTCTCCCTAATGCACACCCTTATTTAAACCCAAACTGGCTGGTCTGTACTCACAAACCCAAGCACTGAAGCTTTGCCTTTTGTGGTTGGCACAGAACCTGCCATGCCATCTACAACATTCAGAGTGCTCATCTGCCCTTGGGTGTGCTCACCTGTGATCCTGCCTCAGATTCTCCTTTCTCTTACTTCCATTTGGATTGATACATTTATGTATTAAACATCATGATTGTTGCAACACTGGTGCTCTGAATGCCCAAAAGGAAATCACCTCTTGAAAACAGCTGTAAGAAAGGGTCTCTCTTTTGCAAAGGAAATGAAAAAATGCCCCTTCACAGGAAGCACCACTGTGAAAAGCCATCTTCTGTGAGGAAGCAGGAGATAATGCCTAATTTCAAATTAGTATTGTTTAGACTTTTGGGTAAAGGTGGCCATTGATTTAGACCAAATTAATTGCAGTTTTTCAACTGAGTATTAGAATACATTTCAAAAGATGGTGTCCTAGTAAAGAGTTTATTCTACAACCATCTTTAATTCACTAAAACTGGTATTCCAAAGGGAATCTGAGATTTTTAAAAAATACCATTAATGCTATTTTGCTTCAGCTTCAATTATTTCTTTTTCATTTTTCTAAGTCAAATGAGTTGGTATATTGGTATTCCTAATTCATCCATCTTGCATTTTGATGGACTAGTTACCATCACTGTTCTGCATTATGAAATTCCAGACTCTTTGGAATACTAATTTCTGATCTATAGGTTTCATTTTTATAATTTCATCCTATTTCCCCGATTTTTCTCTCAACAGGTGCTGCTGTAAATTTAATATAAGTCACAAAATAGTATTGCTTTTATGCACATTGTTCCAAGATTTTTTTCTCCAATAAAAACTATACCATCTTCCATAAAATCCTTGACGTATTAAGAACTGTGATGCAGAACAAAACTACACAGTGTGAAACAGGTACCAGCACAACAGTGAGATTATATTACATCAAAAAATTTTAATGGTCCCAAATATATACTCAACAACTAAGCATACACTCAGGGGGGCAAAAAAATTATGACACAAAAGTGACCACATCTAGAATTCCACTCAATCTTTAATCAAGAAGGGACAAACAAATCCCCCACCTCAAAAAAAATTCTGCAGTTTAAAGGGCAAAGGGAACAGATTTAAAAAAAAAGAGGAAACTTTATATTCGGCCCTCCCCCGCAGAGGTTTTTAAAACCTGTTGTAGCTTGAGTAAAATGTTCAGAATGTACGATTTCAAAGGCAGGTCTCTTTTATACAAAGAAACTGCTGGCATTCTTAACTAGTGAAGAATTATGGCAAAACCTGCCTTTTCTTCAGAAGTCTCATACATGGTCCAAGAAAGCATATTCTGATTGTAGCAACTGACCAGCCAATCCAGAGTTCCACTAGCAAAACTCCTGCCCTGTTGGCTTTTTTTTTTTTCCTTTTTTTCTTTTTTTTTGTTTTGTTTTCCATTTCCTTCCCTGAGAAAAGGGCAACATGTGGTCCAAGCTGGAGAGCTCAAAGGCATAAGTCTTTCACCTAAATGAAGTATTTCTCCTTCTTCTGCTCCTTTGAATTGGCACTTGATTGGCAGAAATCCATTTGTATAGGTTGATCTGTGTCATACACAGTAATTCACAAAAGATTGCTGCTTTACTGTGGGTTTGCTTTGTTTTTGGAAAAAAAAGTCCTTCCCCAACTGGTAATGTTCTTCAGCAGTTGCCATTATGATGACTCAAGCTTTGCTTTCTTTGACAAAGGTAAAGTTTCCTCTTTATCTTCATCTTCATCATCCTCTTCATCATCATCAGGATAATCTACAAGTCCAACGAGGCCT
Organism: Hylia prasina; assembly: GCA_013397195.1. Classification (NCBI taxonomy): domain Eukaryota; kingdom Metazoa; phylum Chordata; class Aves; order Passeriformes; family Sylviidae; genus Hylia; species Hylia prasina. The sequence goes on from VYXD01000221.1 coordinate 393,499, forward strand.
CCCTACAAAGACAGACCCAATTATTATAATTAAGAGAATGTGTGTACTTCACTAATCATAACTGCATTGTAACATGATGTTTGCAAAGAATATTGCCATAAGCACACTGGTTCAGAAGGTTTTGAATAAAATGATGCAGAACAAAAATAAATCCTTCAGGATAAATGAAAATGACATTATCTGAGAAATTTTTGAATTAATAAATCCAAACCGGGGTTTTACCGTATCCACCTGGAAATATTTCCAGATGAAATTTAAGTAAAGCCAAAAATCTACATGATTTTGCTAAGTGTCACTGCAGCTCCATGTGTAAAGACAGTTTATTTTTACTGAGCACAGCTGACTGCATTAAGCAATCTGGAAGCACTTCAAAGACAAATGCAGAATACCCCTCAATTTGAATTTTTGAATTATGATACTTTTAGAACACAGTCTGTCTTCACAAAAGTTAAAGTGTGTAGTGACGAAGAATTTTTTTGAATAATATAACTGAATGACATGTACAGGTTAAAAAGTTTAAATAACTTGTCAGCTGGAAATGAAAATGTATCTAGAATCATTAAAAACTCTATTGTATTGCAAATAGCCAAAAATTTAAGATTAGACAGCTCTGGACCCTTGAAGAAGCAGCATGAACTTCTGAAACTTCCCCTAAACATGTTGCAATTTCTGAAGCTTAACCAGCATTTGACTACAAGGGCAGTTGTAGCCAAATACTTTACTCAAGGTCCTATTAACTTACTCAGGTGCCTAATAATGGACACCCAAACATTTCAGATACTGGATACCAAAATACAACTTGAAAAACAATTAGACATATTCTCTACAGTCACATGCACATAGAGCAACAACACCAGGTAATTAATGAAAAACCCAATTTCAACACTATTTTTAGTTTGTGGCTGTGGCACATTTTACTCTGAAAGAAGGTAAGATACCTTCTGCCTGAATCCACAAGTGTTTTTCAGTGCACTGCATGTTCCCCTTTGTAACCTGAAAATTTTTCTTTTGTCATCACTACTTGAATTTGTGGAGTCAACACTGTATCCAATATGTTCCCTATGTAAAGACTCCACTTCAGACTCAAGGAATTACACTGTCTGAGAGAGAAAAACCTCTGATAGACTGAATGGATTTGCAAGCCAATTCCATCCCTTTTAAAAAGCACTTGACGAACTCTTGGATTATGCAAGGAGTTTCCTCTGCAGAGGGATTTAGAGGAAGTGTCCTTAGGTTCTTCCATCAGCCAAACTCTTCTGATCCAGGTATTTTCAAGAGAATGCAATCCAAACACAAACTCTTAAGCCATGTTGAATAGAAAAAAAAACCCCTAAACGCCCATTTACCTTCACTAGCACTCAGGTGAACAAGCACTATGGCAGCATTACAAAACAAGGATTTTTATCAGTGTTATTCCAAGACTATGTGACAGCTGACATACATACCTCACCTTTCAGAAATGGAAACACTTGTTATGAAAATAAATTCTCATTACCTGAACTGCACTATCAACATTACCTTATCTGCCTCCCACTCACTCTACCGTCCTGATTCAGATGAAAAATTTTTATGCTAAAATCTGATAAAATACAACAGTGTCAATTAAAATGCATTTAAAATGCTAGCTTTGAATATTCATTCCAAGTTACAACACTCTTTTAAAGTGGCCTTCTACTTCAGAAAACCCCACATCAAAACCACAAATTAGTTCAAAGGTAAAAATGTCACACTCGGGTATCAAAAATTTTTCTGGCTTACAGCACTCACCATCCAATGAAATTTATTTCTTCTACATAGGTCAGTTACAGAATTCTGAACAATATTAAAATGGTGACAGTAGAAATCCTCAATGGATGTGGCAGGGCATTGTGGGACCTACCACAATTTGGCTATGTTTCCAAAATACTTATTTTTACCAGTTAAATATCCCTGTGCAATACGTATCACTGCTAAGAGCAACTAGTAGCATGCTTCCTACTTGACCAGTCTGGGCATTAAAAAAGCTTTTATTTCTTTCATATACAGCAGATCTCGTTAAAAATGCTGGAGGCCAGACAAGAAGTACACACAGCCCAGGCAGTCCATTACTGCTTAACTTTTCAGGACTTACACAAACTTCAGAGAGATGCAAAAGCAAATTCCTGTTCTGCAACAATGAAGTCAACCTACAACCATTCAAAATTACCTTAGTTGTAATAGCTGCCATCTGAGATGTGCTTTTAGAAACTGATCCAGGTGAGCCAGGGGACCCTGGAGACCCAGGGGACCCAGGGGATCCAGGCAGATTACTTGCAGATGACTGGCTGGTAAGGTTAGATTTTGTACCACTGGAAAAAGAAAGCTTGAAACTCGGGCTCTGACGACCTGAAAGGTTAGTTTTCAGGAGAACTTCCTTTTCTTCACTCTCTTTCACTGGAAAGAAAAAAAAAGGCAAAAGTAAAGCAGTATTATTGAGTGGAACATTTAATTACAAATCACTTTGCTGTCTGGGAAAAGGCTTAATATTTTATATATAATTCAGTTAAGTGAGTATTTTTTCCATAGACTTTTTTCCATACTACTGTACCACCTACCAGCAGTTGTTACTGGCCAGGAATGAACACTTTTGTTCTACCAATGGTATCACCTGAACATTTATGTAGAAAATTTTGAGTTATAAATATTATATATATTCAACACATAACATTAAATTATAACCTAAATAAAACACAGAAAAACTTGACTATAAGCTAAGATTTTAATTCAAATGCTTTAGGAAATCTACAACACACATTTTGTATCATTCTGCTTTTAAAGACAACAAATTTTTTTTAAAGTGTGGTCTACCAAATTGATGTTGCAATTTCAAAACAAATACATGCAAATTCTTCATTGCAGTAGGACTAAATAATACAAGTTATGGCATTCATTTTCTCATTACTTACATTTTTTTCTTTCCATGAATTTACTGATAGGGTCCATAATATCCTCATCATTTTTAGGCTTGTCAGAAGGGGGCACCACTGCCTCTCCATCTTCCATATCATCCTCATCAGTGTTAAACCACATTTCCTCCTCATCCTCCAGGGTTCTTGCATCCCTTCTGTACCTGTGGTTTCTCAAAATGGAGCGCATGCTGCATAACAGTAAGTTTTAAAAGCTTAGATTCGGAAATCAACTTATAGTAATAATAAAACTTCTACTTGACATTCACTGACATCTTACAGATTCATACATTGCAGAGCAATAAAAACACCAGCAAAGGTTCCCTAATGTGAACCTTTGTATTTTCAGTGCAAAAATATCCAATTAAAATATCATTAAAAGCTTCTCTGTATAAAGAATCAAATAAAGTACAACTCTGCTAATAGCACATTCAGACTAAGCAATCAGTACAGAATTCTGTAGCATATAAACAGTGTAATTTTAATAAATCTCACTAAAGTGTTGCATTTGGGCTTGGTTTACCAGGTTCGCCACTGATAAATAAAAAGTTGTAAAACAAAGAGTTTAGAAATACAGACATATTCTCTGGAAATACTTTGTAACCTGTTAGTGTTCAGGGTCCAACAAGTATTAAAAAAGTAATAAAAATCTAACTTAAATATCCCATTTTAAGCAGATACATTTAAGAGAAAGCTCTCTCTCGGCCACAGCCACCTGTTACAACTTTTGGTCATTTATCAGTATTTCCATTTTTCAGAGCTGTGGATATGAACGGCTACCTCTCTCCCCCTATTTGATCTATTATCAATGTTGGTTTATCTCAGCTCCACTTTCCTTTTCTCTTTTATCACAGAAGCAGTATTATGGTCTTGGAGCAGAGGCACAGGGATGTGGCCCTTGAAGAACGGGGATGAGAGGTGGAAGAGCCATTGAGAACATTTTCATTGCTAGATGTTGATTTTAACAGTCAGTTTCCAACAGCAGCATGGAACTCTTGATGAAGCACTTCACAATTTACTGGATGAAATTTCATGTTTTTCATGAAGAGTCTGTTACTGGGATCAAAATGTTAATACTACAACCTAGACATTTGCATTACTGAGTGCAGGAAAAAGCCAGAAGGGAAAAATTAGAACATTACAAGCTATGGAGTAAAAATGCTAAATGTACTTTTAATAATAATCTAGTTATAAGTAAGTTGCTTGCCAGCATTATCATACATCTATACACACTGCATCATTTTACATTTTTTTTTAAATTCAAGTTCTGCTAACAGCACAAAACTGTGACTTAAGTGGAATTCTAATGAATACTTTTGTGGCCTGTGTCAACAGCATACTGGGCTCCTTCCTTACTGAAATATTCTTTGCTAAAATATGTAGATTCTCGTTACTTGTGCATTTTAGTATTTCTGGGTTTTCACTTTAAAAATTACATGCACTGTGACAGGACTTGTGCAGCCACTACATAAAATGTAGAATTAATTTTAATGTGTCTTCAAACTAATTCAAGGTGGCAAAACAAGAAGAGATTGCTAACAATTCTTAAGAGAATCATCTGTTCACACAAGCAGTCATTTTGTTTTAATGAAACTAGACATAAAGCAAAACCAAATTGAGTAAAAAGGCCTAAACTTCCTATTTTTACATCTCAACCTTTTAACCCTGGGCAACTGTGTACTAAGGAAGGGAACTTTTGCTCTGGCAAACAGAAGGAGCAGTTCAAGCTTTGCATGAGATTGCTTTTTACTCCATCAGCAAATCTAACAGGCACAAAAAAGCATTCTCTGAAAATTTCTTTGTATGTTCTATTCCTCAAGCATTTTGCTAAAGCTAAGTATCTAGTCCCACAACTAAAATAAAAGGAAATCTGACGTGTCAATTTTTGAAGGAAAAATCCACAGAATGGTAATTCACAACTGAACAGTCTTTCAAATCAACAGTGGAAATCTGTCATTTAAGCAAAACAACTTAGTAGAGATACTTGGTAGGCTTCCAGCCTCATTAAAGTACTGCACATAAGTTTAAGATCTGATAAATGACTGGGGGTCCAGCAACTAACATGTGCTGAAAGTTGATCAAAAGTCTGTAGCAATATATTTGAAAATGACACTTTTAATCAAGTAAATTCAGCAAGGCTTGAGATGCAAACAGGAGTCTAAATTATCTATATTTCCCAGTATAAGAGAACAACCCACCAGTAGTCTGGTTAGAGAATTAAAGCATCAATATGCTATTAAGAGCATTTAGTGTATTTTACCTGTCAAGTTTTGGATTATCTTGTCTTTCCCTTTGTTGTTCAAATCGTAGTTTCAGTCCTTTGAATGTCTGCACATAATCTACATCTTCCAGTGCCTTCCAGTAATTTTCAATTACATGTGCTGTTAATGATTTTATATCTTCCTATAGGAAGAAACAAACAAAGTGACTTATTTTCATTCAAATTAGTTTATTTAATACAATATAAAAAGTATCTGAAATGAGAATGACATAGCAAGCACTGTATTAATTATCTTATGCAAAAATAAGTATCATGCATATAAGTGTAATTAAAAATCTAGAGCCTCAAGTACTTGATTAGCAAAACAGCATCCATTTTCTAGCAGTATCTCCCTCAAAACATTACAGAACCTAAAGCCCGATAGAAACTATACCAAACCCAATCCTAAAATGTCTATCCACTGTAACTGAGAGAGATTTTTATACTGATAAGAGAGCACAGTCCTTCAGAAACAGGCAGCTCCAGCAAGGTTCCTTGTGGGGTCACAAGTCCTGTCAGTGAACCTGCTCCACTGTGGGCTCCTCTTTCCATAGGGCCACAGGTTCCTATGGAGCCTCCTCCTTCAGGCATCCACCTGCTCTGGCCTGGGGTCCTCCACAGGCTGCAGGCAGATCTCTGCTCCACCATGGACTTCCAGTGGGCTACAGGGGGCCAGCTGCCTCACCATGGATATCACCATGGGCTGCAGAGGAATCTCTGCTCTGACCTGAGCCAGTGGCACGTTTGGCACGTTCATCTCGGAGCCAGCTGGCCGTGGCTCTACTGACCAGAGGGGGAGCTTCCAGCAGCTTTTACAGAAGCCACCCCTTTAGCCACTGCCCACCACTGCCACTGCAAACTCAATACATCACTGTACAAGTCATGACCACCTATATAGATGAAGTTTTTCAGAGCTTCAAAGCCAGTTTTCAATCAACTCTTCCATGATGATCAGGTCATTTTATTCTTGAATTACCTTGAGTCCCAACTCAAAGAAGAAAGAGGTGATCAACACTAAAGATTTCAAGAGGTGACAATGTGTGGTGATTTACTCCTCCACAACTGTCTGCACCCTAGCTTGGCCCCATTTACCACATTTACAGTCTATACAGCATCTTGTCAGAATCTGGATGCAAACAACAGAAAGGAAATAGTACTGTTCTAACAGCCAAACTGGCATGAATATTTAAGAGACTCCCCATGGAAGGAACTTGGTAGCACTCCATTAAAATAACCAAAAGAGACTGGTATCTCTTCTGTATGCCATATTCCATTGAATTGACATTACAGAGCACAGCTAAATTGGATGGGTTTGCAGCAGTAGTTTCTAATTACATTCCTGTCATAACAAGCCCATCCAATCTGCATGATGAAATTTGATTAGTGCTGCCTTTGCAAATCTGGGTACTGTGAGTACAGTAACAAGTGAATTTAATCTTCAAGTAATGGTACTGTTTGAATGTAAGAAAGAGCATGTACAAATATGTAACAGAGATATAAAACAAGGTTCATATAAATACAATACCATATGGTCCCATTATGATAGCATAATTTAGGGCAAAAGCAAAAAGAAAAGTAATCTTGAATTACAAGACTAAAAAATACAGTAATTATCTTCAGCATATAACAGCACTCACCACTCTGATGAATTCGAACATCTCTATGATGGCAGAGTTCATCAGATTATAACGGGAACCATTATTTAGAAATGCTTTGACCACAGGTTCAAACAAAAAACTTTTCATTATGTAACGGTTGTAGAATTCATCCTTTAGCCCAATTATCTTTCTCTTGAAACGAAGGGCACCTGGAACAAGTGTTGTCAAGAGTTTTTAAATTTAAAAGCAAAATTTCAGAAATTACTCATCATTAGTTATGGCCATTTACAGCCTCAGTTCACATACAGAAATACATTCAGTTTTCTGCTTCTCAATAGTCTTGACTATACTGCTGAAGATCACTTACCCATGCTATCATAAAGAAATCCTCCATCATAACTGTACAAATGACAACACTTTTGTTCAATGAAGAATTCATACAGTATTGTTTAACTGTAACATTACTAATATAAAATCTATTTTTGATTTTTTAAATTACTTATGGTAAAGGAAAAACACTTTCTCAGTAAAAGAACTCAGAAATTTGGTTATCATCTCGATTATTCAAATATTTGATTAAATTAGTTCTCTCTGATTAGAATATAAATGATGTAATTTTAAAATTGATAAATGACATTTTATTCACACACATACAAGGCAAAGGCTTGATGCACAACCAGTTGAAAGCTCTTTGTGAAACTCTAAAGTGTACACAAGTGAGAGAATGTCCATGCATAAAGAGGAAGTACAGTATCACATGGCAGCAAATTTTGCTTAGCAACCATGTGTACAGGTTATTTGGTTACAAAATGTAAAAGGCACTTATTGCATGGTACTGCTCAGACAACTTAAGGCTATGTTTTTTTTAACTCTATGTGCACAACAGAATTACAGAGAAAATCTCCTACTCGCCTCCAGAATTAAGTCTGCTTTGACACTACTGAGCTGAGCATGGGCAAGAAACTACCACAGTCTCAAGAGCAGCACACTGAACTTCTGTGCAGTTTAATGCAGTCAGGCAGTCATAGCTATAATTAAGTACCTCTGATAATCTCTAGTAAAAAACCATCAAAACTTACAATATTGTCTTAGTATATTCAATCCTGACATACCATCTCTTTAATTCCCCTCTCAACTGAGATGAAGCAAAATCCTTATTTTTTTAGGATAAAAATCTATCTATAAATGCAAAACTATTTACTGATAGTAGCTGATATATCTATAATAGAGTATGAGAAACATAGACGGTAATGGTAGAATTTCTGTATTCAGTCAAAACTGTCATGATTTATTTCCAGCAGAGTGAAGATATGTATCAGTTCACATTCACAAGATCTAGTTTATTCCTTAGCTTTCAAACTTACACAATGCCAAGAAAGCGTGCTTTGAGGCCATGAGAACGAGTACCCTTCGCAGGATATCTTTGTTAATAATGTAGTTTTTTATGTGGTAGGTATGATGTTCTACACAGAAAGTTAGCAATTCCAGTATTAATGCCAAGAGTTGGGCTGTCTGAAAATCATCTGTAATAAAACAAAACCAAGATAATTAAACATATCTGGAAAATGTAAACTGCTTTCAGAAGCTAACTTCAAATATCCAACTACACTCCAGTAAACATTTCCAAGTTTTTTTATTTTCCCATAGACATTTTGTGGAACATGCTGCAGGATATATTTAGTCTTTAAAATGGAAATTGAACAAATTTCTTATGGATTGAATATTTTCTATGAATACAGATATGGCAGGAAACTCTCTTAAAATATGGAACCAATTACATTTTTCTTAAGTTGGTGTTTGAAAGTTCAGAGTACAGAATTTATCCCCAACATGAGTAGTCAGGCTTATTTAACCAAATCACATTATGATGTCCACACATCTAGATCATAAACTATCACCCCCTATGCAGTGTCTTGACAAAGTCTGCACCACAAATGTGATCTATAATGCCTTTTAACCAAAGGACTGTGCAAGAAATATCTCAGGGTCTTTTAACACTTGTAGTAGTAGCCAGCAAGAGCAATTACTTCATCACTGATCTCTGCTTTCTTAGTCTAATGTAGAAAGAATACTCTCAGATTCAGCACACCTTCCCAGGGGAAATGTTGCAACATTTCTAGTAATCCCTGACCTTAAGAAACCATTTAGACATGTTATGGAGTCTATGTCAGTGAGTCATGTCTGCCCCATGAGTTCCTAAAAATTATACAAGTATTTTATTTTTTGCTAAAGCCAAATTTGCAGCAAATGTTGCTCACTTCTTAAATCAGGACTCTCTGCAGAGTTTTGTGCTTATGCATTATTCAAATGACTAAATATTGAAGCAGCATTTTACTTTGAACTATGTTCCATAATCTCAGACTCAAATTTTTTAGACGGAAAATGTACTTTGACAATTTTTCTGAACACTGACATTCAACAGCCTGGATGTGCCCAAAATTCAGTGTCATTACCTTTGCTAGGCTTGTCCTCTGTAGTATTGGCCAATAAAGGGGCTGTCAGAACATGCATACAATGCTTGTAGAAGAAACCCAAGAACTCTGTCTTTTCTGTTTTCTAAGGAACGAAAAAAATTGTATGTAACACATATCATCAAATACCCTAAAAAATATCAAAAGTAATTTCATTTGAAGGTATTTACTTACATTGGCAGTGGCAAGCATATTTTCAGGATCAACTAAAGTACGAAGCAAACCCATGAGTAGCACTGCTCCTCCAAGTTCTGGATCTGTGTCACAAATCATGTGTTCTATAATGAGGTTAATGAGTAATATATCCTAAGAGAGGGGGAAAAAGATTAATTCAAATGCTATTCCCTTGCGCCAAATCTGAAATTATACAATGCAACAAGTATCTGTGAACAGGTGAACTCATCTCACTTAACTGAACTGCTTAAAACACAGCAGTTCAGAGTCCTGTAATCAAATTCCAAACTAGGGCTCATGTCATTCAAAGTCATAAATATACACCAGTAACTTCAAACCCCAGTAGTTTCAAAACCAATACACCCATTTCTGAGGACTCTCTACTTACATCATCATTCTGCTGCGCTTCCTGCATGACAAATTCTCGTACCATGGATGGGTTGTATTCAACCAAATATGAGAATATATCAGTGGCTGCACTTCGTACTTGTGCATCATCCATACCCTGGAAAAGTCAAAATCATTTTGTTTTCTTGACAGAGTTAAATGGAACCAGAAAACATACAGCTTTCATTCCTTCTCAGAAATCACACCTAGCTACTGTGAAAACCCTACTCTAAAACTAAGTCAACTCTCACTTCTCTGTAAATTTGACAAGTTGGACAAAATAAATTTTATGGTTTCCCTGCCCTCAAATCGATTTCTCTATTTCCTTACTTATTTTAGATACCAAAAAGCAAGCAAACCTAGGACAGCAAATAGGAAAACAAACTGAAGAACGCCACGCGCTTACCATTGTCATACTGTAAAAGCTTCTAAAATTTTTAAAATATTTTGAATATTCTGAATCTTAAGCTAGGACAAATCAAATGAAGCAAACAAAAAGAACACCGCTTGCTGAAGTTTGTGCTTAAGTTACTTTTTAAAAAAAGACCTCTCTGAAGATAAACAAAATTGTTACGACAAATAGAATTGAAATGACTTACCAGTATGACTTCTAGTGCAGGCAGTATGCCCATGTTTGACAAAGTTTTGAAAAATGCATCTCTGTTTTGAGGTTGCAGCGTTTGGGAGAATGCACAAAACTCCTTCAGAAAATTTACCTGAAAACCAGGAATATATTAGTTTAGTAATTAAAAAAAAAAAAAAATTCATGTGTTACTTTGTGGGAGCTGTCTAATATTTACAGATTTCTTACCAATTCCTGTCTTTTCTCCTCATCTGTGGCTTCATCTGTTAGTTGTGCAAACAAGTCTGTCAGAAATTTTTCATCTTCCTACAAAAGCAAAACAATACCATTTGTTTATTTGACAATATCAAAAGGCATCCAAGTATAATAAAAAGTTCTTCTAGACCATGCTTCCTGGAAGGAAGAGAACATATGTTTGTATACTGTAGTTAATCACACCAGTATCAACTTCCTAATTCAAATTTCAAGCAAATTAATATGCATCTTGTTTTTGAGCTTTAATCATGTTCAGCATCACTCCACCCCCAACAATTCACTCTCAATTACGATGTGTATTGCTTTCTAGTTGCCCTTTTTCTACTTTCTACTGCAACTCTCATTGTTTTGTCTTTGACTTCTTCAACTTCCTTCCCCCTTGTCACATGCCAGTCCCCCTGAATCACACTACCCTTGGTCAGCTGTTCACATACATTTATAAACAACATCTCCCACACAGCCCTACACACACGAACACATACGTGTGTATCTTTGGAATGCTATTAGACCTCTGATGCAGAACAAAAGCAATGAAGGGAAAGCTGCCTGACAGCAGGAATGAGGTGAGATTCCTACCCCCTTAGTGCTGTGAAAAGGGTGAATTCTAGAGACCAAATCAAAACAACTGTTCCTATTACATACAGAATTTATTGGACATTCTGGCTGACAGCAATCAAAACCCATCCCATTACTTTCACACGGCTGTACCTTAGCAAAACTACAACAGCTGCAAACACATTACAAATGTGGATTTAGATTGAAAGAAGCAGAAATATTTAGCTTCCATAATCTTTACAGTCCTAACAACTAGGAGATTATTAAGACAGAAATAAACCTTCTCCCATGTTTTTCCCAGTTTTACACAGTATTTCCCAGTAGTAAGGCAGCACTTGCTTAAGAAAGGTTCCTGTACATCAGGTACTAATACATTTTTTCAGAAAGCTGCCACTGTTGTTTCTTGTGAAGTCACTAACACGTGCATGTGCAGCATCCCTCCATACCAAACCCACTGTGCCAGAAATCCAAGCTGCTTTGTTTGTTTGCACTGTATAAAGCAAAACCATGACAGTACTGCAGATACACACAGAGAGACTTTCTTATGTTGTGAATTACCTCAGTACCTCATTCAGGCTCACCACGCTGCCTTGCTGAGGAAGTGAGTACCTCAGTTCTGAGAGCATACCATGCTAAGGCTGCTATAACACTGCCACAACACAATCAGCATCTCTACATGGCACTGCACAACACAGATGAACCCAGAACAGGTTGGCATGAGCTACTATATCTCACTGCTCTATAAGGTAAACCTTATATTTAGAATATACCACGTTTTCTCGTCTGATGCTGAGCCGTGCTCGTAACCTGACCCAACAAACAATGAAAAAGAGTGATTTCTGGACACAAGTTCAGGTGCTGTTGGTGTGACTGCTTCAAAATCAAAACAAAAGGAGACAGGAGAGGCCTCATTTGAAGTATACCAAAATTCACTCTGGAGGATCAAGCACAGATGTAAATTTTGACTTCCAGATATCAACAGTGAAATATGTTCGAAACAACTATTAAGGTATTTGATTTCAAGAAACATGCCTTGAACTTTGATGGGAGAATGCAAGGATGTTTGACTACCTGCTATCCAGCTGTTATATGGCTTTGTAAGTTTTCTGTTCTAATATTTAACTCATTAGACATCACAAGTAACATAAATAACCCACAGGAGACATACTGACATATTTACTCACTGAAATAAAAAAAAAAAACAAGCCAAAAAAACCCCCATAAAACCCAGTTCTTTTGAATATGCAGGTTCTTTTCCATTATTAGCAGTGCATTTAAGAGAAAGCCACACAGTTTGCTTTCATTTCTCTTTGCTATTTTGATCAAGACATAGAACTGATCTTATCTATGAAAACTATTGAGAAGATGCATGCTCATCCCCAGTTAGAAAGCATAACTCCTAATTCCAGTCTCACTGTGAAAGCAACTTTTCACCTCTTCCATATCTGAGAGTAAGGGCAAGTCAATATTACAGAACCATCTTAGAGTGATCACTGTAAAAAAACAATGGAAACTTCAGCAGCAGATAATCATGGTTCTCACATATGTAAGAGTAGTAGGTAGAGTACCTCTGTAAAAAAGTATACAATATTACCCAAAGCATCCAACTGGGGGTTTTATGCTGTGGAAGGAGGAGAGACTCTGTACTGCTGGTGATATGTGGCTCTCATTCATGACCCCCTTCAGTGTCCCAGAGACAGCTGGGGAAGCTGCACACCTGGCACTGTGTGGCAGAGCAGCACAGGCAGGAGCTGGCTGGGCAGGAAGGCGTGGGCAGGACCCCAGCTCAGCTCTCTGACCAGATCCTGCCACATCCCTGACCTGTCCAAGATGCGACTGGACACACAGCAGAGGGCAACCCACTCACCCTGGTACTGGGCTTGCAAACATATGGGACTTGTAGGGGGAACTTAAAACTGGCAAGTGGTAAGGATTTCAATGCTGGCATTTAATGTTTTAGAAGAATTTGCAGAAGTTCAGTACATAACTTTTCCAGCATTCCAAATGTAGACTACAATACAGTATTTTACAATTCTGCATTAAATATAATACTGAAACATTCTCCATGTCATGTCCTCTCCCAAACCCCTTTAAATACCTTGCACTTTTAAATTAACAAGATTACCTGAAATCTCTAGGCCCCAGAACAACCATGACCTATTTAAAATCAGACAAATTAAGATGGATCCGAGTGATTGAAACATCCCACCCTTGCATGGATAATATGCAGTAAATGGCACTTACTCCAAGAAAATAAACAACTTATTAATAACTTCACACTTACAGCTTAGCCCTGAAAAGTCTTTAGCCTTTATCTCATTCCAGATGCTTAATGAAAGGCAGAGAGGTTGCTGTTCATGAGAAAAGACCCAATTCTCTCACATATATAGAAAAATTGTCATTGCAAAGAACATTTAAATACAAGATTCTCTCTCTCAAGCTGTAAAATTACTGACAAAGGCAACATATCTGAAGAAACATTCCTGAACAATACTGCCAAGATCCGTGGAAATGCACAGTCTGAGAGCAGAGTTCACGTATTTTAGAAGTCACAAAGCACCAACACAGAATGCTAAAATTACACTAATTTAAATGTTTTCTCTTTTTTTTTCAACTTGCAAAAATCCCTCAAAGTATGTCTGTGAACACAGTGCAAATGCAAAATTCTCTGCAGTATGTGGTCTTTTCATGCAGACAAGTATCAAAACACATTTAGCTGTACCTTGGAAGCTGTGAAGGTCACAACTGTTTTCCAAGAAAACCAAACTGCAAACAATAGTTTATGATGTAACTGTGGATTCTAGATATTCCCCCAGGCACAGAAATTATTAGAAGTGCAATATTTAAACTATGTGTATACCAGACACTAGGTATACTCATTTATGCTTTGCAAGATCTAAGTAGATGCTTCTGGATTGAGTACATTTCAAAGCCATGAAAATAAAACCAAGCCAGGCCAACTACTCACTCAATCATTTATGACTTCAAAATCAAGAAAACACAGATAAGCTAGGGTCACAAGAAAGGACACTATTTACATTTGTGACTCAACTTCCAAAGTAGCCCTCCTCCTCCCAAAAGGCACTTAAAAAAGGATTCCTCAAAACCAGGCCTCTCTTAAATGTAATTAACATTCAGTTATCAGGTACTTTTGTGTCTGTGACTACAGATAAATGACATAAAACACACTTTTCTCAACACCACCTAAAATGGAAAGAGAGCATACATTCCATCTTATATTCCACCTCCATATTCATTTTGGGCAGAAACAATATTTTGGCCCATAAAGTGCAATTTTCATAAAATGTTACTAGCAAACAGATAATTACTGCTTCAAACACACATTCCTTCCTGCTACTACACCAAAGATTTCTTAGTTTAAAATCTCCTTTATATCAGACTGCCTTTCCACACATGCCTTCAACATGCACTACTTTCACCTGAATCAACATGCTGGAAAAGTAGTGAGATCCACCAAATCACTTTTGTAGTTTCAAATCAACTTTCTACAATGAACAGGTTAATCCCAAAAATCACGAGAATGCACCACTTGCAAATGTCTTTCACCAAGTCAATTCCCCCAGGAAGTGGTACCCTTTTACACTTTATTGAAAGGTGAATTTTGCTGAAAGTTAATCTCCAGTTATTCCAGAGCCAACTACTATAAGAAAGCAGACTGGATTTGGGCAGAACTACCAGTATGCATGAACACAGATCTTCCTCTAAAACAGCTACAGAAAATCATGTTTGCACCCACAGGACTCTGTTAAGAATAAGCAACTACCTGTAAAACCAATTTTTAAAATTAAAACCTGCCTAGCATTACACATAAATACAGTAAAATATACATATGTACCTAAATACCTGCAATTTTTTAGCTCTTGAAAAGGGATATAGGGAGTATCAGTAATATACTTCTGTGTTTAAAAATTCTGATTTACCAGTACAATAATACCATCTGATCACTGCTCTACCAAGCACAAAAACTATTTTAACATATGTCCAATTTTTCCCTTCTACTCTCCAATTAAGGACCTTGAAGTCTACATGCACATACCCAAAAGTAATCCTAACAATATTCTTTATTCTGGAAGCTAAAGACATTGCATGATCCTGCTGGCAAAAAGAACACACCAATGAGAAAAAGGGGGAGAGAACAGAAGGAAATAGTGTTTGCTCACTCTATGGCGCAGTTTTGCAAGTTTTGGTTTGTTTTGTTTTTTTTTTAATGAACTTGCAGATAATACAAAGGGAAAGAACTGGTGGCCTCCAGTGTGTACATTAGTATATATATTTTTTTAAATTGCAAAAGAGCGTCATATAAAGCAAGAAACACCACTTACCTGTCCCACCCCCACTCACAAAACTTGGCCAACTCCACGTTTCTGCAAGGTTTCTTGGTGGCTATGACATCTCAAGACTAGAACAGGCTGGACCCCAAGCAGTAAGAGCATATTAGGAGGGGCTGAAATTGCAAAAAAATATTATATACCTCTTTCATATCTTACACACTGTGAATGACAAAATCTGTAATTGAGTAGATTTTCACAGTAGTTAATTCTGCAGGCTGGGAATACTGTTCTCATGGCTTTACTATTCATCGTGCAACAGCAGTGAGATATTGACATGCTGACTTAAAATTACCTATCTTATAAAATTAAACCACAAACAAACTAACCTCCAGTTCTCAGAAAAGCCCATCAATATAAGCATATTTTTTAAAGCTTATGAGAAAACTAACCTTCATGAAGAAGGAGAGAAGAATATGGTTCATAACCTTAATGCCAAAGGTTACCTATTTTTTATTTTTGATTTTAGCACAAAAGGGCAACAGTTATTTTACCTACCAAAGAAAGCAAAATGATCGAAGCAAGTACCTTCCATGACTACAGACTTTTTTTTTAAAACACTACAAAGTCTCTCTAATAAAGCCAGAACTCTGAAAAATCAGCATATTCTCATCTACAATATTAATTGTAACTGAAAAACTGACTTTAAATGTCAGTGACCTTAAATGACCATAAATGCCCTATCCTGACAGTACATGCCTTAAATAAAGGCACAGTGGTGGTTTGAGTAAAGTCTCTCAGCTTGTCAAGAAGCCTAAGACACAATCTGTACAGTCTTGTATAAACTTCTAGTCACTTCTCTGAACTACAGTCTGGCTGAGTTAATTGAGATGAGTACTGTAAGGTGCCACTGTGGTTAATACACAGGGTCACATGGAAAGGCCTCATACAGCTCACTTTTTTTCCATGATGGAGGTAAGAGTTTCTCTTTTCCTTTCCTTCACAGCCAGAGAGGGAGAGAAAACAACAGAATACCCAACAACTCAGTTGTACACACAAGAGTTGCAGGATGCCATGGGATATCAGCTATTTAGGGAGTTTACTTTTATTCTGCCAAGTGAAACTTCCCAAAAAGACATCTCTTTTGTCACATCCTCAATGGTCCAAGAGAGACAACCCACGGTCAAGAGCAGAGGCATTAACAACATTTATTATGCATCTCCTAAGAACTTGAGACCCCTCCACGGCTTCCAATAAACTACCACGAGGCATCCCAGAGTCTTTTCAATTAATAATGACTTCTAAAAGAAATCACTTCTTAAATACACATGCAAGGTTAGTGAGCACTAAGATCTCAGAAGATCTAAAACAATGAATGCCAGGAACTACAGAGAACTATACATCCTTCTTGAAGTAACAACCCCTCTACACACACGAAGTATTGTAATACCAGCAGGAATGAGTGTTAAACCACACACAAATGGAAGAAAGCCCTTAGGAATTAGTTATACAAGTGAAATCAACAAAATCAGTCTTTTAATTCAGTTCTCAGAGCATTATTTATTCTGCATAAAGAAATGGGAAGGAATAGTATCATGTATTTTATACACAGACTGTAGGAGTGGAGGGGTAAAATGTGCAGAGATTACAGAACAGTGCAACCTGGCCTATTGCTCTACAAATAAATGAATAAATAAATGCCAGGTAAGTAGGCTGAAACTTTGGGTTAGAGCTACATTGCAAGAACTTGAAAAATCAGTCAATTGAGCCTTTTAAACTCCTAGAAATCCAATGGACACATACTTTGTGAGTCTTTTTTAATTCCCTCAAAACCAAAAGTTGATCAACAATGTCAAATTATTTCTGACAGATTCTTATTTATAAATTCAGGGAGAATTTATAAATAAGAATCTCTTTAAAAAATCTTTCATAAATAAGAATCTCTTTCTAGAGAGCTGTACTGTGAAAGTGCTAGGAAATGCAGTATAGCACAGGGTGTATTAGCTTTCTTGTGTGCTCTCATTCTGGGCTCCTCAAAGCTGTGGAAAGCACTTCAACAATTTCAAATGTTAATCTAACTTTGAAATGCAATGTTAATGCTTCAAAAACATACATGAAGTATACTTTATTCTCCACCACAGAGAACAGCAGTGAAGACAATGTTCAAAATTCTGCTGTCACACAACAAATCAAAATCAGATCTGAGCCTTGATTTCAATTGTAAACTGCAACTAACAAGTCTGGCAACACCACAAAACTTTGATATTCTAACTTAAACCTACCCTACATCTACTAACCTAACACAAGTTGCAAGAGACAGAAAAAAGGAATTTCGTCAGTCTCTAGTCCTCAAGAAAGTTATCTTGGAACATCTGGCAAACACACCCTTAGTGATTTGCAGGATCAGGCCCTCTTTTTCCTTGCCCAGTTTCTTTTCCAAAGCTCAAGATCCCTCTCAGAATCAGCCACTGTCACCAAGACTCCTGAAAAATTCTTCCCCTCCTCCTCAAGTCAAAATGTATAATCACCAGAAATTTGCTTTTAGCAATCCTTGCAAAGAGGGCAAGGCACTCCTGAGACAACAGTCATACTGGATGCTCCAGTTGAGACCCCTTAACTGCATCTTTTTCAACACTCTCTCAGAGTCAGACTTGTAAACTTCTTCAAAGTAGCAACTCCAAAATGATTAAGGCCTCCTGACTGTTTTATATATGCAACTGTGACTTTGTTAATCAAGGACACACATACAGACATGAACCCTTTGGTTCACCTGGGCAATAAGCTGGGGCTTAGTAGTACTGAACATGCCCAAGGGGTTTCACCTGACAGATTAAAGCTCCAAGAGAGTGGCTTAAGTAATATCAGTATTCTGATAACAGAGCGTGACGCAGGAAAAGTTGTGACACCTAGTTTTGACAATTATTTGTTCTAGGAGCATGCAAAAGGAATTTTCACTCTCCTTTGCTATATATTTTTCATTAAATTATACAGGGTACATCCTTATAGTCAAACTGAGGATAAATATGATTAAAGTAATCAGTAAGATCTAATACTTGGTCCATTTCTCCAGATCAGGCAGCCCCTAAAAACACAGTGACAATTCATTTATTAAACTCTGGGAGAAATAAGATAATGATAATTATCTCCTACAGACCAAAATACATGTGCTGTACGATGTGCCACCAACTTCTAACACTGTTCAGAAAGTTCATGGGTTGGTGCAGAAGACCTAAGACATTGGTAAGCTATGTAAAGCATCACATAATCTCTTTACATTTGCAGTAAAGCATATTTCATGTAAAACTGGTAATTTCAAGCACCATTATTTAGGGATTTATTAAGACAAACTAAGAAAACATTCAAGAATCTAAAGTGGTCTTATGTTCTTAATCTGTACTTTCCAAACAGCTAATTTAATTTACTTCAAAATTAGCAACATCTACATTGCGGTAGGGGGTTATATTGTGGAATTTAGGCAAAGTGATTTTTTTCATGGTAACATGACAAAAGATATCCCTAAGTCTAGTGACTAGAAAGTCCCAAAATACAAAAACAACAACCCTCAAAAATCAAAAAATTAAAATCAAAGATTCAAAGTGCAAACAGTACTATTCATTCCAAAGAACCTCATTTAATATTCTACATGTTTGCTCCATTTCAATCAGTTACAGAGAGTCCAGTCCAAATGCAGAAATTAAAGAACACGTATTTGACAACTCAGTACTCAAATCCATGCCTTTTCTGTCACACTCCACCATCACTTACAGAATCACAGAAGTGACGGTTCCACCGAAGCACCTCAATCTTTCCAGGAATAATCACCTGACTTTCTTTGCCCAAGCACAAGTAAGAGACTAGGAATTTTTGAAACTTACCTGTAACATGCCAACTATTTCCACCTTATTAAAAAAGATGAAAGAATGAAGTGTTGATAGCATATTTTCCTCAAAAACTGAGGGAGTGGGTAGGACCATGTCTTGAATATACTGTACTCTGTATGTCTGATGTATTTTTTGCTTCAGCTCTGGATCAGATATAGGTATCACCTCTTTAAATTTTGCTGTTTTAGTAAGAAATTCCCTGTGTTTCCGTGACTGTGATAAAGACGGATCATATTCTAGGCATCCAATTACATCCATTATACATTCCTCGGAAAACATGACTTCAAAAAGTGCAGTTCTGTTCAAAAGGAAAATTCCCTTAATAATTTCATATAAGTGGTGTAGTCCTTCAATGTTCTCCAAGTCTTCGCACACGTGAAAAATTTCTAAGAGCTTCTTAATATAACCCTCATTTTCCAGTGCTAGTGCGAGTTTTTCACGACGTAACGGTGAAGGCAGTGAAGATGCCACAAGTTCTGCAATTTCTTCTAGTCGGCTGAGTTCACAGGATGGCAATTCTAGACCTGGTGATGACATATCATCAAAGCGTTCCTCCTCAGATTCATCAACAAGATCCTGAGTAATATCAACAGAAGGGTCTTTGCCTTGAACCTGCAAAATAAGTTGTGCCAAAAAGTGGAGTTTAACTTTGCTGTTATTTGAATGCTTTTTAAAAAATAACCATTTAAGTATCACACGTTTTTTCTTTGTATGGGCGAAAGAGAAATGCAAATCCAGTCTGACACTGAGTATAACTGGTTTGGAAAATAAGAGATAATGAGAAGATTTCTTCAAGTACAAAGTTTTATAGAACTGCTTCTACATTAGACATTTAACTTTATTTATTTTCTAAGAATGGAAGGATAAGGAAAAAAACCTACATTTTCTGAGTACTTCAAATAAAAACAGAAATTTGCAATTATTAATACAGATGGCAACTTCTTCATAGACTACTGAACTAAGCTGTTTGTTTCCAATCTTTATTCTGTGCAGACAGATTTTCAAATAAAAATCAGTATTACATTATTCTAGTGACAGCTCTAGACACTAATCTATAGACTATTAACTCCTCTTGATGCTTTTCAAAGCTTCCACTACCTCAAACAGAGGAGAGAGGCCAGTCTTGCTAATTTATCTGTTGTTTTCAGTTCTGGAGAGCTGCAAGTCAAAATCTGTTACTGTGCACTTTCTAAATACACAACAGAGACACATAATGTTCTCTTAAGACCAAAAAAGCTCAAACCAACACTTACAAAAGAATAGTGGAAAACTGACTGTCAGAACAATAAACAGGACTTGCAAAGATCTCTCCGGAGATATGAGGAAACTGTGGAAAGTATGAATTAGTAAAAAAATGCACAGATGCTTGGGCACCAGACTGTATCAGCTTTAATGACATCTTAGTTTTAGCATCTGCTTGGAGTCTGATGTGTCAAATTCAGAGAAGCACTGCTGTGCAGAACAGTACAGGGTGCTGTTTTTAATCTTGAAAATCGGGAAAAAACCCCTGGGAGAAATAATGCTTCATTTATAACAGCAGGCTGATACTCAGCATGCTGCTAAACCCCATATATTGTTCTGCAGCAACCACTTTCTCTATAAATGGTATCAAAGCTTTCCTTTTAGAAGTTTTAATGACTGAGGAAGTTTAAGATCTATAAAGTACACTAGACACAATTACAATAGCATGGCCTCAAAACAGGATGTAAAGACACTGGTTTCCTACAGAAATATTAGATCTTTACAAGAGGGCGAGGAAACTGGACTTCTCATCTGGGTGTTTCCTAAGAACAAAACTTCCCCCTTTCCCCACTTTGTTTCTGTCCTCCACTTTTGGGCCATTGACTGCTAAGGTTCTTGAAAATGTTTCTGTACTTTTTACATACGTAGTAAACTGCTGAAAAGACTCATTCTTAAGAAAAGGGGATAATCTATACGCGTGTAATTGTGAAACCAGATTTCTTTTGCTTTGTTTGTAGAATCAGTAAGAACAAAGTTCAAGACAAAGAGTGGGGAGAGCTACATGTTTGTAGAATACAGAAAGAGAGTGCAGAGAGAGATTTAAAGTAGTTTACAGAAATAACACAAATTACAGCACAGAATTAAGAGAAGTTGTAATGCTTGGAAGGGAAGAAAAAACCCAAACAAGAACTGAGAAAGTGAACCAACATCAGTGAATATATTGATTAAACTCTTTTGGGTCAATAGTTAATAACTGCCCAATATTATTTATACACAACACTAGTTCAGTGACTATACAGTCATCTGGTCGTAGTGGTAAAACATATGTTAAAATGTATACATCCTACATAGCTACACATACACTGTTTGATTTTTCTTAAAACATCTTTAAGGTGATGATACAGGGATGGAGCTATCTTCTAATATCAGGTCAATTTTTCATAGCCTGGAAACATTTACACGGAAAAAAGCTCTGAGAGAAACTCACTATTCCCCTCACCTGAAACAGAAGAATGAGAAATGTAGAAAGAGAAATGAAAATAAAATATGGGTTTATTATATATACCATATATAAAATTATATATTGCAGTATATTCCATAAGAAATACAGTAGAAAACTCACTAAGAGCTCACATACATTCTCTCTACAATAAAACTTCATCAGTAATCTCCTCCTTATGGCTACCCTGAAAAAAGTTAATTACGACATTAATTGTCAGGAAACTTTTTAAGCACTCATTTTGAGCGACACTTCCTTGGGCTAAAATAGAGCTAAAAGGTTTTGTTGAGTAGAAAGACCTTAGAAGGCTCTAAAAAAGCGTCCAAAACTTAGATTAGGTTTGTATTAAATTTCTGGAGGAAGGAGAAAGTTTTCAAATTTAAAAATGCAAAATTTGGGAGAGCTGGCTGAAATGGTAGTTTTTACCTTCTATCTACTGTTGTCCAAATTCATCTCTCAGAACAGCCTGTAAGTTTTGAACACAAACATTAAGATGAATTAGGTTGTCTCAATCTTACATTTATCAAACTTACCTGACATATTTTTTCCCATATTTCATCACAACCTGCTTTTTCTTGAAAGCTAAGTGCCAAATCATAATTTTCAGCTTCAGACCACACAATCAAGGTATCCTTTAAAGAGAGGAAGAGTATTTTCAGGCAATTTATTTCAGACTTTATTAACCTCAATAGCATTTAAAGAGTAAAATTTTAAAATAAAAACAGCCTGAAACCTAATTATGACAAAACAGTAGTACAATAAAAATGCAACCATCACAATTCATAAAATTTTTATGTTTATATGATTAAAAACATTCCTGCATAAATCAGAACAAAGAAGTTCCAGAAAGATATCAGAAGTTTTCATTCTTACTTTACGTGACTGTAATATTGTAAATCTCAAGAAGTTTGACCTAGAAAATACACTTCTACCTCAATGCATTCTCTAATAAAATACAATAACAAAAGCAATAGGTTTTGTGGGGGTTTATGTTAGGGTTTTTTTAATTGTTTCCGTTGGACCACAGACAACTGTACTTTTTCTGTAGGATCAAGGTTCCAATATATTTTTTCATTTTTGTAGGCCCCATAAGACACCTTGCTAATGCACAGAACAGCTGTTTAAAAGCTAGTCCCAAGATGGCCACGAACTTTAAAGAAGAGAAACAGCACGGTTCCCTGCCTGGGATGACACACACCCACTACACTGAACCACGCATGAGAGTATCACTTATTCCAAACTACAATTCCGGAAGGAAGTTTGGCCCTAGAGTTCTAGAAATTACTTGAAACCATGCTGAGCTATGTTCACTTCCCAAACACTGAAGTTCTCATCTACTTACTAGGATAGTTCCAGAGTTTATCAAAGCCTTCATACTGCATGCAAAACCACTACACGAAAGTGGAAGCTGATGCTGCAAACAGCAATGTCACACACTGACAAGGTATTTGATGAAGTAGCTTACAGAGAGTATACTAAATAACTCTTGGAATAACTAAATAGAAAATAAAACTAAGTCACTAACAGAAGAAAATGAAATCAACGTTGTTTACATATACTGAATGAAGTTTTACTGTTAGTCTTTTGTCTTCCTGTAACAGCTGAAATATAGCCACAGTAAATACACATAGCTCCACGAAACTGCATTATTTCAGCCAAAGTGCTAAACCATGCATTCACTCACTAGGACAAGAGACATAAGAATTTTTATTATACATAAAATACAGAATTTCTACTTCATTAAGTACAAATTTTGCTTAGAGAGGTATTAAAATGAATACTGACAATAAAAAGAAACCTCACATTTAGATTTTGATATGCACTTACTAGAAAACACCTTAAACTAAACTACAATCTAAACAGCACAATCAGCCAGCTCCAATGGGTTTGTCAAGCAATACAATATAATCAATTTGCCATTACCAGAGCAGCTACACTGCTTCAGAGGTACTAATGGCTTTACCTTGTAAATGGCAAATAGTTTACCTTTTCCTTTTCCAAAGGGTTGAGGAAGAGGTGGTACACAGAAGAAAGGGATTTAGGAAGACCACCTCCAAAATACAAAAGGAAGAAAAAAATCATAATTAATAGTTTATTCTCTACAAGACAGGTCATGGAGCAAATTCTCTGGTAATAACAGATTGACAGCACCTGGTACTGCTGACTCCAACAGAGCAAAAAAAAAAAAAATCAGTTTACAAAAATCTGCAAAGTGAAGGTCCCAAAAAAAAGGTTTTTTCTTTACCATCTTTTACAACCAGAATGTACCTTACTGCATATTAAATGTAAGTATCAGGTTCAAATTCTAATACATTTATCTCTCCAACTATATTTCTACCTCAGTAATTTTCAAGGCCACTCTCTCCTTACCTTCACACTGAGCAGTGCTTACTTAATTAGCAAACCAAACAACCCTAACACCAAATTTTAGGTGACCCTAGCAGAACTTGCAACATTCCCATCTAATTACATATCCATCCAGGTGAAAGTGGCTAGATTTCTAAGTCATTTCCAGAAGAGCAAAATGTATTTTCCTCTTGATAAAGAACACAACTAGCAAATGGGGAAATGACTACAAGAACACTAGGGCAGTGCTATTTACATTAAGTGCTCAAGTTTAATAAACAAAAGCTCTAAGTCTCTGAATAAAATCCAGCAACAGATCAAGACAGAGAAAGGAAGGAAGGCAGAAAAAAATGAAAGAGAAGACAAGTTAAACCTGCTTTTGGAAACTACAGTCACAGATGTAGAGACGTGTATTTGGCCACAGCATAGCAATTTTTCCCTTTAGCAAGATTATCTACTACTAAACATGGAAGTTCATACCTCCATATAGTCTGGTTTTTTTTTAGTAATTTCTTCTTTGGAAAACAAAACAAAAAAATGCTTAAAGAAATCATTTGAGCAGCAGAAAAATTCATCTTTTAGTTTGTTTTTATTAGAAAAGTGTTTTCCAATTGCCAACATTAAAATTTGAAATTATTGGTATCTGCTGTCATATCACACAGGGGTTTCATATGTTATGGTTCCTCAACAGAAATCTACCAACTGCTACTCTCTGGATCTTTAGTAAACTGTATTTGTTTGTACCACCTTGCTTGCATCAAAGGGCTTTTAAAAAGAAAATGTGAAACAAAAAGCACTTCACTCTGTTGCACAATACACAGGTTTGTCTAACTTTAAGTTCCCTGTTAAATGCAGACAGTTGTGATTATAATTTCATTCTGTTACTCCTATAAAGCTTATAATCATAAAAAGGAACAGTACAAGACTTACATATGTATGAAGAAATGACTGAAGGAAATTCTAGATGGACTTAAAGATAGAAGAACAAGTCAACGACAGTTTATTTTTTATTTTATTGAAAGAAACCTTTGTACATGCTTGATCTGACATTTCCTCTGTGTAAGTTGAGTCCACTAACTACTCTGGCTCTCTCAGCTATGGAATTGGAGTATCTGTTGCTTCCAAATGTCAAACATTACTTCTTCAAACTCCAGAAAGCAACTGAAATTTCTTAAGAATGCCTCCTCCATTCAGAGAAAACAGGAGTAAGGATAATTATGATTAGTAATAGTGACTATTGGTTAGAGAGTTAAGGAGATAAGTCTTGCACATTACATCTTGATGACTGTAAAATCTTCAATTTTACTTGATACACAACAGCCGTTCTGGCTCAGCTGGATCAAAGACATGTCCTTGTTGCACTTCTAGTTCTTTGTAAACAATTAAAATGTGAAACAGCAGTATTAAATTATAGCTACACTGTGTTAACTGTCAAAAACCTGGACAAAGGTTTTATTATTGAAGGATCTTATACTGAGTTCTCTGCAAGAACCTCAGCATTCTAGTGCCTCATATTCTCAAGATACATCACAGTTCTTGGCAAGATTTTTTTAAACAGGATGATAATCAGGAGCTATTGATGTAGAGTTCATGATCTTATTCAAAGATTGAAAAATCATTTGCTGGTTTGCAAAAAAAAAATATTTTGACAGTAGTGCCAGTTGGATATGTCGGCACTATCTTAGCCCATACAAAATTTGCTGTCTCCTTAGGACCACTTATATGAATTTATTTTCTGTTACAATAGTGCTCATTATGATGTGCACACAAAATGAGGAATTTTTAAATTTAACCAAAAGTTCTGAGTATGGTCTCATTTTAGGAGGCCTATGTACTTAACACTCCCATAAGGAGGTATCAATCATTTCTATCAGTGGAGGACAGCTTTGTACACTTTAGTCCTTACAAGGGCACAACCTGAGGCAAAAATTCAGAATACAGTCGGGGGGTCCTGTGCTGCTTCTCTCTCTCTGCTGGCTGCATCAAGCCCACATGAAGCAAGTTCTGGTTAGTCAGAGATTCACAGAGGTTCTCCAGAGACACTACTGTGTGTTACAGTTTATTTGAGACATCATGCCTCAGAAGCAAACCTACAATAATTTAACCCATGAAACAGCAGCAACTGCACTGAAGAATGATAGGGTTTAGTATCTATCCTATGACTTTGCTTTTTTTTGAAACTATTGCCAAAAGGCTTCTGACTTACCTCAAGAGTAAAAGTTTTTGATACACACTATCAGTCTAAAGTTCTTGCCACAGCACACACCAAAGGTCAATTTTTATTAGACATTAAATCGTTTTATTTAACTATTAGAAAACTGATTAGTAGGCGTCTTCTACAGCACTCACACAAATCTCCAAAGCAACCTCTGAGATTTCATAATGTAGAATTTCAGAGCAAGTAGTACTCAGGATTTGATTCTGCTATGATTAAATTAACAAAACCATTGCTGTTTGACAATGGACTCTCACTACTGTTCATGGCCAAGGACAAGTCTTCTCCACAGCTCCAAAACATTCTCTTGGCAGCTCTATGAGGCTGAATCTACACTGAAGTAGCGATGGCCTAAATTAGGTAAGTATTTCATAAATTCTTGCTTTCAGCCTTAAAAAGCAAATGAATCTCTTCCTATTTGCCTTCACATGGTTGAGGCTTGACACTTTCCCAGCCCACACAAGGTTCAACACAGCTAGGCTGATTCTTCCCCTCTTGGACTGCCTGATTGCTAGTTCCTTATCTAATTCCTTAGATTGTTTACAGTCACAGACACTTCCCTGGACATGCCAACCCACCTTTCAGCATCTTGCTATCTAAATATTTACAATCAAAAGTACAGCTTCATAGTTACAGGTTTCTCTTTATGAAATAAAACTACTTGCACTACCCAGACTTTTTAAGTTAAATATAGTCAGTGTGGTAGGTTGTGGCAGAATCTTCAGGCTAAAAAAACCCAGGATATGTAATATCCATAACAATGTATTATAAAGTTTCAATTCTGCATTTGGTTTCATGCACTTTTTCACCTAGCACCTAGTTATCTGGATGTGCATACAATTTATTCCAAAAAACTGATTAACATGCTTTGTTAATCTGGCACACTCAAATTGTGTTCTACTAGCTTCTGTGAAAGCTCAACAGTCATGCACAACTTTTCAGTAAGTGACTTCATAGCTGCATTGCCATGAATCACATGGAATAAAATCAGTTTATTAGTTCTGCAGCAGAAACTTGACTTACTGGCCATACTCAGCAACAGCAGAAAAATGAGAATACACAGGAAAACAGACATGAAGGAAACATATGTAATTTAGAATAGATGTATTCTAAACACCCCAAACCCAGGAGCAGCCTGCCCTTCCCCTTGTTTATTTCCTCATCCCACAAAACCACACACTTTTCCTTACTATCTCAGCTACAATATGCACAAATTTTATTGAAATAGTTTCACTGCTGGCTTGCTTGTCAGGACAGCAAGGGTATGAAGTTCATCTTCTCTGAGCATTCAGTCAGTGCCCTTTTGGATATTTTCAAAACTTGGCTTTTTTTATTGATAAGTCTGCTCTCCATTATTCAAGGATGACCACCTTCAAGTTACAAAGCTAGTAGATAGTACTCTGGATGAATTTTAGCTTTTTATTCTTGTGTGGAACTGAAACAGAGACTGTAAAAGCAAAGGACACACGACAACTCTTGGGCAGAGGCAAGACTGTAGATGGTAGTTGTAAATATACTCAAGTCTTGTATCAGAAAGGGATGCAATATATACTTATTTCATCACTGTGTTACAGGATGCATCTAAGCAAGCTGAGGACACAAGGCTTCACTGTTCTATTTTTAAAGCATTGCCAAAGTATACTGAAAAGCTATACCCCAGTCCACACCCTTATCAGGTTTCTCCCTAGATAAATGCTATGTGTATAAAGGGTTTTTTAATCATTTAGGGCTGCATAGAAAGAGGTGTTGTACTAATATACTAGTGCAATTATTTATTTTCTGAATAATGATCACTTTTCTTAAGAACAGCATCTTTGTCATTAACATTCTGAAATTTCAATGCCTTAAACCCCCCGAACCACAATTAAAATATCTTCTACCTTTACTAGAATATTAAGAAAACAACCAACAACAGAAGAGAAAAACTAGTATTCCACATGTGACCCAGCAATGCCTTGTATAATTAAATTCCACTTACTAAACAAAATTTGCTTTTAAGGTGAATGCTACTATTTACCCAGTAATTAAATCCAGTAATATTCCATGGCAAAGTTATAGGACCATTATTGTAACATTTTTAAATAAAAACACCAACAGAACTTAACATAGAGCTGTAAACAAGAACGTAAATCAGGTGCTCATGTGGCTGTACTGTGCAAATTTTGCTTTTTCTGAAGCATTTCTGCCTAAAAGTAGTACTTTGACATAAGAAATATTAATTTTTCTTTTTGAGCCACAGGACATTTAGTTTCTGAAGTTGTTTTCTTTCTAGCTTTTTCCCCCTCACATGGCTTCCTTTCTTTAGTTTCTCAAGTTGTTTTCTTTCTAGCTTTTTCCCCCTCACATGGCTTCCTTTCTTTCTTCTAGTTCTAGTATAAAGAGTGATGCATTTGCCAGGAAGTGCATGGTTCAGAGCATCAATGAACTTCCAGTGGTAGCAATTCTATGTTGCAGAATCAGATACACAGACCTACCTTTCTTTTTGAACATGGCAGAAAACAGCTCTTCATTGTGACAGGTTAATTTCTTTGACTACTGAAAAGGTAGTCAAAGTCTGAATTTCATGCTTTAATGCATTATTTCAAACCTCCAGATGACAGGTAAGTCTGGACAGACTGGGAACTCGACTGTGCAAACTGAAGTATCTCAGGTTGATGTATGAAAAATGAATCCCTGAGCAAGACTCAAGATCTCCCAAGTAATCTTTCTCTCCAGAGGCAGAAAGTTGGATTTACCACCACAAAGGGCAGTCACTGCTTTCAACACTAAACACCAAGAAATATAAAGCAGACAACTGGGACAAAATCATACCACAAGTTCAGCTTTACAGGTATAATTTTTGTGGGGGTTTTGGTTTTGGTGGTTTGGTTGGTTTTGCTGGCTTTAGTTTCCAAGGGACGAGAGGCAGCAAGGCAAACTTGTCCTCAGGTCTTCACACTAGTATTTTAATAAATAATTATCTAAGGTATGCAGTTATTAAAACACACATATGTAAACCATGAGATTGCAGAATTTGTGACAGCAATTAACAAGACTACGTACTTCATACTAGCACTAACAGATTAGCATAGGTAGAAGGTTCTTTCATCAGTGGAAGGACTTCACTGTTTAACACAGATGTATCTACAGGTATCTATCTTTTTGTTGAAGGATCCAAAGCAACTGACATAGCAAGGTTTCCCAAGAGCTTAGTACACATTTTCTCTCCTTGCTTCCAACCACAAATTGTTTCAGTTGGTCCAGTAAAAAACTGTTTCTTCTTTCAAGCCTCATGTCAGCCTAGACAAAAGTCAGAATTCATCCATTTATTCCATCAGATATTCAAAGTGCCCACAAACTGCATGCTGTGTCACGGCAGAAATGGATGTGCTGCTACGTATCCCTTTAAATAGCATGGAGGTTCACGCTCACAACAAAATTCTGAGATAAAAGTCTGGTAAGATCATAACACTACAGAGCTGCTTTGAAGTTTTTGGACTTCTGGGAGATTTTTCTTGAAATTTTCCAGGTGCAACTAGCAACTGCAGTAAAGCTCAAAAGCAAGTGTTCTATCTCGGGCTGCAATTTCACTGAGGTGACCTAAGTGGCTTTTTGCAGTCAAAAAGAAAGATCTCCCTCACTCTTCCATCTCAGTTCCACAAGTGGGTCTTGTGTAAGGTGGTTTGAAAGTTCTGCCAACATAGAGAGTTACCAGTTTCTGAAGATGGATTCAAAGTATCAAGTTGATTTTCTTGTGGTGTAGTAAGTTTAAGCCATTCAGAGTTTTAGGAGCAGAGCTGGAAAAAAACCTACTCTTTCTTTCAGCTGTTAAGCTCCAAGCTCAGCTCATATGAAATCAGGTTTAAACTCTGAACTTGCCTTTTACTAAGGGAAAGAATAAGCAGGCTTCACATGAAAGTAAACAGGCTGCAGAGCAGATTTAATACACACACCAAGAAACATTTGGTATTTCTAAGGCTCAGAGTGGAGCCCCATATTCAATCTATATTAGAAACTAGTTTGCTTAAATAATATGAACCACCTGCAAATATAAATTTCTGTCTGTGCAGCACTTGAAAGCTTTAAAAACAGCACTTTATCTTCTCCAGCACAGAGAACGTGCAGTGCTGTTCACATGGGACAGACTCATGTTAGTTATTTTTATTTCTTTAACCATGTTCTCACAATGACCAGTATGATTTATGCAGCACTAGATTACAATATATGTCCGACCCAGAGCAGGAAATGCTGTTTCACTGACAGGCATGTGTGGTGTTTTGCACCAATCTTGCAATTTTATGCCTACTTGAAGCAGGTTTCTTGTCTGATGTGACATAAAGCCTATTGATACAAAACTCACCCCTCAGTGCTCTTTTAACCGATTTAAACCAGCAAAGCAAGTTTACACCAGATCAGCACTTTACGCCATAGAGCTGTGAAATATTCAGTGTCACTTCAGGAGTTTTAAAGTTCAAGTTACTGTATCATACAACCATGACCTCAAGCTAGTCAGGATTACAGCTAAAATTCAGTCTGCTTAGCATTTTTGCTGGTCTTGTCCTTAATCCCTGGAACTGATTCTCAAAACTCAGACTGGCCTTATCAGTTGTTCAGTATGGGCTGCTTAGACAGTGCATTATGAATACATCAAGAGACAGATACAGGTTAAATTTTTCGAGGAAGGGTATTTTTAGCCCATACTGGCTCTCCCCATTCAGTTCAAAATACAATCCTACAAACAGCTGCAGTGACGCAACTACTAGGACTGCCTGTGAACAAAACAGTGTGTCCATGCCTGTAATAAACTACTAAAGCTGAAAGACTGAAGGGTGTTTTAATGCATTAACTGTACCTGACAAGATTTTAAGTCTGAGCTGACCAAACAGACAACAAAGTACAATCTGGTTCAGCATCTTTAAACCTGTAAGGGCAATTCCCAGCATCCATGACACAAGCACAGCAAATAAAGTACAAACCCTACCCAGTTCACTTTTCACCCATTCAGGAGCATTCTTTAGGGGCTCACAATGTATGGCTTAAATAACTGAAGCAACGTGCAAACTGAGGGCGAGAAGCTGTCTTTATGGACACAGAATACTTTGGAGCAGTAGTAGCCCATACCCACCTTCCAAGTAAAAGACAAGGGTTAGTATTTAAATAGCTTTAAAGCCTTCTAGTCTTTCCTTGAATAAAAATACATTTAAAGTTATAGCATCTGAAATATAAAGAAGAAAAAAGCCAGATGATACTAAGTTTCAGATACTATAACCCTCAAAAACCACAGCTACTTTGTGATTTTCCCAACTACGTTTTGACTGTGCCTTCCAAAGCAATTTCTGGTGCAAAACAGAGTGCAATTTATCTGTATAACTTCACCAAAAGTGCAGAGAAATAACACACGATCATGTAATGCACAAAAATGGTGCAAACTACTTTGCCTACTTTTAGCACAAGAATATAAAACATAATTTGCAATAAAGGCAAAAAAATTTACTCTTTTGCTACTCTGTTGGTTGTATGCTATTAAAGACTCTGCCTTAAAACATGAGGAAAAGAAAAGTATGTTTACCTGTTGCTTCTGGTACGCAGTGTTCGGATTAATTTTGGACTCCAAAAGAAGAGAGCCTAGAAAAAAAAAGTTCCACTTATTTATATGTGTGCTAAAATTTTAATCACCACATGTACTTTCTGATCACTCTTTTCTTGAGCAATAAGTCTCTTAACCCCTACCCTGAGCTTTGTATTTCATTTGTCCCTCAGAGATATGGTTCACACAGTACAGAATAATGCTCTGAGGACTGAATTTTAAACCATTCTTATTCTGAGTAATGATTTTTCCACAGAAAATATTTTAGACATAGTAAAGTCTGCAAGTCAGCAAATTGCATTCCAGAGATCACCTATGGTTGTCGTGTGTGAAAAGTCTAATCATGTGGTATTTTTTCTTAGAGGTTAGCTAAAACACTTATTTCCTGGGAAGCATATCTAGAAAATAATGCTTAGAGCAGTAACCATCGTGAATGCTAATACCAGAAAACTTCACACAATAAACTCAGGAACAATGGTTTCACAGCAGGTTTTACTGATGTAAGACACACAATAGCAATTCCATTCTCACATCTGTGTCTTCTTTCCCTTCCTTTTGCATGTTAGCATTCTTGTGTCACATTTAAACAATCTGAAGTGCAGATCTATGCAAACACATCTTTTAAAACTGATTTTATTCTTGGACCAATCACTTCCCTCCTACACCTTGCTCCTCAGCTGCACTAATGCCAGTGCATGACTTACATTTACATATCTGCAGAGCTTAACTCAGCTTCCACAAAGAAACAGATAAATTAACTTGCACTGTCAATCATAATTAAAACATAAGGCTGCAATCACCCCTTTAAACTGGCTTTTCTCCATTTACTTACCTGGTTACATGTAGGATTTAAGAAAAGTGTTAACTTCTCAGTTTCATCACTATAGTTCTAAGGCAAATGCATTACTAAAATATGGGCTGCTCTCCATCTGTTCATCCTCTAGCCTGGACTGATACCAGGGGGCTGCCCTGACCCGGGTGCAGCACCTTGCACCTCATGAGGTTCCCAAGGGCCCATTTCTCAGGCTTGTGCAGGTGCATGGGGTTGGTATCCTATCCCTCAGGCGTGACACCCACACCACTGCAGCTTGGTGCCACCTGCAGAACTGCTGCCGGTGCACTCAGTCCCTCTGTCTGACTGATGAAGATGTTAGGGTGGGGGATGTGAGGGAAGAGACTGAAGAACCAGATCACAGAACTTCACTTGCTGTACAAGGGGTATATCATTAAAGAATTACATAAATATCAGAACATTCCACTGTCTGATAAGAAAGGTTACTAACTGACGAATTTAGAAGATTACCAATGATTTTTATATCCACTAGCTTACTATGTATGTGATCATCAGATACAATTAAGTATTTTTTTCAAATTAATGTACCTGTGAAGGCTGCTTGTTCCTAATTTCTAAGTTTGCTGTTCCACAAGAGGCACCTTTCACTAATGAAGTTAGTTTGAAAAGCTATCACCCTGTCTCAACTCTTGGAGTAAAAGCTGTTTACAAACTCAGATATAATTCAACAACAAAACTGAAATAAATACCCCTCAAGGGAAAACAAGATACACAGAAAAATCTCTCTCTTGCCACAAGCCCAATTATACTATTCAGGGTTTTTTGAGTTTTTCCAGTTTTCTAACATACACCAGCTCTGTTACCAAAGCAGCTTATTTGCTTAAGTGTGACTGCATAACTAAAAAAAAAAAAATCACAAACCATAGAGCAGGACAGAGAAGGAAAACATCTAAGATGAGGTTTACACACAAATCCAATACATTGATCACACTTTGGTCATAGTCTCGAGCTTTGAATTTGGGGTTTGCATAATGAATCAGCATTTCCTTTTCCATTACAATCATCAGATACAGTCAGTTGTGCTTTCAAAGTCCCAGCTTCTACTATATGAAGTTTAAAAACATTATCTGTGCTACTAAATTGGCTGAAAAACTTCTAGAAAGTCTTTACTGTCTAGACAAATTTAATACCAGCAAGTATGACCTAGAATCTTCTAAGAATCAAAAGTAATTGATAATTTCAACATCATGTTTTAATGACTGAATCTACAGACATGTAAATCCCAGCATTAGAAGAATATCATACATAACTTGACAAAATACTATTTTATAAAAATGAAAATAACTGAATGCAGGCACTTTGTCTTCCAAGCTAGAAGCAAACAATACAGAATGACTTCATTACTAGACTAATCAAAAAAGAGCATTTCTTTTCTACTAAACCTGATGCTTGCAGGAAAGACAAATCAAGCTTTTTAAGGCTTGAATTGCTTCTCACTACCACAGGATTCAACTTATTCCTCACTATTTTGGACAATAACTAGAAAAATAGTTATTGATCTGGAGATAGAAACATAGTGAAGGGTAAATTGTGCTCTATAACTCATAACTGCCCCAAATCCATTCTTCTGGAGAATACAATGCTCCATTTGTGCAATAAAAAGGGTTCAACAAGTCAAAGATCAGTGACTAATCTACTAGTTAGTTCAGTGAGCTTATTTTATACACTAATTTTTACAGGATCAGGCCCCTTCCTGGTATGAGGCAATGTTAAGTCTTTGTTACTTGCATGTGGAAACCAGGCAGCAGTAACAGATGTCTGAAACACAGATACATTCTTTAGAAAAAGGTTACAGAAATATAACACCACAGATAAACTTGCATTCACAGTCATTATCACTTGTTTGAGATGCTTTTATAATAAGCATTACTTTCTATGTAGGTATTTTTCCATTGGTACTAGCCTAAAAAATGTTAAGACTATCCAGTCAACTTCATAAAAATACACCAACAAAGTTTTATTTTCATTGACCCAATGACTCCATTCAAAGTTAGGTGACACCTGAAAACTCACCTTAATGCAAGTTAAGTTTTTAGTAAATGCTCCAAAATTATGCAGATCTAGTTATTTTTTAAGTAACAGCCTTGAATGAATTTGTAAAGGTAACTGCAAAACACTGGAGCCAAAAAATAGCATCTGAAACCACCTACAAAAACCCCTGAGTTGAAGAATTCTGTTACCTGCCACTGTAATGCAATACAGCACAGCTGGGGGTTTTGTTGGTAGAAAACAGCATTCTGTGCTGCAGAAGGAATGTGTGTATAGGGAAAGAATTGCTCAGAAGTGATTACACACAGATATTCGACGCTATTTCCAATTCTATTTAGAGACATCAAATATCCCAATTCAACAGTCTTAAACAGCAAATTTGCAGCTTTGTTTACAAATATGCACATGGAAGAGACCAGTTAATTTGGAACACTGCTGCTCTCCCATCAAACTGTTACATGGAGCCTTCCTCAAAAGCAGGAAAAAAAAAAGTGATCACCCCTCACCAGTATAAACATGTTTACATTTAAATGAAAGTTTCAATCCAAGAGCAATTTCTTGCAAGATGCACACAGAGGTTTAAGTTCTGCAATCAGTTCTGCTGCAACTGAATCAGAGAAACTAATCCTCAGAAACTCAGGAAACAGCTCAGACTGAGGCCCAAGTAAGTGTTCTACAAGTCCAAGAGAATATTCCTGACTATAAGACACTTCTGGAGGGTCAAACCCAAACACTAAGCAAAGGGGAGAAGCAGGAGAAAAGAAACAATAAAACCCCCCATCTTGCCCCATGCTTTTTTCATTTTGATCTAAGATAAATACTGTGTTGCTTGCCTAAAAATAAGCCAATAAAATCAGTCCCTTGAGTTTGAACAAGGTAAAAACTTATGCCCAGTTTTGTCTAAGCCTGCTATTTGTACAGGTTTACTGACACCTGCACTACAGAAACAGCAAGGATAGGTGTTGCCCTGTGGCAGAAGTTATTAACATACAGACTTCAGAAGCAGCAAACTACAACTTCTGAATGAAAATTAGGAGAGCCCCTAAAAGAGAGCTCACAAATATGGCCTGCAATTGAAGGGTTAACTTTCACTTGTCAAAAAGTTTAGATACACGACCAGTAAGTTTTAATTAAAGGTTTAAGCTTTCAAATTAACACAAATTAATTGAATAATTAATTCACTTTAGAGGTCACTTCAGTCATCTGGGCTCAGAACAAAAATAAGGTGATCTGAAACCATGCAGTAAACCCCAAGAAGCAGAAAGACATTTTTAAGAATAAGGTAGGCCACAGAACCCAAAATACCATGTCAGAAATGGGTAAGAAATCAAAGGCTTCTGATTACACACAGAAACTCACATGGTAGGTGATAATTTGTAAGAAAGTACTTCACTCTTCCTCTGCTGCAATTCAAGTAGAACACATTACAACTAGGAACCATACAGAGAAACTTTTCAGGGTTTTAAATAAAAAGTGAATAGCTTTTAAAGTGTAAAAAGAAATTACAATTTCATGCTTCAAAACATAATATACCTGATATGAAAACAGTTTATGGTATTTCTGTTCTAAAACTGATTATTCCAAAGTCTGCAATGACTCTTAACAGTTTAATGCCTGGCAATATTAGACATGCAGCTAGCAACACAACTCACTCATCTACTCTAAATTATTTTATGATGGTGTTAAATACCAGCACAAATTAAAAAAAACCCTTTTATTCAGTTCTTATTCCTCCAGTTCCAAATGATAGTTTACACTGGACGTGCCATACTGATTGTACTTCTCTTATCTC
Organism: Hylia prasina; assembly: GCA_013397195.1. Classification (NCBI taxonomy): domain Eukaryota; kingdom Metazoa; phylum Chordata; class Aves; order Passeriformes; family Sylviidae; genus Hylia; species Hylia prasina. The sequence continues at coordinate 430,098 of VYXD01000221.1, forward strand.
AACACCCTGACTGTGCTATAAAATCTCAAGCATTTGTAAAGCAGCCTACTACACCAAGTCACAGCTGCAAAATCCATGTGCTAGCCCACATGGTCAGCCAAAGAAACCAGCAGTAATTCTGCTGTTGATCTGTGCACAGCCAACCTGGCCCTTTAACAGGAGTGGGAATTTCCCACATGTATGAGGAACTAGTCCTCACGTCCCCAGGACCTCCCCTACTCAGGAAATGGAGCCTTCACCTTCAGGCAGATCCCGAGGTTTTCTGTCAGCTTCCTGGGGTAAGTCAGTAAGAACATGCCAGTGTGCACAGGATGAATCTCAGCTCCAAGTCTAGGAAAGGCTGCTTTAGAAATGCAGGAAGGAAGAAGTTTCATTGTGGAAAGAGGAGGAGCTGACAAAGAAAGAATCCACGAATGCAATGGAAATGTGGAGGCAAATGGTGTATAGGTCGGTTCCTACTACTTGTATGTCTTTGTTAACGGGGATAAAGTTAAAAATCACAGTCAACTATTTCATTTAGTTAAAAAAGCATGCAAGGAAACATAAATTGCACAGTATATAAAACACAGGTATGGCATTACCTTTTACCATTTTCCATATCATTTGCTCACATGTAAAAATGACTATTTGCCTTCAAAACTAGCCCACAAACTGACACTGGGAGTAAACAAAATCCAAATCAAATTTTATGAGATGTTTACACAAGCAAGTTAGAAAAACTAGCCTATTAATAGCCATTTACCCAGGACTGATACTACCTACTATATTAAGAACTTTAACTCTGTGTATTATTCAGTACTTTGAAGTACAAAGTATGCAGTTTGAGAGGGGTCTAAAGTGAATATGCTGCCAAATAAACATCTGTGTATTAGGTGCAATTAGTAAGTTTGAGACAGTTCTGCTTTGATTAGAGTATATTAGCTATGCAAGATAAAGCAATGACTTAATTTTAGTTTTTATACCAGTTTGTATCTTCCCTCTTACAGATGTTCATCTACAAGTGAGCTGGCAACAACAGCCCAAGTCAGGTTCTAATCAGTCTGAAGCACACATATCCCACTCAAAGCTAATAAACGGATTCTAGTTTGGATGAGCTATTTTTTTACAAGCAGGTTAGGAACTGCAGTTATTTTGATTTCTTTTCTAAAAAGAATTAAAAACAAAACAACCAAACAAAACAAAACCCAAACAAAACCCCAGAAAATTTTCAATGTAACCGTTTTGAAACATGACCCCAACAACCATTAGGCAGCCAGGACAGTATCTACGACAAAACATACTGTAAAAATTACCCCAAATATTTAGTGATAATAAAAATTTAGTGATCTTTTTAATTCACTCCTCATGTTGAAATTGAGCTAAACTTATTTCCATTTTGAATGTTTTCTCTGGCACTGTTAAGCTGCTCAAGGCTTAAATACATCTTCCTCACTGTAAAATAAACAAAAATCAGGTGTCAGTTTAACCTTTTAAAGTAGAATCAAGAAACTGGAAGATCTCTCTGGGGGCTTATTGGAAGCTCAATTACCAAAATCCTGCTTAGATGACTGATTCTTCCATATCAGTTTATGATCTTTGCTGTGGAGATTACATATTGTACAGTTTATCAGAACTTTCTCAAAAAGCAAGGATTAATGACTCTCAAGTGGCTTCTCATCCCACTTCCTACAATAAAAAAGCTTAATAAATAAAATTACAAGGTCTGTTGACAGTCACAAGCTACAACTAGATCTACAAGTCACTAAATACAGTAGCTATACATCTGATGAAGCAGTAAGTCATGCACTGACTTTAAAAGTAAAATGATACTGTGAAGTACAAAATTTAACATCTCTGATCACAGCAGTCATGAACTCACTTAACCAAGTCAAGACTAGCCCAAACATGTAGCTACAGGCCTAGATATTACTACTTAACATATACTACTCATATATGTTGCCAAAGAACATATGTTGTAAAATATATGTTGTAAAAGAAGTTGGTAATCCATCATTTTAAATTTATTTTCAGGAAGACCTAGAACTACTGAAGGACTGAGAATTCCCATTGCTTTAAAATAAAAAAAAGGCATCTCTGAAAATGCTGCTCTGTCCATTACAACGTCCTCACTACCATAACCGGACTTTGAAAACCGTTGATAGCTGTTAGAATATCTTACATAATTCTAAAAGCTACCAAAGCAAAGGGCAGGGGGAAACAGAAAGGTGTTAGCCATCCCACGACCTTCTAAAAACAAATACTGTAAACCAAAATCTAAGTTTTGAATAACTTTCGTGAGAGGATCGCTTCCAGAAACATCCAGTGATCAGTTCTGAAACCAGACCAGCAGGTATCCAAACCTAGGCAAGATTTACAACGAGACCCGAACGCATTTTGCGTGCAACACTGTATTCAGTAAGGGCCTGCTATGCTTGCACTCGATGGCAATCTTCTGTTTCTTTCACTTGGCCTAGCACGACTGAACCCTGGTTAGTGCCCATTTGCTCTCAGGAATACCATTTGAATTATGCAGCAAAACATTAAGGCAACAGACACAAAGCTGCACCCGGTTCCTTTTCTGGGACCGAGGAAAGACTGTCCCTTCAGCCGTACACACTTACCATCACTCTCTGCCCTGACTAGCAGGGACATGCCCTTGAGCCTTTCCACGTAGCAAGAGGACACATGCCCTGTGCCTCGATCATCCCACTGGCGGTCCTCATTTAGCGTGTAAACCTTCACCCTCCGCCGGGTGTCCGTCATCCTGCCGCCTGCCACACCGCAGCCACCACTCTGCCTTGCAATCGCTGGAGGAGCGGGAGGCTGGTCGGGGGCCAGGCCCCCCTTAGGGAAGGGGAGCGGGAAAGAAGGGAGCAGCCCCACACGGGCACGCCAAGCAAGCTCTTCTTACTCCTCTTCAGTGCCCCAACGGGATCCTCATTATCGAGAGTAACAGAGGATTGGGGAAGGGGGAGGAAACAAGAGGTGAAGATGCAAAAAGAGGAGCTGCTCCTTCAGGTACAGTCAGACGCTGCACAAAAGGCAAGCAAGCCTGGGCAGGGAGAGCCGCAGAGAGGAGAGAGGCTCTTTGCAGGGCGAAGGGCAGGCAGGAGAAGCGGCGAAGAAGGGATCCCGGAGGAGAAGGGGAGCCACGGTAGTGGAAGCAGCGGCGGACTGCAGCCGGCCCAGCGTGACAGGAGCAGGCGTTCCTGGAAGCCGGAGCCCTGCCGAGGAAAACAGGGGGGAGGCTGGTGAGGCCGGAGGGAGTCAGAGGAAGGGAGGCAGGCGGGAGAGGGGCCGCTCGCCCTGGCCTGTAGCCCGGCTCTATTGTGCAGCAGCTGCCCAGGCCCGAAGCCCCTCGCTCGCCGTCCGTCAGCGCGGGGCTCCAAGGAGCCGCCCTCCTTCCCGCCCGGGCTGCCCGGGCCCTGCGGACGCTGCCCGTCCTGGGACGGGGTGAACGGCCAGCCGAGCTCAGCGCCCCGTCTTCCCCATGGGCTCCGGTCGCAGGCGGCGGCTTCACTTCCGGCCTGGCTCCGCCGCCATGTTCTTCTTCCTCCTCCTCCTCCTCCTCCTCCCGGTGCTGCGGCGTCTCAGTCCCGACTCCCCAGCGCGCCTTGCGACGTGGCTGCGCTTCCAGGCGTTCGGCGGCCCGGCGGGCAGAGAAACGCTGTGCCCTGCGGAGGGAGGGGGCGATCGGCTGCGGCTGGTGCGGCCCGGCTCCCTCCGGCCCCGGCTCCACCTCAGTCACTGCACGGCCGCCATCTTGGTTTCACCTCTCACTGGAGGCGCGGGGTCTCCCAGCCAGCGGCGGCACGGGCCGCCCGCCGGCATTTAAAGGGCCAGCGGCCCCGCGCGGGGTCGCGCATGCGGCCGTGGCCGCGCCGTTACCGCGGGCCTGGGGCAGGCGCCGGCCGAGCCCGGCTTTGTGCTCGTCTTTTCCTTCCCCCGCCGCTCCTGTCACACCTTGCCGAGTGATCCCAAAGTTAAGCAGCTTTTGGTTGAATATCTGCTGGATCTCTGCAATCATAGACGGGATCAAAGAATTCCAAAAACAGAAGCTGTCGAGACTCTGCTTCTGCCGCTGCTGCCAACATCTGAGCGTATGTTTGACAGATTTCCCTAAAATATGTGAAAACACTGGTGCGTTTGGGACCCCACTAGCACCACTGCAGAAGAGTGTCTATTTCACAGTACATTTTAGATACACAGTGCACATGAGAGCTCACTGCAATATACACTCTATTATTTTATGCTTTTGAACAAGTCCTGATACTCGTTTATCAAAGTGATTTGTATTGAGGGTGGTTTGAGTCAAAACCACAGATTTGCAGCTTTTTTTCCATCATTAATTATGTATCACAAGGAAGCCTCTAGTCAAGCCCTGTTTTCCTTTGTCCATCCTCTGTTTTGTTTGCCCTGTGAGAAAGACAGTGTTTGGTTGCAGGATTGCTAGGCAGTTTCCTGAACAGGCTCCCCAGGGTCACAGCCCCAGCCTGACAGAGTTCAAAAGCTGCTTGGACAAGGCTCTCAGGCACATGGTGTGACTCTTGGGGTGTCCTGTGCACAGCCAGGGGTTGGACGCGATGATCCTGATGGGTCCCTTCCAAATCAGAATATTCTGTGATTTCTGACGTGCCCAGACAAAGCCATTTGGCCTTTGCTCTGATGCCCAAGGGCTGGTTAAGAATACAAGAGCCTTCAAGAGTGTTGTTTGGGTGCCTGTGATGTAGCTGGAAGTATGTTGTGCTTGTTGTTCTCAGCATGGTGTTCTTGGCTAAAGCAGCAACAGGTTTGAAGGGATTCAGATGTCAGGGAACTGTGGATTGTGGGCCTGGCTGAAGGGGAACCCACACAGCACGTGCACAGAAATATGCTCGTTGCTTTCACTTGGTGGCCTGGGCAGCTCTCGAGGGGATGTTCCTGGGCAGGTGCTGTGCCAAAATTTCCCTCAGGCCAGCCTGGAGATGGATTTTTGTGGCTTCAGAAAAGATTGATGTCACTTAGAGAAAACCCTGCAGGACCGTTATATTCACGTACCATTTAGAAATTGTACCCTCTTGTGGCCATCAGATTAAATAGAGACCACACTGCTCACTGCACTTGTGGTTTTTTTGTTTTTTTTTTTGGTTGGTTGGTTTTTTGTTGTTTGTGTGTGTGTGTGTGTGTGTGTGTATGTGTGAATTGAAAACAAGAACTTAATCAGATTTCAGTTTGCATGGTTTGCTTTATGAAAATTTTGGTCTCAGCTTCTTGAATGGGCCTTGCGTTATTTTGATACCAGTGTGAACAGTGCTCAGTCCAACAATAGTGCCTGCTTGTCAGATTTTGACTCAGTTCTCATTATATTTGGCAAGAGGATTTTATTTTTTCTAATATTTCTACCCTAGTCAGTCGAGAAAAAAGCTTGGGCATTGAGAGCAACTTCCCATGCTGGAAAGTATTGGGAAAGAAAGAAACATTCTGTTTATTTTTCTTGGAGTAATGAGTTGGAAAGCAAGTCTGTCAGGACACATCTCAATTCCTTCTCCCCATTTCTACTAGTTTGAAAGTTTGTGTTCAGAAAGAAATATCTTCAGGCATCAGGAGAGGCTGTTATTAACTGAGTTAAAAGGTTTAGCCCCTTTAGTTCCTGTAAATAATAAAGGACCTAGCCCTGGCAGAAACTTTTGCCCACCAGGAACTGAGTAATAAATGATGAGATGGAGTGTTGAATACAGTTTTAAGCTTTCACATTCCTAGGAAAGTAACCACACATAGATCAGTGCAATAGGAATAAGCTGAAACTGGGTTTACTACAGAGAGCTAGTTTCTTGCAAAGCAGTCAAGAATAAAGAACAAGGTAACTATTTTTTTTCGGTGCCTAATAATAATTTTGGGAAAGAAAATTACATTGTGATTGTGAAAAACTTCAGGTCACACATACAAATTTGGTCCTATGTACTAAGGCATTATTAGAGCTCCTAAAACTCCTAGCTAACTATTTGCTGAACAAAAAAAAAAATTAGGGAAACTAACAACTTCATACTTTAGTATGGTGAAGATTATTGCTAGAATGAAAGTCTGTGCTTGCCTGAGTATATAGATATGGCTATACTCAGTATGTGCAAACAAGGTTACAATTCATACTACGCACACATGGACACTTGCTATGTCTTCTTGTTCCCAAGGCATGTATTGTGACTTGTGCCCCAAAAAACTGCGGAAAATGAATGGCTGAGTGAAAAGGAAAAATTAAATAGAAAAATTATCATAATAGGGGAAGGCTATAAAGAAGATGTCTATAAAGGAGTCAGAATATTGTGAGCAAGAAAGAGGGGAGATTCAGAAAAAATATGTTTCCAGTTTAGTCAGGAAGCAAACACAGCAGTTTGAAATAAATACACACTGTAGGCAAAAAGCAAACCTAGCAATCATTACAAGTTATGAAGCACAGAAAAAATGGAAAAGGATGTCAAGAAATTTGCATGGTTGGTTGTTTTAGGAACAGCTCACGTTTCCTAAATCTTAATAGGCCTATTACATAAGGATTTTAAAAAAACATTAATATTGATTAAAAAAATTAGAATTATTTAATAAATAAATTTGTTTTAGACTTGAGAGAATGTGTGATGTGTTTGTATCATATGATGATGACTAAGTGCTTACCTGGTCATTATTTAGAAGGATATTAAACAACTTTTCTTAGAGAGAAACATATTCAAGTATGCAGGTCCTAAAAAACTTGAATTTGAGAGTCCTAAAGAGGCTTGCATGTGTGATCTCAGCAAGCATGAAACCCTATTAACTTTTAATAAAGCTTAAATTATTGCAGAAATTCTGCAAGACATGAAGACTGACTATAAGTATTCAAATTGGACACGTGAGAATACAGATAATAGTAGACTGATTTATCTGACGTCAGTCACAGACAGTAAATGCTCACACAGAATGCAATAAAGAATTACAAGATAGATTTATAGCAGTAGCAGCTGATGCGGCTTTAGGGAGAAAAAATGTTTAATTTATTGTTAAATTACAAAGTTGCTCATACGGGTAATGGTGCAGATATCATATACACGGATAGTTCTCAGGTATTTTTCTGGAAAGTTAAAATTGTATTCTGTGAAGATAGCTCACATTGCATGGGTCAGATTTGAGGTGACTGGCATAGGCTCAAAAGGAATTATTGATCTCTGGAGATGATCCTAGATTGTGAGAAATCAAGAGTAGGACTGATGCTATTTAGGATTTCTTGTAATGTTTAGAAAGTCAATGTAAAATCTCTGGGCTTAAAAGCTGTGTATGACTCAGAGATCTTGGGAGAATGGCAAAAAATGGATTAGGACATAAGGGTCAGAAACAGACAGGTTCACTTAGTGAAGGTGCTGATAGAAAGAATGGCTTATCCTGGGACAGCTGGGAAGGTTACTGGCAGCTGCTTCTGGCTTATTTCAGCTTTACAAATGTCTGTCAGTGCTTCCCAGTATCACTGCATTTTTAAGGCAAGCAATGACACTTTCATTTAAAATTTTGAGCTGTAAAGAGTGTTTCTTCAAGACCTGATGGATGAGCAGCTCAGGCAGTCAGGTTGTGGCCTGGTTGTGCTGACCTACACCTCCTAAATGGGACCCTTCAGATACAGCCAATATCATCTGTGGCAAAAAATAGTAAGGCAGCTCTGAAAGAAGCAAGGCTGCATAGTAAACAAGCAACCCAACACAAACTTCTGATACTGCTCTGTGTCTCTAACATCCTACAATATGTTTTTTAGGCATATTGTAAACTAGCACATTGTAGAAGATTGTAACATCAGGAATAAAAGTAGCTTTAATGCTGCATTCTATATTTCTGGTGTTCTCATGGTTAACAAATTTTAAGAACTTGAAATAAATCAGAAAAGACTGCTCTGAAGAGCTTTATTTTTTTGCAGATCCATTTGCTGCACTCCAAAATCTCAGATTCCTGCAGCATGCACCTTTTTGCAGCTATACCCTCTGAATCATGTCTCAGATGCTGCTGCTCAGCTTTCACGTATGCCACAGATCCCTGAGAAGCAGCAGCCCTGTTCTTGTATCTGAACCACAAATGTGAACCTGTGAAGGTCAGCAGTTAAGATTCTGTGACTCTTCCTCCTACAGAATGTGCATATGAATCCCCTCAACAGGAATGTCATTTCTTTTCTTTCAACCCCTATTGTCGTCTTAATTTTCAGAGTACTGAAAAGACCCTTGTCTTCCAAGAGGAGCTTCCTTTTAAGAGTTCTCTGCAACTGCACAGTCATGCAAAGTCTGTATTTGTTTTGAATTCCCGTATCCCTCTCTGGAAATGCTATGCTTTATCTAAATATGTAGGCTTCATTATCAACAGACTGAGGAATTTCAAAGCACTGCTGATGCAGAGAACATGCCTGGGTCATTTATTCATCCAGCAGTGAAAATTCCCCTTCTTCTGCGAGGGAAACTCCAAGAGATCTGAATTGTACTGGCTGTCCATATACAGTACATATTTCTATTTTTACATGTATTATTTTGCCTGTTGATTGTCTTTCCAAAGTTTTAGTAAGAGTTATTGAGTCCTTTTTTTTCCTTTTTCTATGGCAGACTTCCTATTCCTAACTTTTGCTCCCAGGTATTTTTTTTTTAAATAAGGTTTCCAGTACTTCATCCATAACTCAGACCACAACAGGCTTTTCTCTTAGGCCCATACATTTGATGGTCTTTTGAGAAAGCAATGGACAGAGAGGCAGGAAGTATGAGATCCACATCATAACTTTGTTTGCAGGAAGCTTTGAAAGTCCATCAGAAACCCATAAGGGTTAAAAACTACCTCAATTTTTATATTATACCTCTACCAAATCACCTAAAAAAATTACTATCTGCTGCAATACTCTCATTCAAATAAATTCCTCATTACCTTAGGCACATGCTGAGGTGTGTGTGAGAACTGTTGAAGGTGTTTCCAGTTTGTGTAAATAAGAACTACATAGGTAGATTTAGAGTAAAAAGGGAAAAAACCCAAAAGGGATGGAGAAGGGACATTGTCAGAGCCAGAACAAGACAGCAGCACATGGACACAGGCAGGACACTCATCCTTACACACACAGAGTCTCAGCAGGTTGGTACTTTAATTGGAGCAGTCATCTGGGATGATTGGACTAGACCTGTGTAAATTTAGGATTAGGTTCCCGGACAAAAGCTAGTGAAAGTGACAATGTGTCTGTAATAAATGTAAAAATATGTCAGAAACCTCAAAAAATGTCCTGGAAAAAAAAGGAGGCAGGTAAGTTTTTTGAAGAAAGTAATTTAGAATCAGCCATTGTACTGACAGAAATTCAAATATAAGTTTGGGTTTTCCAATTTTAAAATACATGAATCACTTCAGTGTTTGTGACAATGATGGTCTTAGAGATACAAATAATTTAAGACTTGCAGAGAACAGGAATGATTATGGTGCAAGTTGCAACTAAGTAATATAAACAGATTGGGAGCACATCCAACTACTTGAAAGATTACTAATTATCTTAGCTGGTTCTAGTGTCTTCCATTTTGCATATGAAGCCAACAAAGCAGAGGCGAGAACCTGACACCAGGCCTCTGCAGTAACAGAGGCCAAGCATTTAGGGAGGGAAATGTGCACTGTCCTCGCTTTGCACCCCTTCTCTAGATAAAAGCAAAGCTAAGTAGACCAAATGCAAACCTGGACATTTTGCTATCATTGTTACCTAAAAAACCAACCTAAATTGTTATGGAATGGGTTTGCCTCAGTAGCAACATAGAAATTCCTCTGATTCTACATTTTCAGCCTAGCCTCCTCTTTTTTCATATATGTTACCTCTCTTCTGGTTGACACCAGAGATACGATTTGGGCTCACACCCAAGATAGGATTTGGCAAGCATCTTGAAAAGCATGAAGAAACTCAGCAAGGGTCAGTTTTTTTAATGTCCCCTCCAATCTGAGAACTGAGGAGCAAGAAGTCCAGCAAGTAGGTGGGATGGTCAAAACAAGAATTATCGTTCTTTTTTCATAGCTCATTGAAGAAAGTGACAAAATGCTCTGCTGCAAGGAAACATTGATGCTGAAGCCAAATTTAGTAGTCCATGCACTAATCTGCTAGGAGGGTCCCTTGCAGAGCTTGGGTGGCCTTGAGGCAGAGCTCTCAAGTCTGACACTTCTGTGACTAAAGGACAAAGGCATTAGAGGCATGTGGGGATTATCAGCGGATGTGCAGGAGGAAGAAGGTTGGGAATGGCACGTGTGCCAGGAGGGTCTGGAGCAGTGAGGTGCAAAGGGGCTCTGGCAGCTTTCACGCCCCAGGGTGTTGAAGCGTGGGGTGACTGCAGTGACACAGCTCTGCTGTGCATTGGCTGGTGCAGGACAGGGGCTAAATCCACAGGGAGAATGAATAGTCCTAAATAAATACAACCAGGACCACACTTGGACATTACTATCAAAGACAGTATAAGTGAACACCATTTCATTAATCATCACTGCAGCTTGTCACTATATAGAAATTAGTTATTATATTATTAGAATTATAGATATTAAATATTCACTAACAATTGTCTAATTAACATGCAGGATTTATTTGTGATGTTTATGGCTTTCATTAATGACAGAACATGAGAAAATAATAATGAGAGAATATATAATCTATAAGAACATATCAAAGTTCTATGTGCTTATTTGTGTTTAAAACTAAGAGTATGATGAGTATTCTTTAAATTTTCTGAAATCTTCTGAATAAAAAAACTTGAAAACATCTATTCCCTGGTAGACCGGTGTTTGAGGTTCCCTGATGTCAAGACATTCTCTACAATTTCAGATTTCTGGTATAATATAGCCACTCAAATTAATGTTCTTGTATGGGGACAACAGAATTGCCAGCTGGCATTTGTTGAGGTCCCCTGAAACAGCCACCCTAGAGCCTTGATCTCCTAAAGATCCTACAGTGCTTCGCAGCCATGAGAGTATTCTGGGGCAACTAGAGATAAAGGAAAACAAGACTAATTCCAGTCAGTAAAGCTGAAACCTTGATCCCTTCCTGCTTTCCTCTGTGCTTCTCACTTCTCATAATCCCAAATCATTGGGATTATGATTTACACTTTCCTGTTACCTTTTATATATGACATGGACCAGCCCTAAATCCCTTCCCTGACCTTCTCACCGAGGAAACCATGGATCCAATCAAGCTCATCTCCCTCCTTTACTCATACAGCTGCCCTCTTTATGACTCTACTATGTTCCTCTCAATTCCTTTCAGCACACCCAAATGAGTTGTGCTTTGGTTATGTTCTCACCTGCCATCATGCTCATAGCTATCACTAGTTTGAAATCTTTGCTGTACCATGTTCCCTGCTATAGGAGTAATATCTGTGCTTGCAATGTCCTGAAGAACTTGGTTCCCTCTCAAGCCAAATACATTTTCAGAGGGTTTTTTCTATCTTCCTCTTTCCTGTTTTATACTTGCCTTGAAAGCCTTCCCCCATCAATTGGCATGTATTAGCCTCTGGTTTATCCCATGTGTGGTGCTTTTCTTCTTCACATTGCAAATATTATTCTCAATTTTCCCAGGCAGTGACTTTTTGGGGATTCCAGCACACAACCTTGTCATTTAGTTCATAGCCTCTTTGTAGGCATGAGGAGTGGCAAGGGGGAAAGAAGATCCCTGATAATATTGCAAAATAATTGTATAGAGAATCCACTGTAGCCACAAACTATAATGAAGGCATGGACATGGGACAGGTTATAGTATGGAGGAAAATCAGAAATATGAGTTTAATAGGAGATAAAAGATTTGTTAATCAATTGCATTTTAAGCATAAGACATATATAATTTTATAGAAGTTTAAACTCAAATCCATGCATTTCATAAAATGAAACAAAAACTTGTTATCAAAACAAGACTTCAGCCATTTAAAGAGGAGATGTTTTTGGAATGACAATTAAATGGCACTTTTCTAATAGTAGTACACTGAATGGTATCAGAATTGGGAACTGTGCTGTTTCTTGCCTCCAGCTATTTCAGTTCAGATCTTTCATAGCAGAAGAACTTAGAGATCCTGAGGGATTTTTTTTCCCTCCAAAACACTGTACTGAAAATAACCCCCTAGGAGGTCATAGGGTTACATGGAAAATAGCAGTTTAATTTATTCATCCTAAATAGCAAAAGGCATATTTTAGCATATATTAAAAATTGACTCATTTTATGCACTTGTTCAGTCTAGTGTCTGATTTTGCTGTTGATTTCTTTCTGCACAGTGCATTCTCCTGAAAGAAATTTGCAGGCTGTTACTGATAACTTCTTCAGATAACGTGCACATAAGAATAGACAGGCTCATGGTTCTTTTGCAAAAATTAATGTGCAAAGTAGGAAGTTCGTCTCTTTCTACATCAATTCCTAGGGACCACCTAATGGGGTCTTAGCTTTCTTAACAGCAGTTCTTTGAGGAGAGGAAAACCATTTTCATCTTTTGTATCCTTCTGTAGCCACAGTTCAGCTGTCAGTGGAACTGGAGGAATGGAACTGATTTCCTACATATGCTGCAAATCTTCTGTGTTATAATATATGCTACCATATCTCAAATACACAAGGTTTCTAGGATTATCACAGTTGTTACAGATTTACCCTATAGACAGCTGTGTTGTGAAAATAAATGAGTAACTTCCAAAGCAAAGATAGCCATTTAAAAGAACGCAGTAAATACCATGTTTGCACTTACAGATACATCTGCATAGCAAAATCTGCTCCTCCTGCCTACTAATCTAGTGCAAAGGTATAAAGGGACTTGCTTGAATTCATCTTGGAACCAGTCATTTCAAAACTGGCTTTCTCCGTCTGTAATGCTCCTACAGTAATTGTCAGAAGACCATTTCATTGATTCCCCTGTCTTTGAAGAGCTCATACTTCTACATTTAATGTAATAAAAGCCTGATTTTGTTAGTTTTCAGTGTATGTGGCAAGGCCATACTTTTACCAGAGTACATGGGAGGAGCAGTTGCCAGTTAGGAATAGGTAAAACTGGTAACAGAAATGACGTGGACAAGTATGGTACAAGCAGATCACAGCCACATGATAGGCGCTGATGTTATTTATGTGCTTGCATATTTTTAGCTATTGGCAATGCCTGTCACAGTAGAGAGGGGTGGTAGATACAAATGGAAAGAATACTTTGAAAAGGATGTTATTTTTATACTGAGCTTCTCATATTGCTCAACTGATGTTGCCTCAACATGATACTGAATACAGTCAGAGAAAAAGTGTCAGTCACAAGACTGTAAGATCTGCCACACTGGTCAGATCAAAGGGCCATCTGTTTCAGCATTCTGTGCAACTAAGTGATGTTTAAAAGAAAGTGTTTCCTTTAGTTTGTTTCAAATTACTGTACAGCTTTGGTGCTTCTGAGAAACCATTAATCGCCATAGTTACACGACTGATTTTATGTTCTCTCCACCTTTAATGATCTTTTTTCCATGAAGAAATGTGCTATTTGGTTTCACTTGAATAGAACATATTCATTATTTCTGATCCCTACTGCTTAACTTACCTGTATCTTGTCTAGTGCTACTACCTTGGTCTTGGAGATCAATAGCCAGAAGTGCATGTATTTGAGATTCAAGGCTGATAAAATAGCATCACGGTGTTTTCCTGGTTTGTTCTCCATTCTTTTCATAAGGAAATAATTGTAATGTTCAGTTTGCCTTTTCTTGCCACAGGGCATGGTGTTGCCTATTCAAATAACTCCCAAATCCCTTTCATGAGTAGTTACAGCTAAGAGCTCTCTGTTTTGTATTTTTCTTTCACGTTCCTGTGTTTGAATTTGATGAGCATACATTGTATGGGAGGTTATACTGTCTGGCTGCTCAGCATTAGTTAAAACTTTCTTCAGCTTCTTGCTGCCTGCTTTAGTTGTGACTTTGATGCACAACCTGTTATCTTTGCAAACTTCCCTGCTTCAGTATACACCTTTATGTTGTAATTTGTGAATAGCTTGTACAGCAGGATCTGGACAGCTGTAGATCCAGTGGAGCCCTGTTTGCTTTGTCATTTGTGGAAAATCGTAACTTTTTTGGATCTCCCATACAGTTGTTTGCCCATGGATTGTATTTGCACCCATTCCATGAGAAGTTATTTTCTGCAAAAATTCTTAGCGAGGTACCTTTCTCAAAGAAGCATTTTACAGACCCAAATACATAAAAATCACCACCTCAACCTCATGATCTCTACATTTGCTATGCAAATTCCTTTCTCAAACACCATATTGATTGCTCCTTCATTATTTAATTTACTCAGATTTCTACTTGTTCTATTTTACAATAATTTCAATTAGTTTGCCACCCACGAAAGTCAGACCTTGGGTATTGTTTTTCCTCGGATAACCCCTGAGATTAGTACTTTTTAAAAACTGGTGACATCTGTCATCTTCTGTTCTCCTGGTTGATTGAAATGTTGGGTTAAAAACCACAGTTTTCAAGTGAGAAATTCTTGAATGACCTTTCCATGCCCTGGCAGTCACTTACTATTTCTTTAACTGCTTCATTTGACAACCTTCCTTTATGATGAATCCGCATAAGAGAGTTCTCAGATTTTTTTTCACTTCTTGAAATGTCCCACCACCTATCTAAGATTTCCCTTCTGATCAAAGTCATTCCATTCCAACAGAAGACATTCTTACAAAGATTAATCTCACCCAATGCCTATAGTTTGATTTCCTTCAATCCTTCTGAACTACATCTTATGAGATATTTGCAATTAAATGCACAGCCCAATGGAATCAAACAGAAAAACTAGAAAGAAACTGACTATTTGAAGGATGATATGAAGGAGTATAAAAAATAATAATAAAGTAACAAGACTGAACCAAAATCAGAAGAGGGGCATTTCCTTTACCTGAAGTTTCATAAAGAATAACATTTTTTGAAGAATTTTCATTATGTAGAGGAATGCTTTGTTGACATATATTAATATATAATCCAAGGACTGAGAAAAGATGACCAGGGAATTTCCATAAAATTTTATATAACTATTTTTTACACTATGTAAAATCAGTAATTACTTTTTTTGACTCAGTCTAAACGTAACTCTCCCATTTCCCAAAACTATTCAGAATAAAATTTGTATTTGAATAACCACTCAGAATAAAAATTGTGGAAGCAAAGCTATTGATCAGAATTAATTTTTTTCTCCCTTAATGGCTTGTAATGGATGCATTTTGTAAATATAATGACTTTGCTGCAGAGAATTCCAGTGTGTAGCTATCCATTTAATCCCAGTCCTCTTTTGCATTCACTTCCCGTAGTGATTGATTGTCAACAACAAGGTTTATTAAACACACTTGAAGCATTAGATAAGCTGTGAAACTGAGCAAGAAAGCAAAGACACGTATTTAGTACTCTGTAGTTTAAGCAAATCCCAAGGAAAGAAAAAAAAATTAACTCAAACTTTAGAACTCACTTCTATTCAAAGCTATGCAAATGGAATATGGAAAATTTCTTCATCATAACTGTGTCTACTCCCTCCACAACACCAGTTATTGCTTCTTTGCCAGTTTGGCTGACTGGCTAACTAGTCCTTTATTGTACTGTGGCCAAGGAAATAAAAGTAACTGTGGAAGGATATTTAACTTTTTTTTTTTGTCTGTAGCCCTTCCATCTCCACTTATTTCACGCTTTAAAATCTGTACAAAGTGTAAATCTGAAAGTTTCCTTTCTGACTTCAACTGCTCTGAGCTTTCCAGCTCTTGGGTTTAATTATTTCTTACAAGGCAGCTCCCTCCCTCTTTTTGTTGTTTCTTTTTTAACACACACACACACCCACCCATTCACCCACACACCCATCCACCCCCACACCACACACATTTCTTTTTAAGTTTAACCATGTTAATGCATGAAAGAAAATACGTACAAGTGTAAAGGAAATTCTCACAGCTGGTTTTCTTTGCTTTGATCTCAGTGAGGGCTTGAGTACTAAAAATAGGATTTATCTGAGTTTCAAGAATAAAAAGCTGAGTCTGGGGTCAGAGTTTGCCTTTCTGTTTGGCCTTCAAATTCTCAGTGTTCACAGAAATACAGAATAAGTGAAGTTGGAAGGGACTTCTGGAGACTGCCTGGTCTAAATCCCCTGCACAAAACAGAATCCACTAGAAAGTGCTGCTCTGGATCTTGTCCAGTTAGGTTTTGAGTATCTCCAAGGATGGAGAGTCCCCAAGTGGTATTTAAGCACCCTCACAGTAAAATAGTTTTTTCTTAGGTTTAAATGGAATTTCCTGTGCTTCCTTTTGTGACCACTGCCTTTGCCACTGTGTTTTTTCAACCCTTGTCTGAGCATTACCAAGCCTGCTGTGGCCTATGCAAGCAACCTCCCAGCTCCCATGTAAGTCAGTAAGGATCCAAATGTAGGTGGAGTGGCACATCAATTTCCGAAGGAGATCTGTTTTGTTGGCACATGGAGTTAGGTAAAAGGAGTCCTAGGTGTCCCTCTTCAGTTTTAAAAAGTGTGCGTGGCTATTTTAGTTTTCCAAAACCAGCTGTTACTGGGTGTGCTGGTTGTTGGCAGTACAACTCTACTAGTCAGAGCACTTATCCAGAAAGTTCAAGCCCTGTGTTCAACTTCCTCCACAGCCTGAGTCTAAACCCTTTTCTCAAGAGACAATCCTGACTTTAGCCTAAAAAGCTGAGAGAGGATGTTACTGTCTCCACCCTTCCTAGTGCAGAAATACTTGCTCTTAGGCATTTACACAGGGTAACAAAGCCAGAAATACAGCATGTGTGAGGAAGTATGGTGGTTCAACCTGTAACACTGCAGCAGGAAGAGTGTCCTAAGTTCCTGGCTGACAGCTGAAACTGGTTTTGATTTACTACTCCAGTGACTAATAACAACAGTCTCAAGACCAGAAACCTAAGTTCAATGTTTGGGCTGCAAAGTCACTATGCAGTGAGTGAGAATCCAGAATGAAGGGCTCATACACAGAGGATGGACTCATCAGGTAGCTATTGGAGGGAAAAATTTCAGCCAGAATTCCAGCCATAGCAAACAATGCAAGACTATCAGAACATTTGTAAAGCAGACAAGCAGCAGTGGCAGCAGCAGAGTTGCTTGTTTTTCCTTTACGAGGCAGAAAGGTCAGACAGGCATTACTGAAACTAGTAACTGGGCCTGAAACTAATAAACTGACTGTTAAGATTTTAGCATGAAGAGTATGCACGCTGTGTAAGCATCTTGATGGGTCACCTACTTGCATCATGATGAGCTATAAATCCTGGTGTTACTCTGGCCATCAGCAGGGTGCTTGCTCAGCATAGGATAGACTGCTGTGTCAAGAACACCTCAAATTCCTTCCTGCCTCCCCAATGGGTTAAGTGTAGCTCACATCACATCAGATGCATGGGATAGGATTTTGTCTCCTCTGACAGCTGGGATTTTCAAAGGTGTTCTTTGGGATCTAAGAGCATAAATTTTGCAGATTTCCTGAAGGGACCTGCATTCATAAATGCTGTAATCTTTAGGAAATATGTCTTTGAAGTGTCTTTTCCTCCTGATTTAGAACATTAAGTTCTAGTATCTAGACACTAGTTTCCTTAGTGATTTAACACTGCTAATACCATGTGCTTGTCTTTTCAACAAATTGTCAGTCAGCGTAAACTCCAACTTCAACTAGTGAAGACCAACTACTGCAAAACTACCCTTCTCAAGTCTAGGTGAGAGATGTTTATCTTAGTAATTAAGACAATTTCCTCCTAAACAATTAATCGTGCAAACTTTTACCAATAGAAATAACTTCCTTTACAAGACATACCCCACTAAAATCACCATTTTTTCCCCCACACAATTAAAATAATTATCAAACCATACACATTTTTTTCTTAGAGTAAGATTCTATTTATCTACTGATCTGTGTTACTTACATTCACTTTGCTTCTATTCTACTAATTTGACCTATTCAGTGATCGGCTAAGTACCAGCTATTTAAGAAGTTGTGTACGTGAGTGATGGGCAGTAATTGTGTCCACACGGAATAGGAACTGTTGCCTTGCTGGAAAGGGTTGTTTACAACAAGGTTCTTTTAAACCTCATCAGGACTAGGAGTTGACAGAAGATAAGAATGTTACAAATTTACTAGACTTGTAGTATAGGTAGGTGTTGAAATGACCTTTCAGTAAAAGCAATATAAAAAGAGTCAGCTTCTTTCTGAAAGACAAAATCCGAGGGGCCTCTGCCTCAAAGAAAGTAATGGGGAAAAGTGGAGTACAAACTATGCCGAGTACAAGCTATGCCCAAAGAGTAGAAATTAGCTTAAAGGGAGTGTTGCCTCAGGGAAGGTGAAGTAGAAGGAATAAGCAAAAACTCAGAGAAAAAGGAGCAATCAGCCAAGAATTAGCAGGATAAACACTAAGGAAAATGAGGTATGGAAGTGATTTGTGAGGTCATAAAAGATTCTGAAGTGCTAATAATTACCTTGTAGTTGACAACATCTTAATATACTATAGAATCATGGAATCGTAAAGGTTGGAAAATATCTTTAGGAATAAAAACTTCAATTGTAAACCCAGCACTATCACTGTAACACCCCTAAACCACTAAACCATATCACCCAGCACCAGATCCAGATGCCTCTATAGTGACCAGTAATTAATATAGTGATTTCTCAAATGATTAAATGACAATGTTCAAAGCATAACACAAATAGGAAAAAAAATAAATTAGGGCCTATTTGTTTTAGACAGCTATAACCACATTTATATGCATGCCTGAAATAAATGGGAAGTGTTTATGCATTTAAATCCAAATTATTATGAGTTCAAAAGTTTAGGTTACAAGCTCAGCAGAAATGTGAGGCAGGAGCTGCTGCTAAGGCCCTCTCTCCCCTCCATGTTTATTCCTACTTGCACCTACCTCTAAAAATTTGGAACACATCAGAAAAACCTGACACAGCTAGAGAGAAAGATGAAATACATCAGTTTAACAGTGGATACATTTGAAGGATCACTTCACACAGGGCCATGACTGTGAATTCCAGGAACTCTTGTGGAAGAGAAATACTTATCTAATAAACAAGAAGATAGGTAGAAACCATTGAGTGTCTACCTATTGAAAACAAGTAGTTTCTGAGAAGAGTTCAAATGATTTCCTAGAAAGGGTAGCTAAGGATACAAATCTCTCAGGATTTACTGACATCTTTTACAATGCCTGTCAAACTGATTTTGTCAGCAGATATGACAGATCATAAGAAGTGGTGGTAACCTAAGAGATTTTCTCAGGTAGTTTTGGTACTAATAATCTACTATAATCACTGATGCTATATAACTTTCTGTTACTTGTGGTGTGTGTCTGAAAACTGATAAAATAAAAACAATAACAACAATAACAACATAATACATCTTTAGGACTGATAACAGAACTATTTTGTTTAGGCTGAGTTGCATAAATACTCAAAAAGTAAGACACTGTCTGTTACACATGGCATCTATCTGTTTTTGAGCTGATCCAGGAAAGGATCTCCTGATTTTTCCAGTGTTCTGTATGAATGATGCAGGTGGCTGAGTGTCCCGGTTCCAGCCAGGACAGGGTTAATTTCTGCAGTAGTCAGAAGGGGGCACAGTCTAGGACATGGACGTTATTCTAGAATGCCCCATGTCATTTTCTGGGTTTGAGGGGGGTTTTTTATTATTAATACTGCTGCTGTTACTGGTTGTTAGCTTATCACATTGCTGTTCACAGTAATTTGTTTTTCTCTCAACCTGTGATCTTTGCCTTTTATGCCCTCAATTCTCCTCTTCAGCTTTCCACAGGGAGGAAGGGAAGGGGGACCAAGTGAATGGCAGCCTGGTCTGGAGAGTCTCAGTGGGAGCACTAAATTGGGGAGCACCATTCCTAAACCAGAACACTAAGGAATCTATGAATCTTTGAAACTAGGAATACTGATGACATTGATGTCATCAATGTTGAACTAAAGGGAGACCCAATAGTTTGTGCTCAATAGGCTGTGCCCTTGCTTTCAGAACTTGTTTCCTTCAAAGCAGAGGTGTATTCATGAATCAGAATTACTACTGGTGGATCTGTTTTTGAAAAGCTGAAAAAGTAAATATTGATAAAGAATGTCATATTTGACCATACTTCCACAATCAAATTGTGAATTTTCTCATTTGTTAGAACATTTATTATTTGCTTACAACTTCTAAAACATCATATAAAAAATGTAAAAATACAAGTTCTGAAGTATTTGGCCAACACACTTTTGCTTGTTACTATTTGAAAGTATTAAATACTAGCATATTAAATATCCTCATTTTACCAATATTGTATCACTTAGCCTATATAGAGGTTAGGAATTTTTGAGCTCTTGATACTGCCTTTCTTTCTGGTTGAATTATGCTCAAAAATATTATTTGCTGCTCAGTGATATATCATGGACACAATACACGGTCAAATAATTTGTTTGCTTCCTAAAAGGTCAAAAAAGTTATTTATTCTCAATTTCTACTATTATATACAAATTTATTTTGATGCAATGTAACTCAACAAAAAAAGCTCTTGTCAACTGGAAATAATGAAAATTCTTAGTTTTTTATAAAAGAGGATGTTTCTTCACATTGTAATGGACATGGTGTCCATAAAATAGGAATCTTTTTCAAAGTCTCCTTTATTTGATCTCAAATGATAGAATCTATAATACCATAAGTATTTCTTTTTTATAGCAAAGGACTAGCTGGATTGTGTGACTGCTGTCAAAAATTTCTAAATAGCATCAAAGGTATTCTTTTAGAACACTTTCTTACTGATAATTTAAATTGTTAGCAAAAATGAGTAGTAGATGGTACAAAAGGATTGTATTACTGGATGATGGCTGGTACTATGTAAATTGATTCAGCAGGTGTAATGTTCTGATGATGCCATTGTCAGCAGAACACTAATGGTCAGGAACAAAGTATGCAGAGAGGATTTAGCTATGCCAGTACAGGTAGTAGCACTCCATCTCATGGGAGGGAGGTGACTTGCAGAGTACCCCAGTCCTTGCATTCTGTATGTTTCTTTTCAAATGATTCAAAACTGAATTGGAAAGGAATGAAAAATAAGGTGATGAATGTCACTAATGATTATAAGCACAGTACAAACTGTATCTGACTATGCAGAGTTGCAGAAGGATCTCATGGTATAAAGAAATTGATTATGAAAGAGCAGGTGAAATTCAATGTGGATAAGTGAAAAGGTGCAAGTCAGAAATGCAGAAATGTGATTTTTCATGTACTGTCTGTGTAGGCAGCAACACCCAGCTGTGTTCCAAGGGTGAGGTGAACACTCAAACCCTCTGCATCAGGCAGGGGTAACTTGGCCACATGGGCTGGATAAAAAAGCCTTTTCAAGCACGCTCAGTTTGGAGGGAACTGAAGAGGGGCTCTAAATACAACAGTCAAATCATTCTCTTTGTGGTAAAATTGGGACTGGTACTAAAGGATTCATAGTTATCTCTCACCTCAATTTTACCCTGACTGCATTACTGTTGTCACACAGTCCAGCTTATACATTTAAAATGTACATGCAGCTGTATATATGCCATAGCCTGGCATTTCTCCATACAATAAGGATTTTTTTGATTCAATTCCTTGCAGAAAGCAAATCTTCTTGAAGTTGTATACAATGACAAGCAAACTGTTCCTTGCAGATTTAAAGGATATTTTACAACGCTTACTTGAATTTTTTTGACAGCTGATCTCCACTGATTTTAAAGTATTTAGCTTCTTTATTTCCAGACTATCAGATTTTGACTTACTCAAAATAGCTAGAAACAAAGCTCCCAAATGATCACAGTACAAACTGACAACACTTGCTGTTAGTCTCAGACCTGGAAAATGTTTCCAAACATACAAAACTGAAATACAGGCAACAAATTAGAAATAAATTATCACATGAAGAGAAGCAAAAGTTGTGCTGCTTAAGATGACACACAGTAGTATTGAGGTTCAGTACTTCAATCACATCTCTTGCTTTGGCATATACCTAAAGAAACACTTTCAGAGCAAATTGCCAAGGGGAAGAAAATAATCTTTTCACAGCAAATAGAGAAGTTAACAAAATAGAATGTTTTTTTTTTTTCTAAGATACTTGAAAAGATACCATGTACATTATCCTGCAGAGGTCATTGCAGTGGATACCTACATGTAATAAATTCAAGAAGGTTCTACAAGAATGAAGGGTAGCTGTATACTTACCTACAGATTGGGAAACATAGGGCTCAACTCAAAGCATGGCAAAAATAATGGTGAAATTCCCATTGATTTCAATAATCTTTTATACACAATTTCCTTCTTCCTAAAGTATCAGTACACACCTCCCTCAGTGAAATTTATGTATGTACATTGAACTTGATAGATTTCTTTGTATAGTAGAGGAGCAGTGAGCCAAATGGATTTTGATTCTCACAGAACTTTCACCACACAACTAACGACACATTTTATCCTCTTTCATGGCAAAATATAGTACCAAAACATTCAATTAAAATCTGAATCAGTGTTCAGTCACAGAAGGTGACTGAACATTTTTCTCCTGGCACAGGCTATTTTTTGTCAAATGAAGAGATTAATTAAAATACAGCTGAATTTTATCTATACTTTCCGGATATCATCTATATAAGCCAATGTTATGCTAGTATGTTATATTTAGCAAACTACAACAAATGGAAGGGGAGAAAGGACAGTCTCTGTGTCAAGATTCAAGCCATCCAGTGACAATACATGAGTTATTTTATTACAGCCATCTGCATTCTGTAGCAGATGAACAAGGAATATATGGTGTATGACTGATGAGGTTGCTATGTCCTTTGATGACCTGTCAGCAAATAATGAAGCATGACTGCTCATGCTTAGCATGGTCACAGACTACACTTTCCTTGTTTGTGTGTTGGTATCACTGTAATACTTTGTCTGGAGCCTGCTGCTCTTCAGCTAGGTGAAGGACTGTGCTTCATTCTGCCAACTTCGTAACTAATTAAGCACATTATTACTGCTTTCTACAAATCTTGTCTCTTTACCAAGTATTCTAACCTGGAACTTCACTCAGAACTTACTAACAGGAAGAATGAATGCTTCTGTAGAGAACATGTTTATGGTAAAACAGTATTAACAAAGTATGTGTGAACACTGGCTAATGCAGGAGCTTTTTCACGTAGCTGTCATGCAAAAAGCTGTCATGTAGCTTCATGGCAAAAGTAAGTTTAAATTCTGCACCTGCCTTAGGGAAGAAAAGGCTTCCCTTATCGCTCATGAAGGTGACTGAATGACTGTACACACATATTTGCTTTTATAATTTTTTCACCTTCAAGATTTAATAACTGAAAACAATTGCCTCCATCAGATAGCCACATCTCTTAAATAAACAGCACTCTGAATTATATACATATACTTAGGGGCAGAGCCACTGCAGAGACTACTTTTTAGTTAATTAATATTTTCTGAAAAGAGTACCTGTCTACTTCATCAACTGTAAAAGTGCCATTTATTTTCATAATTGTCTGTAAACTACCGTGTCTAGACTAAACTGACTGAACACAGACCCTCATTTATAAAGAAACCTCTCCCTGTTGATTTGAGATTTTTTTGTAACAAAAACTTATTTACAGACAGCTTCTTCAGTAGTCGCTACAAAAGCCTAAAATGAAGGATTTTCCCACTAAAGATCCATTTCTACTGATGGTACTGATGATGAATAACAATTCTTTTAGAAAGTTTCACAGTTTAAATGAGACCACTAATAGAAATAGTACAAACCCTGCAAAACAGTGAGTTCAGTAACTGAAAATGCGTAAAATTAATAATTTTGAGCTTGGTTCCTTTGTAAGTTCCTCTGAAACTTTGCCAAAACAGTTAAAACAGCAGTTTTGGACCACTTATATCTTTACTACTTAAGGGGGAAACAAAAGAAAAGAAAGGGTTACATAACACTTGAATTCAAAATTACTTCCTTTGTATACATACCTCATTGCCATAAACAGAGAGAAATTACTATGTGAAAAAGCATTCCATATGGCAAAAATCTGGTGTTTGGAAATACCAACCTTGGAAATGTGGGGGTCCAGTTTGTGGCCTCCTATATTGCAAACAGCAACCATGGATTTGTGCTGAAGAAAAATCACACATTAAGCATCAATAAGTAGTAGTGTAACGGCCCTGCAGCTATTATACAGACTACCAAGAAAGTAAGAGTAGACTATACTTAATCTAGGATTGAATTTCAAGTCAGGAGAAGGCAAATACTACACATGCGTTGGAGAAGGAAAGCTGGAAATGAAAAAGCTGCTTTTTCTCAAGATCTGAGTGCCGTTGTTTGCCATGAGCTGTCCGGGAAAGGCTCCTGCCACATCCTTCCCAGCCGCGCCAAGTGTCGCAGCTGTCCCTGGGTGCAGCAGCAGCTCTGTCCACTAGGCGGCGCTGCACAGCGAAACGATCATTCTCTGGAAAAGATCAGTAGTGATTGAATCTCTTTGACATAAAAATAAATCTATAAATCATGCAAGTTAACCTACAGGCAAATATAATAACCGGCAAAATGAATGGTTAATTGTATTTGGGTACAGCTAGATCGCTTAAAAGCTTCTCAAGGCAAAAAAGATGCAATCTGGTCAGCACTCTGAAAGACCTCCAAGGAAATAGCACATGAATTATTCTCCTAATCAGGAAACTGAAATGTCTGAAAATAAATAAACAGCTGAAGCACCACCACCCCCCGCTGGAGATCTAATTATTCTGATTATACAGAAGATCAAAGCTTTGTTCATTCTGTTTAAAAACATCCCTTTGCATTCTTAGATGAATATTCACTGGTAACATCCCAGTCAAATTCAAGTAGCTGCAACTAAACTCCAGGGTTACAATTCAAAGTTGTTTGGCCTACCCTAAAATGTACACTCATTCTTTCCTGGGCATTGCATGTTCAGTACATCCATTTGTCTGGAAGTTTCAGCTTCCCACTCCATACTTGTTTCTATTCTGCAAGTCACCTCTTAGAAATAAACAGCTGCCACCTGCCACCATTCACCTCACCTTCAATTACCTATCATCAAGTTTCTTAGGACTGAATTTCAAAATATGGTATCAGGAATGAAGGAATGAGAGTGAATGAAGCCTTATTTAAACATGTAATTTCTCTTGTAATGGTCTTTAATTTTGAGACTTGCAAAGACGTCTAACAGACAAGACAAAGAATAAATGACAGGTAGGATATCTACATAGTCCCACAAGACCTGTGGCAACACAGAGAATTAGTGAAACAAGTGTGTCAGCACTGTCATTAAAACTAATTTATAACTCATGCAAATCACATATGTACTGGGAAAAACTGGACGTCACCTGTCCTGTTTCATTTTAAAATGGAAGAGATAAGAATGGGTGTTGCTCATGATCTCTTTGTTGGGAACAAGCCCTGCAGAGTTATACATCAGTAAAAGCTTCTTTCTCATTTCCATATTAGTCTCCTCATGTATGGTAGGTAAATAATAGCTGGTTTTCTTGGAAAAATACGTTTTACCTTGAGGAGTCTTCTGCTATTCTTTCTTTGCAATTAAACTGGTCAAATACTTCACAGGCTTCATAAATGAGTAACTGATTGGTTATTGGTAGGAAATTATTGGTACACATCTTTTTTCCTTGAAAGCAGATGTGCTGCAGCAATTCTGGGATCAGAGAGGCAATAATCTTAGTGAAAACAACTTCATATACATCATTACTTTCAGTCTAAAGTTAACACATGCAAGTTATGTGTTGTATGCTAAAAGACAAATTTATGAGTAGAGAACATCGAGGATCAAATTGAAAGTCATAGGCTGCAATTAATCAAAAGTGACAAATATGTATTTTCAAGGTGTATTTTAAGTTTCATAACCAAAATCAGAGTGAAAGACTGATAGCTGCTGAGCTTTCTACTGGTAGAGAAAAGAAACTGTGATATAGTCAGCGCCACAACAGGTTAAATTCATGCTCAAAATACTTCTGACTACAGAATCACAGATTGGCTGGAGTTGGAAGAGACTTCTGAAGGGCATCTGGTCCAACACCCCTGTTCAAGCAGGACCACCTTGAGTTTATGCTCAGGGCCATGCTGGGATGCCAAATCCAACAGCAAGTGCATGTTTCCAGTTATATTTTTCATAGAAAAGCTGTGTGACAAGTATATGACCGAACATAAGATCACTCACTACCAGTCACATTTAATTAAGTAATTCCATTCAGTTCAATGAATGGCATGCTGCAGTTCAAAAATTTTGTAAATCACATACCACAAAACTGGTTTGTGTGATAACTTGTCTCAACAGACTAAACAGGTATTTAATAATACTATTACTTCAATAAAGAATGGGCATATAAAAGAAAACCCATTTTCTATGCCTAAGAAAATCTACTTCTAAAATGACATGTGGTCATCACCAAAATCAAAAGAGTAGTTTGCCTCTCCAATGTGCATCACTGTACATTAAGGCTACTAGCACAGAAAAAAATACATTTGAAATTTGCTACTGGTAATGCCTAACAGTAGCCTACCTCCTGAGAGTAAAGGCTATTGACTCTGTCTCCTTTCACACCTAGGACTAGCGGTCTTGCTTCAATCACTACAGAGCTGAAATTCACCTGCATTTCACTTCTGACCCTGTGAAGGCCAGCAGCAGCAGTTTAAAAATGTTGAACGCCAGAGCTGCCTGCTGCCAATCTCTCCTCCTGGGGAGTTAGCACATCTCATTTCACCTTGGAAACAATAAGATGTGTGCTCACAGCCAGCAGAAGGGAGGGGTCAGCAGCATCTGAAGCAGCCCTCACACATCTGCTTGCAATCATCTGCTCATACTGTTAATTGGTATGAGGTACGTTATTCCCTCTGAAGGACTTAGGGCAGGTTTTGTATACTCCAGGCCAGATGCAGAAAAGAACAAAATCTAAAGAAGATAACTAACACCCTTCTTTTTTAAAGATGTCATTTCTTTTAGACGTATCCATATTTATCCTTCTACAGGATAAATATGAGTAAATGTGAGTAAAGATCACAGCATCAGTCAGCTCTGAATGGTTACCATTTTCTCCTTCCAGAACAGGGAGCCAAGTGTGGACAAGCAGGTTACTGTACCATAAACAGCTGTGCAGCAATACACTGCTGACATGACTGCAGTTCTACCAGCTGGCCAAACACAAACCCACAGGAAAGCCTTATTCACAGGTGATGCCCTCCCAAGTTGCAAAGGAAACAGCTTCAAATACAGGGTAATAAAACCAGGAAATAATTGGCCACTTGTGGCAAATATTCTGGAACAAAGTGCAAAATGAGGAAATTCAACAGGTGGAAGCAGAAACTGAAGGAATAAAACCAGTAGTGACACTACTGCCCTGCATAGCCAAAATATGCCCTGTACTTATTAATGTATATATACATACAAAATAGATCTTTATAAAACATCAGAAGTGAACAGGACTGCGAAAGTCGCAACAGGAGTAAATCTTCTACAGTTCTCACAACATACACATTAGAACAGCTTACTATCTCTATATTACAATGCTCAGCTCATAGAGTTAATAGCAATTGCAAATATGTTAAAGTATTTTTAAAATGTCAGCAAGCTGAGTTCCAATGGGCCTGAGAACCAGACAGGCTCAGTGTGATGGTGAAAATGAGATACCGTGGTGAAAACTATTGTCCCTAATTCACCTAAAAATGCCTCTGACATAGGGAAAGCCTTTTGATCTCAGAATTTCAATTTTTGATATCAAAAACTGACGCAAAGCACAATGGTAGTGTGTGAAAAGGCTTTTATGTATTACAAAACCTGTTGGCTCACTCTCTCAAAATTAAGATCATGTTATCATTATGATACCAGTATATTATCAGTGTTGGAGAACAATGCTTGCCAAACAGTGTTGCAAAAGCCAGTAAAACATGACAATTAAAATAAATTAATTAAAATAATTAAAATAAGCAGTGGAAAGTTGTGCTTAGTAAGGAAAAAATGCCACTTAAAACAGCAGAAAAGAATATTTGAAGAGAAAATATAAAAATAAAGGAAACTTTTATATTAAAGGGAATTCTAAATCAAATAAATCACTAGTTGTTGTAAGAGTAATCATCTAAGTTGAGTTCTCTCTAGAAAGTTAATCATGAAAAAAACCCAGCAGTCACTGGGAAGTATAAAGAAGGTCATAGTGCAGTCCATATTGCCAAACCAATTTCTTAGTCTCAAGGAAGCTGAGAGAGCTTTCCAAATACTTACTGTAAACAGCGTGCTCCTTCCCCATCACAGAACTCTAAAGGTCAGTGGTGTCCCCAGGTCTAATCTCCATAAGTTTCCATAAAATAGTTCTGGCTGACTTCTTATTTTCTAAATTTCTTGCTATTACTGGGTGCTCTCTTTGCATTCCTAAGGCCTGAACTGCTTAGCAGGAGCAGAGTGCAGCTTCAGAATAATGTATGCTTCTCCCCAAAACCTAATCTAAAGGACCTGATGCTGAAAGAAAAAAGGGTTTGTGTAAGTTGATTTTTGTGATAATGAGTTCTTAATATTGCTGCAGGTTTTAAAGAAGTGCAGACTTGTTCACTGGGTCATAGCCAGCAAGCATATTTCATAGAATCAAATACAAACCTGTAACTGGTAATTCTCACAGTGCTGTGCTTCTTTAGGACCAGTGGTCTAACACTGGTTGATCACTCATGGTCAATCCATCAGCATCCAGCCCCCCACCCTATTCTCTAAACATAGATGACATCTGGAAAATTTAAGACATCTGTGTTTTAAGAAGGATTTGGCTTTCTCTCTGTATACTTTTTCATCATTGTTGACCCTGCAGTAAAACTAGCAACAAAGCTCATTTTGCAAACATGGAACACAGGATCACTGCAGACTCAGCCAAATGAGAAAACAAAGGTTAAGGAGATACATTTCTCTTCAAATACACTTAGCTCCAGGATTGGCAGAGGCAACACTCAAAGTGCTTGACTTAGTACATCCATTTAAAAAAGGAATTCTTTTTGAAGTTCATTCTAGTGCTAATAAGTATTTCTCAGCTAATGCTGGAATCATCATTAATGGGGGAGAGAAAATTTTCAGAATGTCCTAGGTGAACTTCATCGCCCCAGTATGTTCTACCCATTCTATAATTCTGGGTTAAAATGGAAAGAATTTTTTTGGCAGTGAAGTCTTTAAAGTTTATGTACCCTCAAACTGTTTGTTGGGAACATTAGGAAATGGCAGATAGCTGTTACCTCTTATCTTAGATTCCAGGTTCTCTGGGAGAGGTATTGCCTCTTTATTTTGTGTCTTTAGCTGGAACTTGGCAGAACAGAGCTCACTGCCTGACCCTCATCTGTGACCACTGGGTCAGTCAAGGGAAAATTTGCCATTGGCTTCAATGGCCAATAAATGAGACTCCTCAGTAATACAGAATACGATTCTTAGGGAGTAATACCTGAAAAGAGGGTCTCAACAGGTTCTCAGTGTTTATTTAAAGGATAAAAATGATTAAAAGTATCTCTCCTGTCAATCTGGATGCTAGAGAGATGGAGAAGTCAACCCAGAAACCATCTGTTTTGCACATGGGTATTTGAATTTTTGGAAGCACAGGGCCATCAGTCTTCCTTTTCAAGCAGCATGGAAACTTTTTTTCAGCAAATGAAACGGCATAACTAAGCCATATTTTTAAACTGTACTTTTCTTGGACATATAAATTAAAATTAATACCATCCTGACTGTACATTTTGTGACCTTAAATGGAGAGAATTCTTTTTCAAGGAAGATCAGGAATTCATTCTGCCAAGTAGTATTTGAAATGAGATGGAAGGCAGGACACTGACTTAAAAGCCTTCCTGGACAATGGGGTAAATTTGAGCTAGCCTAATATAGTCTCTCTGGGTAAGGGTAAGAGAAGGTGGGCAGGTAAAGAGAAGTATTTCCAAATCTATGTCTGTTCTGAGGTAGGTCAGAATAGTGATTAAATCTGTGTTTCCAGCTCATCAGACAAATGCATCAGATGGCTCCTTACCAAAGACTCTGTGGACACCATAAATCCAGTTCTGTAAATTACAAATCAAAACAGACTCCTTATTCATACCCTCTGCAACGAGGGAAGCCGCAGGTTCTCTCACCTGACTGAAGGCAGCAACGTGCTGAAATTGCCAAACCAATTTGAGAAAGCCTAATTGCCTTTGAATCATCTTTAAGAGGATATAGGGTTACTTACTTACCTATAGGAATTGCTTTTGTTGGTCGACCATTGTTTCTGCTTTCAACTGTGGCAGTCCCTAGAGCGGTGTCGGTACCATGCAATGCCATTCCCCATTTCAGACTGGAGCTAACAAGCACTTGCTAAAGCCCACAGAGCCCAGCGCCGCTCAGCCCCACTGCGAGGGAGCACACGGCCCCTGACGGAGCGGAGATGGGTTTGGCAGCCCTGACAAACAGCGCTTTGTGGGTCCGCCATGGTTCTGCCGCCTCAGACCAGCACCAGCCGCTCCTGCCTTCCGGTGCGGCTCTGGCCCCGTGCTCAGTTTAGCAGATGATAACGGTGTTAGGATAAATCAAACAATCAAACTCATCACTCTCAGTGTTTATTTCCCCCCTAAAAAAAAAAAAAAAAAAAAAAAAAAAACCCAGAAGACCGGGAAAAAC
>VYXD01000221.1:461502-560565 GCA_013397195.1 Hylia prasina
TGGTTCTGAACAGGAACTGCTGGGATGCGCAGGACAGCTGAATATAAAATTGATCCCCTCAACAGAAGAGAATAAATAAAACTCCAGAGAATTCCTTTTTGGCACATGGAGAAAAATGAAATGGGGTTCCCCTTCTTAGAATCCAGCAGACTAGGGAGCTCTACTCCTAGGAAATAATAGATTTCCAGAGAAACATGCTCGCAGAACGTAGTAATTATTAACAAAGTCATATGCCACTTAAGGAGAAATGTTTTCTGGATACCCGAAAACAATACAGAAAAGGACAGCATGTTGTTGCTGCAAAACTGGGACGAAACTATAGTTGTGAAGTTACATTTCCATTTAAAAGTTGATTTTTCAGGTGAGGCATAAAAAGAAATAAAAATAAACTCTTTTGTTTTGGGTTGACTAAAATGTTTTCCGTTCTACCCAAACCAGAATTATTTTCCATTTGTTTAGTTTGGCCACTGAAGTGAGAAGCTAATATGTCATTATCCACACACAACAGCAGGAAAGACATCTGAAAGACAGATGGGGTTTTAATTAGCTGCACTTCAGTATTTAAGATTGATACTGAAAGGAATTACAGTCACAATGTATATGTCCTGGATAGGTATTTAAGTTAAAAAAGCTATTTTTTTAATGTTAATTTTGAATAAGATGCTAAAAGCTTCAGGAATGAATCGAGGAAAGATACCACTGGCTCAGTGTGCTTGTAGACAACAGATGTAAACATAGAGTTGGGTAATACAAAATAAAAGAGAAATATGATTGTTTATGATGTAGTGTGTGTAATAAGCTACAGTCTCAGCCATTTGCTTAAGTATTGACATACCGAAAGACAAAACCATACCAAAATAACCCCAAACTACATCACTTTAAAAAGTCGTTGTGCCAAAACACATTGAGGTGATACCAGACTGTGTTTAGACAACGATGTTGAACATTACCATGGGAACAATTGATGTTGAAATCCAAGACTACAAAAAAGCAAAAGCACAAAAACCCCCATATGGATTTGCAAAAGTTTCAAGAAACATGATCCAAATTTTAAGCAATTGGTTTTTTTAATCAACCCATGAAAATTTAAAAAATTAAGGAATGCAAATACAATTATTCACTCCTTATTTGCTTGTGTGGGAACTGTTTAGGAATTCTGTAATGGATCTGTGCCTCATACCTTGTTTGGAGAGGACATATGTCTTGCAAACCAGTGTAGTGTTTCCATGACCAAAATGTAGCCTTTCAATGACCAAAATGTTTGTATCCCATTTCTCCTGGCAGTCTTACCAGAACTATGATATTAGTTCGGAAAGGCAAATGCAGATAGCCTGGCTTTTATACAACATGTAGAATGTATGTCCATGAATGTGGGAATTAATCTCAGTAAGGCTGTTTGCTAAAAACTTTGATTGAGCTGGCCTGCATAAGACTCTTGAGTCTCTCACTTCTACAGGCAACACTTTTGCGCTGCTTACATTAAAAGGTTAAATATGTTTGCAACTAAACAGGAAAGAACTGTGAGAAAGTTTAATGTTGATCAACGGAAGGCACTGTTGCTGCAAGAAATTACTATGACAAGACTTATCCTACTTCTTGGACACTTGATTCTCTGTCTGAACTTGGAGAGCTTTGGGTGTACATGGAATGAGGAAGCAAAATCCATGTCAGAAATGGCCAAATGGAACAAACAGATGATCTTAGAATAAGGAAAAAAACCTCAAGTGATTAAAATTACTGAATCCACAAAGAGCTGTTCATTCATGTGATCTTTATACATGGGCCTCTTAAATTGGTAGTCTTTTGAGACTGGTTTTCGTTGTGCGCTGCAAAGTGAAAAACAGAGAAGCACTTAATAAACAGGCATCAGTCTGTACCCAATTTCTGCTCATCTCTTCAGTTACAGGGTGATTTTGAAGCTGCAGAATTTGACAGTGAATCTAGATTTTTCCAGGTACCCTGCCTCCCCGAGCCTATGTGGTAGCTCATCAGCCTAAAGCATGATACCAGCTTGGTATGCTATTCACTTGTCAAGAAATTGAAGGAGAAATTGTTCATTCCATCGTATCTGGATGTCCAAATGTCTTACTACTAGCTGGTAAAGCTTTGATTTGGGGACATAGAAGAAAAAGCCTTTTGGTGCTCTTAAGATCCCATGCCAAAAATTGTGCAAGAATGGCAATTACATGGGGAATTGTTTCTTTCCCAAGAGGCTGGAACACCCCCAAATATAATTTCTTTGCATATACCTTCAGGATCAGCATTTGTGTTGTGACCTCATTCATCTGGGGGTATTACAAAAGGTATCTTAATGTAATTACATTCATTATGTATTTATTAGATATGGTATAATATTATGCTATATTATATTTATTATAGTATATTTATTATATTTAGTATCGATAGAGTATGTGTTTAGTAAATATATTTATATTATCTTAGTGTCATTATATTTAATAAGATAAGATTATTAAGATAATAATGATAAGATTGATGAAAAGCTTGGTTAGGATTTGGATCTTTGCCAAATGATCCAGGACTTGCTATCCCAAGGCATAGGTTTGCATCCAATACCAGAAGTGGGCTGATGATTTCTGCTAGGCTTAGAATCCTGTACCACTTGGGGAAGGGGTGCCTGGTTTTCTAGTCCCACCATCTCCTGCCTTGCCTCTGTTTCATCTTCAGAATCTGTCTTTGCCAGCTGCTCTGTGTGAGCAGAACCTGGAAATTTCTGGCTCCAGGCACTACTCGTGGCCCCTTTGTATGCTTTTCTGATGAGTGCAAGTTTGCATTTTAAACAGGATGATTGACTTAGTCATAAACCTCCCACGTCAGCGTGTTGATAGAACCTTAATCCTTTTCCATGTTTACAGGTCATGGCAGTACATCACCAGGCAGACTCCAAGCGCTACGATGTGTTCAGTCTTCACACCACTCTATATATGACTTACCTGAGCACTCTCCTGGGAGCATTTCTTTGCAGACTCATGTCTGTAAGAAAAAGCACTGAGCATAGACGCACACTAGCCTTGTTATTTTGTGTGGTTTGTCTCTTTTGGGAGATGCGTAGATACATCCACAAGTACCACAGAGAAATGGTCTCACTGCAGTGACCTATTTCACTGCCTAGGCAAGAGGCACTGTTGAAGTGGAAACTGTATGTATTCTGGTGATGTCACAAAAAGAAGAAAGACTTCTAAAAAGTCACAGGGAACCTCAGAAACCTCAAGGATCTCTGTCACCTCTTCACCTCATCTGACCTCCAAGCAAAATGTTTCATACAGGCAGGCCCAAGTCTTCACCTGGGCCAGAAGGTTTTCAGGAACCTTGCAGCACCCACTGTAGGACCTGGTGATTCCACTACATTTGCACTGTGAAATGTAAATTCCACTATTCAGAAGTTTTCATGTGCAGCAAACCCAGGGCCATAGAGGTAGAGCATCCTTTGTCTCTTAAGTGCTAAGGATCTTGAGGTTAGCATCTCTGTTAAGTATCTAAACACCAGCATGTAAAATAAATGAAAAACTAAAATTGTTGGAGAGATGGGCAAGAACCATAATTTCTTTTCCTATATACAGTACTCAGTGCCTAAATATATAGCAAAAGTTAATATTTTACAAAGCAATTAAGCATTGACTAGGCATGGGAAATCTTCCTCAAACAGATGTCGTGTTATGAATTACAGCATTTATCAGCCTACTGATGATACCGTTTCTTGTAAGTCTGTTCTTTCAAAGTGAAACCATATGTTGAATGGGAAAGAGTGGAAGCCTAGTGTAAGATAAGACAGTTTATTAAGCTGCTCTGATGGATATTTTGTGGATGAACTTTCTTTACAATATAGTGTAGGGCTATATAAATTCTAATTGTGTGTATGCAAACAAATGTGCAGATACCAGGTATAACATGATTTAAGTTAGCTGTCAGATGACACTTCTGGAAGATAGTGGGACCAGTACTATTGGTGCCAAACTCCCACAATATCAAAACCCTGTATAGTTCCCATGTTCTGGTGTATGAATAATTTCAGTTTCAAAGGAGCAAGGAGAAAGACAAGTTGATAATAATTTTTATTCCATTGCCCTTGGAAATTTAATGTTGCAGGAAAAGGTGTAGAATCTTGGAATACAAGAGGAAGCCACATTTCCAGCTATTCCCTAGGAGTTCCAAAAGCTAGAGTCTAGAAAATGTCACCCTGCTGGTTCCTTGGAGCTGTACCCAAGGTTTCAGGTTTGGCTTGTGATTATGTCTGTCAGTCTCGTGTCGTGTCGATTGCCTGCAGTGCTTCCTTGGAGCTGCAGACTCTTTACAGAGAGCAACTCCTAATAGAGGACAATGAGTCATTTGAACTACAGCTCCCATAGGAAGATACGGGAGTATTTCCAAAGTGAGGCTTTTCAGTTTTTGGCTAAGAGAGTATTTCTGAGTATTTAATTAGTTAATTTAAAAGAAAACAAAATTTTCCCCAGAAATCTAAAATGTGCATTTAATAAAGATCTAATTTTCCGCAAAAGCTGTTTCAACCAATGCTGGGAATTAGTCCCTGACAAAACTACTTGAAAGTGGATTTCATAATGTAGAGTAAAATCCAGACAATTTTTTCCAGATGATCTTAGAGTGATGTTGTTATTACTCCTAAACTAAAAATGATAAACCAAGGAAACCTGTAATTAAGGTTAATGAAAAAGTAGCACATTAAAGATATGAAAAATACATCATTTGATCATGAAAATTACTTCAATTTCTGCTTTTTCATGCTTTAACTTGATAGTTATGAAAAAAATGTTTATTTGGTTTGATTTACTACGGAGCATCTTAAAGCAGCCAGAGCACACTGGCTGCTTTAATCAAATAGCCTTCAGAAATAGTTGATATTGCCAGAGTAGTGTCTAGCCAAGCTCAGCTCTATTGCTCGTGTGTCAGCTGCCTGCTACCTTTTGAGCTTCTCTGTTCCTCTGGGGGCCTTAACCTGCAGGCAGCTATCTGGTGGTCCTTCTGCCAGTTTCTTCTACAGTTCCTTCTGCAGATTCCTCTGTAGATACACACAAAGCAGATGCATGAACTCACACAGAGAAGCCCACATCATCTTTCTACTACCCCATGGTCATTTGGGCATGGCTTATTTTTAAGTCTTTTTTCTTATTCTGTCTGTGTGGAATAAAGCTGAGGCAATGAAGAATCTATCAAGAAAATTAATAAAATTAATGATGACTCTGTAATTTCTTATTAACAGATATATTCTCCTTAGGAAAAGAGCAACATTAGAAATTACTTTTTAAAAGTAACTCCATTGGTTTCTAAGGACCTAAGACCTTACCTTGAGACCTAAGCATTTTACAAAAAATTAGCAGTGGAGCTAAATAATAATAACATTTTGTTTTGTCTGTTCCACAAGAAAACCTCTTATGAAGAGAACATGACAATAAGTACTCAAATACGTTCTCTTAATTCTTAATTTGTTAGCTTCATGTACAAATCTTGGAACCATTTATGGCTGTTATATTTTTAATTGAAATTAATAATCATTCCAAGGAAGGAGGCCTAAGTAATTAGAAAATAAACTAGATGATCTGCATATTCATTTTCATCTGAAAAAAAATCTATTCATGATTTCTGTTGTGATGTTTTTATTGCTGTAACACAACCTATGCATTTTAAAAGCTTTCTATGCCCAGAGGAAAACTCACAAAATCAGTTGAACAGAGATTGTATCCCACGTGTTATAAGAGCACCTAGCAACACTGCATAACAAATAAGGATGGGAAATTGATAACCACATTAAACAGCTTTGGAAATTAATTGACACTTACTAAGGCCAAATATGGTTATCATAGTTGGCCTTTGTCCAGAGCATACATTTATAGTAGTTTGTATTAGCTAAAATTTATTTATGAACAAGAACAAAACTTTTACTTTAGGCTAGGAACTAAAGACAGAAAGGACATTTGGGGTTTTATAGCAGAATTCTTGCTGAAATTAATTAAAAAAAATTCTGTTCTGCTCTGTATCTCTGAGAGTATCCGGGGTTATTCATGAGGCAGGTACTCAAATGATGTCACAGCTACTGCTTAACATAATTTTCTCATAGACCAAATCCTTTCACACCCTTTTTAAACAAAAAGTTGGCATTAGACCACACGATACTACAAAAGAACTCAAGACAACATGCCATTCACACAGTGGCACATTGCCAACAGGAAGTGCTGTAGAAAAAAAAGAAATGGTTTCAATGTATAAATGAAGTGTAATAAAATATCATAATCAGAAAATCAACATATGACATGATAGGCCCCGTCCTGTTATACCTGAACTTGTTCGGGAAACAGCAAAGTCGCTTGTGCGTCAAACTCTTAACAAGTATGACTGGACACAGAAGGGCTTTGAAATTCAGGATGTGCTTAATCAATTTCATCTGGACTATGCTACAGACTATACTATAATGTGGATAGGTTGGAATTGAAATGCAAATAAATTAATTTAAAAAGTCTCCGGTGGTGCTGCTCGGGTTTCCAGCTGTGCATAACAGATATGCAAGCAGAAGCTACCTTCTTAAATGTTTCCCCATGCATGTGTCCCATTAACACAGAATGTGGGAGTTTCTAGATTACCTTTTACTCCTTACCAAGGCAAAACATATTCAAGTTCAAAGCAGCCAACAGTTCACCAAGTCTAGGCAAATTCAACTAAAACCCAAGAACAGACCATATTTTCTTGCTGCTAGTGTTCTGTTCCACATTATTAGCATAGCTGTTCTCTCTGATGAAATCCTTGCCATCCCCATAGACAGAAACATCAGATTACAGCGTCTAAGTGAAAAAGAAACTCATAGTTCCATGGGATGACACTTAAAAAGAAAAAAAAATTTAAACATTTTTACTGATGTCAGTATGGTCCCATTTGTTTCAGGAGTGGAAACTGGAACAAATTCCACCCTGGTTGCATACCACCATTATTTTATTGCAGACATCTTCATCTTGTTTCATTTAAAGTCACTATTAATAACTACACTGATGAAAGTGGGCGTGGGCAGTGAAAATCACTGAAAGAGCTTCCAAAATGAGATCAGAAAACAATACTTACTAAACTTTTTCAACAGTCCTTTATAAACTCATATTTCTGGTTGGTGGCCTGACAGGGAACCCCGTGCATACTTGACACACCCCTTGCAATGAAAGGTGCTCAAGGAAGGCGTGATGAGGCCCCTGACTAAAGAAGTCAATGAACCTTTGTTTCAGCTTTTTGTTCATACCTGATGTAATGGAAAGGTTTTACAGAGCAATGTTTGTAGGACAGAACAGACAGTAGGGAATTAGTGGATTAAACAAAAGTCGAGAAGCTGTGTTTGCTGAAAGTTGTGCTTTATGGTAATACTAACATTATATTTACCACGTGAACCATTACTGTATCAGAAATAAATATCTACCCAATGGGTGAATTGTGGAAGGTTATTTCCTCATCAGCAGTGAGGTGGGTGCATCACACTCCCTTAGCAAAATCAACTTTTGGTCAGTCTTATTTCTGAATACTGGCAAACTTTCATGAAAGGATTAAAAAGCCAGTCAAAAAGAAATATAATTTTGATATCACTAGAACTTCCCATATATAATTTTTGAATTGCTGGTAGGAACTGTTTTTTAAAGACTCTTCTGCTGGACAGCAGACTAAAGAAGTGAAGCAAACCACCTTTTAATTCATCTTCAGTAATAATCAAGTTTTTAAGATACTTAGGTTGTATCTGAGAACATTCTTTTTGCTTCAGTATTTTATAGAGATGGTAAAATATTGCTGGGCCATTTAAAAAATCAAAGCAGGTATTTTCCGGCTCAAACTTTGTTGTAATCTTTGATGACATGAGTATTCAGTTCATCCCTAGTGAGATGAGAACAGTCAATCCTTGTCTTCCTTTTCCACAAACATTTGCATATTATAATATTAGAATTTTATCTGAAGGCCTTCTCTTTTCTTTTTTTCTTCAACCACCCAGTACCTTACTCCTTACTCACAGGTCAGATTTTCTTGTTCTTGATATCATAATTCCCTCTCTCTGTTTTGTTCTGTATTTGTCTTGAAAGATGATGACTACAGCTCAACACTATTCTGCAGCTGGGGCTTTCCCAGTAGAAAGTGAAGGAATGCATGACTGTGTCATCCGTGCAAAACTTTTAACAATGGTCTCAGGATGGTACTTCCCATTTTTTTTTTCCAACATTAATACATTGCCAGTTCAAGAATCTTCATTCTGAAGCACAGAATACCAGTGTCACCCTCTGAAAATGTGTTCTGTGCCCATTTGTGCTTTCAATATCAGCCTCCAGAAATTAACGTGCTGTACTTTTGTCCTTACCATCTCCTTCCTGTAAATTACAACAGCTGGCTAATTTATTACAGCTGTCAGGAGATGTTTCAATATTTTAAGGGTGTATGTAATTTGGGAGGCCTGCAATCAGCTTGGATAAACATAAATTAAGCAATTAACCTCAGCACACTGGAATATTATCCCTGACATGATTGCACACTCAAAATTGAATGGACTATAAGGAATCAGTGTGATCATATCATACCCTAATGGCTGTGTGATGCCAAAATGTGCCTTTCTTTCTGTCTGAGAGTTGGCTGAATCTGTAATGTCTCCATACAAATGTGGAGCTATGTCCCTTTGCACTTCAGATTGTTTTGCACCTTCTGTCTACACTTACCAAAAAGGTCTGCTGTCAAATTGCTGAACAGCCTTTTCCTATTGAAATACTCAGCATAGGCTTGTGAGGACTATATGTCTGGGAGTGAATGACTGCCAGGTTGATAGCTGTAGAGAAAGATGCCAACTTCACTGTGGGAGATCACAGAAATTCTCTCTCCCTAAGCAAAATGTGCTCTTTAGTGGTAGTGGCTTTGAAGAAAGTTGGATTTTTTTTTTTTTTTTGGCTGGTTTACTTCTATTCACCGTAACAAACTCACTCAACAGCAGGACCACCTCTGATGAGGCTGCTGCCTAAACCACTTGTCCCCCAGTCTATGAGTGTGTGTGTGTGTCTCTGTGTGTGATGCCAAGCAAGTGTCAGGTCCCAAAACTCCAGAATATCAGGATTCTTTTCTTTGCCATCTCTGGCTCTAACTGCCACCAAGGCAGTTGGATGCCAGTTTCCAAAATAAACACAGTCCCATTAGTTTCTTAGCTTTCACTCTGTGAGCCTGTCTAATAGCAGTCAGTAGCTTGTGTGCTTTACCTGTCACAACAGGGTCCCCTCACCCTCCCACGATGTAGAATTCCTTTGGTGTAGCAGTGTCACTGCTTCATCTCTGCCCAGGGTCCTGGCATGAGCAATCTCTTGGGTGGCTGTCCAGTCTTACTGCAGGTTTTGCATCTTTATCAAAATGCTGAACATTGTCTTAGGCTGTGCCATTTGCTGCAGCATGGAGGAACAGTGTGGGTTTTTCTCCTATAACCTCTTTGTTAGTGTTACCTGCCTTTGAACTGCCTTTGTTCTTTAACCACCTTCTAGTATTTCTAGATTCACCTATGTAATCACAGCCTTGGGAACCCCATAGGAGCTTCTGTGAGCTGGATGCCACTGCTTTGCAAAGTCCAGTGGTATTATCGCAAATTTATTTTATGGTCTGCAGTGTCACCGTTTCGTGTCTGTTTCCAGGTGTGTTCTGGTCTCCTCTTGGGGCCTCAGTGAACTTCTCCAAATTCAAAGATTATAACATACTTCACCCTGTCTTTCTAAAAATGTGAAATCAATAGTTTTCCTAAGTTTCATACATGGTCTAAGTTAATCTGTCTAATTAGAAAATAGATCTCTGTTAAGAAGTAACAAAAGCCTCACTACCACATTGTTACATGTGGTCTCAGGAGACCAGACTCAAATGCCAAGCTTCCCCCTTCCCTATTTCTCTAGGCATGCTTTGAAATTACTGTGATCTTTAATGTGTTGCAGATTCAGAACATTTCAGATTCTTGTTAGTGAAATACTTTTTAATGTCCCCAATTCTCTAATTTTTATCCTTAGGACTAAGATTTGCTGCACAGCTCTATTTGGCTATGTCCTGTAAGACCTTAGTTACCTGTAAGACTGAGCACTGTGGAACTCAGACCCTAGCAAAGATTGCTGGTCTAAGGGTTTAGCAGGTGCATTCTCAGGTATGTGTGTCAGCTCTCCTGTAAAAGACTGTCACAGAAATGAGGAATCTGTGCACAAGCACTTGACTGGAACATTTCTGGTCTTTCCTACTGTTTTGTAACAGCTGCAGACACCTTCTGAGAGGCGATGTTCTTGGAGTGAAAACATTGTATTATTTTGCAGCCTCAAACACTACTTCCAGGGATTGTCAGCTGGAGTCTTTTTTGCACTTGTTGGAGTTACAAGTTAGTAGTCAGTTCTGCATCCCTCATGATCTACCCTTCCTGTAGATGCTTTGCCACCCTTGCTTGCAACGACCTATATAATTTTTATTTCACATACTGCATACTGATAAACAGATAATGTAATGTAAAAATTAACCCAAAATTCAGATTTTAGATCCAATTCATTAAAGAAGTTATTAAATATTCTCTACAGATAGCCAGTTATTGAGTGAATACTGCATGAAAGAAGTTCAGTCTCACTCAGAGGTAATAAGGCCAATTTATTTGCATTGCTCAAAGTCAGAAATGCAGGAGTTCAAATGAAAGAAAAGCAAATGTCTGAAAAAATCACTGCTAGTTTAACTGAGTTATTTAATAACATAGATATGGATATATAATACTATATGTTAATAAATAAGCAAAATATTTGATGTTACTATATTCTAATTAATAAGCACTGCATTTTATGTAATTATTGATTTAGGTCTCTTCTGTAAGGCAAGAAAGAATTGTCTTTGTTGCATCACATGAAGAAACAGATTTGGTGCCTGTGTCAAAGAATTAGTTTGTTGTCTTTGTGGGGTTTTTTTTTGTTCAGTATCTTAATATTTTCTGTTAAAGTGGCTTCCTACTTGCAGCTCAGAAAACTAGTTCAGAGAAATAGTCAGGCAGCTTAGAGGAGTGTTGTTGACAAGGATCACAGTAAACATTCTTCCCTTCCACCTTCCTCTATCCCTGCCATATCAAGAAATCTTGTTTAGTAAGACGGATATTAATGGACAAGGCTTGTTGATCACGAAGCTGTATTTCAATCAGGAAGCACTATAACTGAGAATGTAAATCATGGATCTCTAGAGTAGCTCCGCATCAGTCCAGACTACAGGTGAGGGTTCTTTTTCCCCATTTTTTCATGTGAGCTGCTGAAAATGTTTTTCCAGCCCTGAACACTTACTCCTGAGACCTTGATACACCCTACTGAAGCTTTCCAAGAGATGAATAGCAACAGTCACAATCTTCTTACTTTTTCAGCAGAAGATTGTAGTTTCTGTGGCTTGCATTCCAGACCCCCAGATAAGATGATCTGGCTCAGATCTACCAATGCACAGTCCAGTTTACATTGCACCACCTGAGGGTCTACACCTGAATACTGGATTCATGGCTTGTACTGCCAAAATTCCTGCTGAAGTCTTGATGAAATTGGCATGGCTCATATGCTCGTACTACTACTTTGATCTGTTCATGCAGAGGGACATGTTTCAAGAAAATGTCCATGCTTTAAGAAATGTATCTTTAGAGAGACTGCTTGAGCTGCCTTGAGAGCTGGTATTGCTGGAATCATGATCAGCACTGATCTGAAAAGCTTCTCTGGCCTGTGGCAGAACAGAGGAATAAGCCCCAGGGTCCTGAAGCAGCAGAGCTTGCTTTCACTCATTTCTCTTCCAAGGTCCACCATAATTCTTGACCCCAGTAGTTATAAAAGCCAAATGTGACTGGTGGCAGAGATGTCACAGATAATTCTGTCTTCTTAAAAAGGATTTAAGGATTAAAGGACTTAAGAAAACTCAAGAACATTCAGGTAGAAAATGGAGAGCCAGCTCCCAGTTTCCCAGGTAAAAGAGTAACTGCCATTGGCTCACCTCTTATTAGAAAGGAGAGAATCCATTAGAGACAGAAACTCTGTAATTATGTG
This sequence comes from Hylia prasina, assembly GCA_013397195.1. Classification (NCBI taxonomy): domain Eukaryota; kingdom Metazoa; phylum Chordata; class Aves; order Passeriformes; family Sylviidae; genus Hylia; species Hylia prasina. The sequence goes on from VYXD01000221.1 coordinate 473,538, forward strand.
ATGTGCAGCAAAAAGATGGCAGAAGTCTGCCCCAATTTGCAGACCAAAGTCAATCAGCCACGAGGGACAAATCCATAGGAAATCAGGCATAATTAGGTCTAGAGCTCAAAGGTCAGTGAACACAGCAGAATGAAATGCTGTACAGAGAGGATGAATCCAGTCTCATGCCAGGAAGTATTGGTAAAACCTAAGCAAATACTTAAATGCGTAAGCATCTATCTTTAGTTATGTCAAATAAAAGCTTTGTCAATAGTTACAGGCATGTTATGTTGCTTTGAAAAGCAATGTTTTTCAAAACAAAAGCACTGCTTTTATTTTACCTCTTTCATGACCACCCTTTCAACAATTCCCAACCCAACTTGCCCTTACTGCAGGAAAAGACAGTTAAGCATATATAATTCCACCTCCATGTTGAAAGGACTAATGATACCAATGCAGAGGAAAGCCACCCCTGTTTTGGGGTGTACATGCCCTTTTCTTCTGCTGTGACACTCCTATGATAAGTGACAAAGCTTGGCTATATTAAAACTAAGAAGTACATTCCTATGACTACTTTTTTCAAAGCCCTCCAAAATCTTCTAATTAGTTCTATGCCTCACAGAAATATGTGAACTATATCATTCCACCTATGGAAAATGTCTCTATTTGGCCACTTCATAGCTCCAGAAAGTTTTGCAAGATAAGGATAAAAAATATAATATAAAATACAAATACAAAAATCCCTGAAAAGGGATCCCAGTTCCCAGGCAAATGAGAGTTTCCCAGAAACCCAGGCAAATGAGAGTTTCATACATGAAGGAAGTACAGGCCTCCCTCCACCTGGAGTTGCAGCTTTTTCTGACTCTTCCTTGAGCCTTCCTCTGTCTCAAAGCACTGCAGTGGCAGTCAAACAACAGTCCTACTGTCCTCAAAGTTTGTAAGCACAAACAGTTTACTACTTCTCATCACACAAAATTATTTCCTAAGGTAACTTTTGCAGGAGGAAAAAGACAAATGAAGATACTCAGGTACACATAAAAAATTACAACTAATTTGTCCCATTTTTGTATTCAATGGAGGTAGACAACACAGACATTTGGGGAGCACCAAAAGAACCATAATGCTGAAGCTGTGAACAAAGGTACCTCAGACATGTAGAGCATCAGACAGAAGCCAAGCCCTAGGATGAAAGCCTTCTGCCTGTAGCTAGTTCTTTAAACAGCAAATTATACATGTATAATGCTGGTCCCAATACTAGGTAGAGAAGGGGGAAATGTTACTAGAAACACGGAATGGTAACTGTGAAAAGCAGACTTGTTTACAGACTTCTTCATGCTGAAGGAGAACAGCCTACAGTCAAATCAAAGGAAGGAAACAACTGCACACTCGAATATAGGGGAAGAATAAGCACAGAGGATTTGTTTTAAAGACTCTGAAATCTATGGGAAGAATTGCAGTACATTAAAATATGCAGGTTCACTTTCATGAAATTCAGTTTCTGCAGAAACATCAATGTGAAGAGATTTTCATCTATTTTAAAAACAGATTTTAAAAAAATCTGTATGTAACCTTTTGTAAGATAAATCATACCATCACTACACCAGCTGTGAAGACTGGTTGCTTCTGCTGAACACAGTGGGAGTTCTGCCATACACTGGGAGACAAGGGCCTGTTCCTCAGTGCCAGCTAGAGAAAAGAATGCAGGAGCAGTGTTTGTGAAACATGGTGCTGATTTTAGTGACGGCTTTTTCCGTGCACCAAGCATGAGATCATGTGCAGGCAGGGCTGGATTTACATGGTGATGTAATTTTGCAGCAGAAGCTGGAAAAACAAGGAGGGTATATCTTGTCCAGAGTGATATATGGCAAGCTTTCCACAACTATGCTGCCATGTCATATATATGTTGGCAGCATGAAAATAAGATGCAGTTGTCTAGAACCCAAACTTCTAGACAAGCTTATGTTTTGGCTGCAGAATCAACTCATAACTCTAAAGAGAACTTTCATCAGGCAAATAATTTTTGAGTCAAACAGCAAATGTACTTAATTGAATGCTTACAAAATCACCTTTTGTTTTACACAGATGTTCTGCCAACAAAATGAAAAACCAGAGATGCCTAATGGATTTAACAACATGGCTCTATTTATGTGCTGATCACATACGATCAGATGCTCAAATACAATTATTTTCCAAGTAATGTTGTATGATAATGTGGTTTACAAACGGTTACACCCACTCAGCTTCTGTGGTAGAATCGCACATTTTTTTCTTTAAAAAGAATGCCATGGTGTGTCAATGAGACATAAAAACTTGAAAAATTAATTTGTTAACCTCGTTTACATACAGAGTGCTGTTAGTCATAAGTAAATAAAACAGGATGGTTTGATTAACCAGTGAAATTATACACACACTTTTTGGAAAATCTGACCAAGTTTAGTCTATGGTTGGTTTCTAACTAAGCAGGCACAGATCTCTGTATGAATAACATTTAATGTAAGATCATAATAGTTCTCCTGGTTCATTCATATCCATTTGGGAGCTGACCAGAATAAAACTATTGCAGCTGTGAACCTCTGCTGCCTTCATCAGAATTGTTTTAGGTTAGGAAACTGGGTGAGTCAGTAACTAGAAGCAAGAGCAAATCCAACTATAAACCACATGTGCCTTTTATCTACAAATAAAGTGAACTGACAAAATAGCTTTAACAGTATTTTCAATCACAGTAAACTTGGATGTAACAATCAAAATAGTGGCTGAGGATGCCTTACAGGGACAACATACAGCTGTGACCATTAGAAGAGTGTCCCAGGACCTGTTTTTCCTTCTTCTTGCATGTCAATGGTTAACTCATTGAATTCTTGCATGAATGCACACCAAAGCCTGGGAACGAGCACAGGATGAAACAGTGCCTCAGAGCAGTTCTTCAGAATGCTGCAGTATCTGTGTGCATCTTGCATGGAGAAGCCTGATGGGTCTCCTCTGTGTGTCAGCAGTTAACTCCCCTACAGACAGCACTACATGAAACAATGTTTGTTAGCTGGCATTTTCTCAGAGAAAAAACTAGGAATTGAACTGCACTTTGAGATGCTGCTAAATATTAGTATAAACAATTGGGGGGAAAAAGAGGAATATTATCTGTTCATAGCTTTTATTACAAACATATAGATTAAATATTAACATAGGGAAAAAAAAAAAGGAAAAAAAAGAAAAGAAAGAGAGACTAATTAGGCCTTTAGAGGGGTAAGTGTCCTAAAACAGCCCCAGAAATCCATTCTATACAGCATCCACTGAGTTGGCAAACTCTATAGAACCACTGCTAACCACCACTGTGGTAACTGAAGTCTACAAAACATTGGGATATTCCCTGTCCTCTCTTTTAAACAGAACAGCATTCGGCATCAGGAAACAGTTAGTTTGCACTTTTGTTTATTGCCACAATGAATAAAATGTTCAGCCACAATGAATAAAAAAGACCCATGTATCCAAAAATATCATTTCAGCCCACTTCCTTTTTTCATTTTACCCAGCAGGCCAGGCTCCTCATGACTGTTTTAACTGGCTGAAAATTATCAGTGTCAGTCAAGATCCTCTGGACCTACTGGGAGCTTTGCAAAGAGTAAGAGCTAGGACCAATGTTTGTTCTCCAAGTAACATGCAAAGCCTTTCTTCAGTTCTTTTATAATGACTGGTCAAAAAGCAGAATATGTATGAGTCTCTGAACCATTTTCAAAATATTAAATTTCAACAACAATCTGAATGATTGAAGTTTTGAAAGTTTCAATTACCAACTGAGGAAAAAAATAATTCTAAGTGATTCCATTTTTTCCTGACACTCAAAGACAAAAAACTTGAAATAAAGATGCAGTAAGCTGTGTGCCTGAAGAGGATGTGCTTTCCTGTTACAGCATTTTTTCTGCTCCCCATATTCCTTTGCCTTCCAGCAGCGAGTGCTCTCACTGCCACTCTAGTTCCTGTCAGATGGTGGAATCGGATCCAGGCTATGAACAAAGGTAGATTTATTCAGCATCTCTACAAACATACATATTTGCACAGTCCAGACAGCCAACAGTAAATATGTAAGCAATGGAGTTAATGAAATATGTATGTAGTTTTTAAGCAGATAGTTGAAGTAGTGCAAAGAGGTCTGTGCTTTTAGATTTATACATTAGCAATTATATACTTGGTATTTTCCCCCTTTAAAATAACTTTGAATAAACACCTGAAAATATGGGAAGTGACAGAAAATATAATCTTAGGATTTTGTTGGAAAAATACTATTTGCAGTAAAAAATATAGTAATTTCTTCCTACTAGAAAGACATAATAAAAATATACTCCCACACATGATTTTGTAGCATCCTAGACATGTAACAAATACTTCTGCAGTAGCAGCCCATCCTCTAAACAAAGTCTGAATCCCTTACAATTCTGCATTTTAATTAATATCAAAAAGCACGTAAGTCAGTAAATCTTTGCTTACTCCTTTGTACATGTTAGCCTGTGTTTTGGCAATGTAGCAAATGCTAGAGCATTTTGACTAGATAGGAAGTGGTTTACATGTAAGTATTCTATATAAGAAAGCAATCTAATATATAGAAAGCAATCTAATAAATACTGGCTCTGGTCCTAGGCAGGGTCATTGCCTCTTTGTACTATTCCATTGACTCCAGCCAGAATTTACCCAAACAGAGCAAGTCTAGAGGGCCCCTCTTGTAAAGATTGCTAAGTCAGAGGAATTTTTATCTTTCCATCTCTCTGTTTTGAGAAAAGGATGGGGCAACCCTTCTGAATAACCCTTCATCCAAAATGGAGATTAGAAAAGCCTGTGAGTGCTGCCTCATTGTGTACTTCCCTTTATGCCTTCTCCTGCTGCCACAGCTTCCCCACTTGTTCAGGCACATGTTATTCTCATCAAATGGTGTCAAGGACCTCAGAGGCTCAGGGTACCCAGAATCAAGCCACTGACACGACCCATACCCTGGAGTTTGGACTCTGCCAAAGACAACACTGCAGATGAGCATGTCAGTGGCTAGTGAAACAGAGTTGATTCAAGCTGCTTCTCTCTGAAATTGAATTTCTGTGCTTTTATATAGTCCAAAAGGGGCAAACATCTTTTTTTCAAGATGGATTTTGTGAAATCAAATAACCACTTTTCCCAGTTACTAAGTCTTCATTTTAATGGTATTTAGCCAGCATTTTTCTTGGTGAAACTGAATTTTCCCATTCCACAGAGGCATGATGCAGTGGAGAACTTCTGAAGAACTTGCACAGGCAATATCTTTCTTTTTATTTATACTATTTTAGACAGCATATGAATTTCTGTAGAAAAAATCAGTTCTGAATTTCATCTCCAGTCTTCAAGATGGACCAATGCTGTACCATTTAACAACGACTTTTTCAGGGTTTGCAATGGTATCTTTCCACTGCTCTACTGCTTCACTGTTGCTGCTATCAGAACTTAACCAGATCTGCATTAAGAGGACAAAAAAAAGAAAAAAAAAAGAAAAAAGAGTTTACATGATATAACAAAACCCAGTATTTACTAGTTCCAAATAAATACCACGGAAGTGTAGAACAAGATAAAACGTATAGACTGTGACCAAAGCATAACAGCAACAAATACAGTTCTGTTAGTCCTAACATTCTGGCTTTCAGCTGGGAACACAGGGAGTCTGTGTTTAAATTTAGCCTCTAAAATAGTTTAGAAAACCCACTACATAATAATGTCTCTGTACTTAATAAGATGTTTCAAGTGAAGCATTCCTTGCTGTATTCAAATGCACACGCTGGGGTCAGGGGCTCCCCAGGCCAGTGGCAGCTCTGTGTGTCTGGACACAGTTGGCTCCGAGCCGTGCAGCATCCGGCACGAGCTGTCCAGCATTTCTAAGAGCATTTAAAATTGCACACTCCCACAGCCAGGGCCAAACCTGCATTCCACAGAGGTTACTAACATGCCCATACCACACATAGTCACGTAGTAAGAGCCCATTTCTCCTCAGTATTCAGTTAGTGGATAGTGGCCATTAAATGAGGAAATGAAGCACAAGTAGGAAATTTTCCCCCTTAACATTATCACCGGCCTCCATTGCCAAAAGAATTCTGCTTATGTAAGTAGGTAGCGTTATTTACAGGACTCTATTTCCTCAAGTCTTCCAAGAATGAGTCCTTTTAAGACTTCTCAGAAAGCTTGACCATGAAGTACATTTAGCCTATACTGCTGGGGCATGAGTCCTCAAGAAGTGAGAATAATGTCTTCCAGAATACCACAGACAGCTGATGTTTCATCCACAGATTCAATGTACATCTTGCTCATGATTAAAGACATGCCTGTAAAAGCAGCCTAATCTAAGTATTGTCTGCTTAGAACAGCATCCAATTAAACACCATTCTCTGAAGAACGAAGTTAATAGATCCAGCTATATTCATTTTTTTCCAGCTACCCAGCCAATTACTCAAAGTACATTTTTCCCTGAGCCATATTTTATGTCTTCATGTGTTATGTGGCAATATCTGCCTTCATGAGCTGAAACAACCTTTTCCAAATAGCCTCTGAGGAGCACAAGTTTTCTTCCCCCCAAAAATAAGATCCACAATTAAATGTAACTCATCAGATTGAGATTACCTCACATATTGGTAGATGACTGCAAATTCATACTCAGTTATTTCCCCCCTGAGGCAGTACAGCCAAGAAGAACAATTTTTTTTACTTTTCCTATTTCAAATCTAAATCCACCAACAGGAAGATGGGACATGTGCAACATGAGACTACAAAACATGGAGGAACTTCACATAACTCTTGCTAGCACATCATTTCTATTTCTTATAGCACATTAACATCTCCTGTAGCCACATGTCTTCAGCAGGCACAAAAAACATCACCAGAATAGGACAGTATAATTTTTTTGCGCCTAAGGACAGCACAGTCCTCCATCTGACATGGGACATTACATCTGGGGTCTCAATATCAAGCCTACATTATTAATTTATGCATTTATTAAAACTCTCTTACTGCATCTAACTGGGTTAGGAAAAGCACAGAACATTAAGAACAGCTATGGCTCACTATACTAAGAGGAAGAGAGACAGAAAGGACAGGATGATAGTAAATTAGAACAAGCAGGGGAAGAGGATGGAGAGAATAATGAGACCAGACTACTGAGTTTTATAGTAGATAAATAAATACAATCACATAAATGTTTTCTAAGAGATACTACTGAAGTCGCATCTGTTAACTAAAAACCAAGCTAAAATATTTTGTGTTTGGACACTTCTACTATTTCTTGATCAGACATAGACTATTGTACTGATTTCAATATTGTTTTACCCAGAAAAAGAGTCTCTTTGTAGCTGTTGATAGTTCCTTTTACACATCCCTGTTGTAAGTGTATTGTTAGGGTAAACCAGCACCTGTCCTGCTGTACAGGACATTATAGGTTATGGAGCTCCTGTGGGTGCTATGTTTTTCTTCAGAAAGCTCAAGGCAACCTGAGATCCTATGTCTCTTGGAAGGAATCTGTCACATAGTAATACTCCACACAAAAGTGACTTTAGGATTTCTTTTTGAAAGAAAAATCAAGCATCAACTCCCATTCTCATGCTCGTGCATGTTTAAGAGCCCAGTACCATTTTTGTTTGGATTACATACAGAAGAGTTTAGTAACATTTACTATTTTGTTATATATCACCGCATTTAAAGTATTTTAAAATTCATACCAAGAAACCTGTGGAACTGGATTTTAAGTAAAGGGTATCAGGCTATGTAGCAGAAACCAACCTGTCCTAGGAAGTGTTTTCTTCTCACTGAGCTTTTGCTGTAGAGCTTGATGAGAAAGCTAATTCCTTGTTCTGCTTGGCTAACTGGAAAAGCCATCATTTCTCCCCACTTCACTTGGCCATTAGCAGATTTCAGAAGGCGAGTCTTCTTTTTATAGATGATCCCTTCTGTACTAAACATTCCAACTTTCACAAAGAAATCTAGCACAAAAGGGAAGGAAAAAGGCATAGCACACAAAGGGTTACTCACAACACACCAAAAAAGGAACCAACAAGATCCATATGTATGCCTCAAATTGCATCAGTTTCTCAAAAGTCTGGCCAAAAGAACTCTACAATAGCTTTCCTGACTAGTCACACAAACAGAGTATGTTTGGTAATATTGGACTGATTAACACACTATCCAAACAGCAAGTGCAAGCTAATGCTCTTGTATGTCGGAATTAATACTGGGATAAAAATCTTCCAAAATACATAAACACACATCTTCAAACCAAGCAAAATGTAATCAAGTAAGACATCTGGGGAAACAAGCCTTGGCAATGGAAATCTGCCACACAATATGTTAGTCTGAGGTTTGTAAAGAATGTTATGAATTGCCAACCCATTTGAGCAGCATTTTACCTGTTACAAATGCTTTCAGACAGGAGGCATGAAACAGCTGATGTAACTTACTTGAAGACAGTGGCGTAGATGAAACAGGAAGGTTTTGTGCTTCAAGAATCTGTAACTGTATCCTCCTGTTTATTGCTTGAAAACAAGTTCCTATTTGAAGTTCTGCACGGCACACCTACAAGCAGAAGAATGTTGCCATAACATCTGGATTAAGTTGCTTATAAACTTAGGAACCACAGGAATTTTATCATATATTGGGCTCCCACATTTCTATCTGGGATTTCCTGGACAGAAATATAAGCATGTGTTGTATACAGAACCTGCAGATGCACAGTAAGTGCATCTTGCACTTGTCATAGCTGCAGTACATGTGCTCCACTGATGAGCTGCTTATGTGTGGTGCACATATGGCCCTCATGGGCTGCAGCCAGGGCTTCTGGCCAAATCACCTAGTCCTCAGTTTTTACCTGGTCCAGATTCTGCAGTGGTAAGAGCTGACACATACAGGGGAAACCAGATGTACCATTGCAGCTTTACTAAATCTGGCTGTGGAAGTGAGAGAGCACATAAGCTCCCACTTACACAAAAACCTTCAGAGTTCCCCTCCCACACTTTTGAATTTTGCAATATGGAGATACAAGCAATGTTTTCCATAGATACAAGGCCCTGTCACTTAATGTCATGAGTGCTTAGGGTGACTGTGTAGTTTCCTGTGCTATGAAAGTACTCATGTTTTACATGCCTACACACATACACCACTGCCACACACACAGTGCATGTATCAAGATCTCCAGTCTGATTCTTGGGGATTTTTTTAGAATTTTTGCCAGTGGAAAAGTTGCACACAGTCATCCTCTTTGCCCTTCTGTCACACTCTAATGTCCTCAGAACACTGTAAGAGCAGCACGAAAAGGCCAATGGAGATCCACCTTTCCTGACAGCCTTTGTTTAAATGGACTCTGCTAGTCTTTGTTGCCTTCAAGTTTTAATGCACTTCAACGAACAAAAACGCACTAAGCAAGAGAGCAACAGGTTAGATAAAGAAAACTCAGGCCCCAGTTCATCAAAGAGACCCAAATTCTCTTTGTAGCTCAGCCACAAAATTTCTGTATAACCTTGAGAAGAAGCCACTTTGTCAATTCTGAGCTTTGGCTTTCAGTTGACAGAGAGGGTAGGGTTTGCTGCCTCACAAGGTACTACAGGGATGAATCCCAGAGTGTCTGCAGGGCTCTTGGATATAAAGCCAACACAGACTGAGAAGCTATGAGATGATTCAGAAATTTACACTGAGATGAAATGTTTTCTAAACCAGCTTCCCCTGTGACTTCATCTTACTGCTTTTGAAGCAATATGGTTATTCACATTATAACTAAAAAATGTCAAGTGTAACTTATGTTAGAAATCAAGAGTATCATTCATATTACTCAGACACACTTAAATAAAATTTGTTTTTGAATTGCTAATTCAAGTTTCATTTGTTGAAAATACATATGTCTAGACACAATCTATAAAAGAAACAAACAAAGTGAGGGTAGGGGGAAAGGAAACCCCACTGCGAAAACCACCTGCTTCTTTTTACACTAATGGAAATGAACTGTCTGAATTATTACTTCACAGCATGCAATCTGAACATTAAATATATGGCTGTCTCTGCAGTTTCAGGCCACTGAAGGTCTTAGCACTCTTCTTCCATAACAAAAACAGATTCCATTTGCTCTGAGCTCTTGCTGTGAGTCCTAAGGATCTTGTGATGCTTTTTTGGTTAGAAAAGACAATTACCCGGTGTTCTTTGCTGAACATTTCCCCAGAATGTCCCTCCCTCAAGCTGTGAGCCACGGTGTGGAAGAGCTTGCTCTAGCTCTTTTCCTAGAAACATCTGCAGTTTATGACCAGAACAGCTATGTGCAGAGTTCAAAAGTCTGCATTTTTTCCCCATCAAAATGCCTTTCTCCAAGGAAGTAAGGTGAAGGGAAAAAAAACCCAAAGCCTCTAGTTTTTACTACTGAATTGTTTTACTTTCATTTCCAGCAACCCTTTCCAGGTGAGATAAGAACATACTTGCACAGTATTGGCACTTACAGGTGCTTTGGAAGGAGGAGATATATCCAGCCAATGATTTGACTCCTGTGAGCTCAGCTCCCGCAGTGCCAAGGAACATTCTCCAATAGTTTTTTTCCTGGGAGTCTGTGTCTGGATTTTAAATACCAATCTGACAGCCTGCAGGCTTTGCAGTTTAATAGCAAAAACAAAAGTTTCCATAAATTCAATGTCCTAGAAAGAAAAACAGATGAGTAACATCATTTTAAGAGAATCTCACTGAGCCCAAAACCTAGAAACCAAAGCATCCTGGTTCTATAGCCACTGCTCCTGACTACCACTTTAGGTTGCCACAGAAAAGTTTGCTTTTATAGTGCAAAGTCCACCCACACTTACCCCTGCATTGTCACACCCTGGCAGGGCCAAAGTTCTGGATTATTTTTCACTACCATAACAAGTTGTGGCCATCTCTTCTGGAGCTTTACAACAGCACAGGCACATTGTCATTACAGATTCTCTGATTTTTGCTACAGTCTCTCCAGCTAATTTTATTTTCTTTCACCTTTGGCTCACATTATGGGACATTTATGTTACTTTACCTTCCACCCCCTTAATATTCCTTTACTGTCACTATCAGGAATCTTGTCCCACGTGACCAATTTTTACTATTTTCTGAGAGATAAAGTGTGCATATTTTCTCCTGCCAGATGAGAGGCAGTGCCTCAGCTATCTTCCCTGGGATGAGTGTGCACCCACAGGTATGCCCAGTCTTCCTCTGGTCCCCCACCACGGAGGCGCCACAGCCAGCAGCTCATGGTTCAGTCCCCTGTGAGCACATCTGTCCTGCCAGCTTGTGAGAGAAGCAGGGCAGGAGTACAATGCAAGACAGGACACAGGGGAGGCTTTTAATAGGATTTTGAGATGTTGGGGGAAGTAAAACACATCTGGGCAGTTACCACAGCAAATAGGGCACAGGAGTGGATGTTTGGTTCATTTTAAAAATCTGCTTACAAGTCACATTTATTTTTTTGTGGGGAAAAATATTTCTCAGTATTTTGCATGCCTCTACTTACACTGCACCCCTCCTTGGCAGAAGATTTGAAATGCACTGGCTTGGGCAGTGTGAGAATTCCCTTGACACAGATGCGAGGATTTTCCCCACAGCTGGAAGGCCAGGCCAGGTCTTTGCACTGCAACATTGAAAACAGTCAGTTTAGATAATGCAAGACTTGCCATTTGCTGAAGTTACAAGGTTTCTGTCTACTCAAAGTTCCATTGCCTGAAAATTATTCACAGATCCTGGAAGTACATAAAACAACCAGCCCAACAGTATCATATTTGCTGACAAAAAAGCTTCAAGAAGCTAGGTGTCCTCCAAGTTCTATTAGGGTTCTGCCCTGAAGGAACTGTTAGATTTAAAATCATAGAGTCACAGAAATCACTTAAATGATGCCTCCACAGCTGCTCCCATTTAGTGCCTTCAAATTTCCACAGGAAAATGTCCATAGCATGACCAGCCTATGACCAGCTCTGCGTTCTAATCTGTGCTGAATAGTTCCTCACTTCACAGCTGGAACACATGTTAACATACTTCACAGCTGGAACACATGTTAACATATGTATAGTAACATAAGGAGATATATATTATTTCTTCTTATTGACTCCAGCAGAAAAGAGATTGCTACAGGAAAAAAAAACCAAAACGAAACAAAAAACCCCTGCAAACAAACAAACAAACAAAAACAAAAACAAAAAACAAAAAACAAACAAAAAAAAAAAAAAAGGAAGATGCTTTGAAGCCCGGTGTTACATTTGGCTGAACTTTGCTTATACTAACACTTACAAATAATTTAATTTTTTTTTCTAAGAGTATTCATTGAAGTAACATAGAGACAAATTTTATGACAATTATCACTAAGTATAGTAGAATAGTCATTGGTTATTGAATAGTCATTATTTGAATAAATAACTAACTTATTTATATTTGCTTACATGTAAAACTGTGATCCAAATCTGTTCTACAGAAGAAACATAACACAACTTCACATTCAGTCTTCCAAAGTCTCTTTCATCACCTGATAATGTAATAGTATCTGTGGAAGAAAGCCAATTAATATTTTTAGAAGTAATGCAGTATCTTAAAATTTCACTCCAGAAATAAGGGAACTCATTAGTAGGTGGACTGTTTATCTTTGCAAACTTCTCACAAAATAAGTTTGAAATATTTTAACATCTACATTTCAAGGACAAAATATCCACCAAGTCCAGGAACCTGACCTTCTGCATGGCTAAAAGCCTTCACATTTCATAGAACAGAATCTTGTAATCACAGAATATCCTGAGTTGGAACAGACCTTTAAGGATCATAGAAGTCCAGCTTCTGGCCCTGCACAGGGGACCACACCAAGAATCACATCATGTGCCTGGGTTATCTCTACCGAATTTAATAACGTGTTATAATCAAACAACTTCTAGAAAGAAAAAAAGTATGTTCCTAAGACACCCAGAAGACATTTATATCCTATCACTTCCCTTAATCTCTTTCACTGTTAAGTTTATAAATTGGCCTCTTCTCTATCTTTCTCAAATTTTAATTCCAGTCTAGTAAACATTTTACTATTATGCTCTCTCCAAGTCAGAAGAGCCATTTAATATCCAGCATTTCTCTGTCATCACTGGAACCAGGTCATTGCCTCAGTCTTCTTTTAGAAGAAGCCTGGGTCAAACTTTGATTTATAGCAGGGTGACTTCCGTGGGGACTTTGTTAACTTTTGAGGGTTTATTTTACTGTATCTCCACATCTTCAGCATTCTTTCATAAATAGGGATACTGGGTTTGCATGCAACATTCTTGTCTAATTACCACTGCAATATGGGTATTGGATTTCAGGCACTTCACACAGAAAAATGCTGATACATGAAAAAGGACTAAACTTGGGACCTAGTGCTGCATTCTATCCTAACACGGTGCCTGTAATTTCTTAGTTCACTTGGGTAGTAAATCCAAGTATGAGTTTCTCAAAAGCATGAAAACTTCTCAAAGTCTCATTTGCTCAATCTCCAGACAACAGGACAGTGCAAGTCCAAAACTCTTAATTTCAAATTGCCAAGTCATCTCCAGCTGACCTGCTAGTCAGATTCATCTCAAAAAAAGCTCAAACCAAACAAAAACATCAACAGCAGAGTAGAAAGAGCTCAGTGTTTCATGTGCAGAGGGAAATATTTCATTACAAGGTAAACAAACAAAACATTACCCAGACTCCTGTTACTGCCTTGTGAATCCTTCCTGGAAGAGGAACTGCTAGGTACACTGGAGACTGAATCATATCTCTGGGGACAGGAAAATGGAATCACTTAATTCAGAGCAACAGATGCAAAACCCAGAGATTATACCATCAGACAAGATATGATGAAAACTAAATACTCCATTTCAAATAATTGCCTCAATTCTTACTAGTTTCTTGATCCAGCAGCATGAAATTACTATTTTGATGCAGCGAGCTAACAGAGGACCAGCAGAGATTATTTTTTGCTCAAGAATATATACACAACTTCATTGCTATGTAAGACATGATTATTATAGAAGAAATAAATAAATGCAGTGTTTTGTGTCAATGGAAGCTTCCAGTGTTCCACTTTTCAACTGATGGGAGAAACCACAAGGTGATGAACCATGACATGCTGTCTGTCCTGTCCTGCCTAACAGCCGACTTGGGTTTCTCAACAGCCCTGCTGGACCAGAACAGCAAATACCAGAGGAGACACCAGGAAAAAGCCTCTTGAAGTTGGTCAAGAGGTTGAAATTTTCCCTCTAGTCCTCCCAGTGTACAGTGCAATGCCCTCCAGTGTTTACTTTGGAAACATAATGCAACAGGAACAGATCCACTGTTTGTCTTCTTAACTGCTTTCAGTATAACCTTGGGCACAAGGGGAGCTCACCTTCATGAATCGGTGAGGTGGGCTCCTGAGATCAAACATCGAACGGCTTACATCAAGGGATCCAGGCAAAGCACTGGGTCTTAAATCACTAACTAATAAGACAAAGAGAACAATAAAAATCACATTAGCATCATTGCTAGGAAAAAAAAAAACCAACTAAGAATAACTTTCTGAAATTGCTGGAAATATCTGCTCAATCCCACAGATTACAAGTGACCAAAATGGTTTAAAGGCAGCATGACCTGCTGCTTCTAGTAACGTTTTCCAGGAACATGGGGATGGGGCAGGGGTGAAGAGATGGCATCTTACGTCAATTTTTATACAGAAAGCTGAAAAGCAGAAAGATTTTCATCATAAAAAGTATGTTGTTTACCAATAATTAGAACTGCAGAAAAACATTAATGAATTTACTTTTCAATTTGTTGGTGTGGAGGTTTTTATAAGATGAAGAGAAGGGGCTTCATATTAAAATTCAAGAATTTAATTTTGTGCCTTCCAAATAAACACTCTCTGTAGTTCTATACTCACACACATGAAAAATATCATAGCACTTGCTGCGACAAAATAGGCTTAGAGTTTTGCTTTAACAGTCTGTAGATGCACATGAAGTTCTAAGTTCTGAAACAGCTGTCAAAAAACTCTGGGTGAAAAAAGATTTTTAGAACTGTACTCTAGACACACTAGAATAACCTTTCTTGTGTTTAAACTTACTAAACCAAAACTAGTAAAGTGTTCACTTTGCTTGAAGTAAAATGGAAAAAGAGATGATGAACTGAAGGGAAGATGTTCAAGACAGTTTAATAAAACCCATTTGGCTCCCACCACAGGTGCTTACAAAAGCCTGGTAAAACCATATGTGTTAAAGGCTGTTAAATTTCTACGTGTGTTTTGTTCTCTTAAAAAACTATATGGAATAGTCTTTTCATGTAGTTTCTATGGTGATTCTGAATTATTTTAAAACAGGACATAGACTGAGACATTTTCCCCCAGCTGAAAATAAGAATGCTATACCATTCTAAATAAAACATCTTTAAAAATGTGAGCTGTTGCCACTTTCTGATTTCATGGAGAGTGTGTACCTTTCCTGGAGTGTTTGAGTTTTTTAAATGCATTTGCCTTAGCAATCACAAGCAACAACTAGTCATTTACTTCAGTCTGAACAGCATTCATTATAGGATACATACACCAACAAACAGCACAGAAGACAATTTTTACCAAGGTAGCCAGACACTTTGTATCTAAACTTTTACTATCTTGCCGCCCTCCCTCATTCTTACACACACTGAGAAGTGGGGACATTGCTGTAGCTTCAAAAGCAAACTACAAAAATGTTGGCATATAGCATCGTGCCCCATTTTGCACCTGTTCTTATCATCTGCTCCTGAATGTTTTTTGGTACTTGTTCCTCTCCTCACATAGGTACTCGTAAGGCACTTCTCCTTCTCAACACACTGCCTGGCTTCCTTTTTCCATCTCCCTCACTCCTCTTACTGGTAGCTGAAATCTCCTGTACTGCATCCTGGTCTGGATCAGGGGCAGCTACGGTATCTCACTCTGGCAATTTCTCTACCTTTGTGTGATGCATGCAAGCCTTGTTGAGTCCTTAAAAGACAAAAAGTAACAGTGCAGCTGAAAATTAAGCAGAGCTGCCTCTGCAGATTGATTCACCAACCAAGGAGTGCCCATAGCACAGCGACCGGCTCGAGAACTGGTATAACCAAACAAGTCTTCTGTAGACTAATGGCTTTTATTCCTCTTACCTATAAATCCTGAAAAAGGGAGGAAGACAGAGAAGCAAGGGTGTGGCCCTTCTCACCTGATCCATATAATTTCCTCCTATCTGACTTTTCTTGGAAGCGCCTGATGAGGTCTGGTGAAACCCGATGCTCCAGATAGAAGGGGTTGTACACGTCATAGCGGGGCCAGTGGTACACGCCGTGCAGTTCTGCCTTACGGTCACCAAACGAGGCTCTGGCTGACTCTGTGGAGCACAAGTAAACATCAAATGCAAGAGTTCCAGACATAACACATGCTGCCTGGCTTCATAAGGCAGGCAGAGTGCCTTCAGGGCAAAGGACAAATATTTCAATATTATCTACTTGGGGTAAAGGGGGGAAAAAAAAAAGAAAAAGAAAACACACATTCACGTTATGTCAGGTTTCCACAGTGTGTGAGCAAACACAGGAATTAAATTGGCCATAAAAAACTATGCATACCATCTCTTGGGGTTTTGCAGTAAATGCCTAAGTAGTTAAATACAGAAGGCTCCAAAGACAGATAGCAAGACAGAATTTAACAGGAAAAGTAGCACTCTGTGTACACAAAACCTCCAAATTATTTGGTTACCTACTCCCAGCATATTCTTACTGAACCAATGGACCCCCAGACCTTCAGGAAGATCTTGTACGGAAAGATAATGCAGCTTGTGACTGCAGTCTGCTTATCTACTTTCCATGGCAAGTCTGTTGATGGTAAAATTACTTGAATTGTTGGCTGAGGCATAAATAGACATATCTGAGACTGCTTTAATCCCAACTCTTTACTCAGCCCATCATAATTTAAGGAAAAATATCTATGCCTTGGTCAGCAAAACAGTGAAGAACACTGCTGTAGTGTTCTTTACTGTCTGGACTGAAAAGAAGCCATATGTAGCAGCACATTAGAGAATGGGGTGACCTGGATTCTGCCAGACTGCTATTTTCCTTCTTCACTTCACCTCCCTGGACTTCAACCTATCTCTTAAAAAGTTCTTTACCCTGCAATAAAGTTCCTTCAGTTCTGCAAGTGTCTTGCACTATAAGAGGCAAACTACCACTGCTCAAGAGTCCTCTCCTGCATGTGTTAGTAATGTAAAAAGCTAAAACACTGAGATGGAACAGGGGCAGTGATAAAGCAAGAGCTCAAAGCACAATTGGCTTGAGCATGACGTAAATCAGGATGAACACTAAAAGTGAAGCCACAAAGAATTGCTACAGGGCAGATGATGGAAAATCCAGTGTTCCAGACCAGGAGCACACTTCTTCCTGCTAACTTACTTCTGTGAGAGCATGAGACACACTGCATTGAGCACTGAAGAGAAAGGCTGCCAGAACTTAACTGCTTTCAGAAGGGTTGCCAAGAGTTAACACTGAGCATGTCCTGTTTCACTAAAGGAAAATGGCCAGACATACACAGAAAATGGTGAGGAACTGAGAGCAGGACTTGGACTTCTACAGATATTTAACAATGGTCTAAAAAAATAAGTATTCTGAATACATTTTTTGAGTATGCTGGTGCTTTGGCAAATGTGAAAAAAGAACAACAGTGCACTTTACTCTATCTAGTAAATTTCCCTAAAAAGTAAACACTGCATTTTTAAACACAACTTTCTGTGGCTTAAAGCTGTACTTTAAAAAATTAGTATTTATATTTGGAAAGAGAAATGAAAGTTGCCTACCTGACATAAGAGCCACTTTTCAAATATTTGTTCAAAAATTTAAAATATTTGCTCAAGACAGTCAATTATGAAAAGTCAGGTCATCCTGCCAGATCTAACAGCTTATAGGCCACTCTCTACACCAGGTCCCTCAGAAGTTATCAGGAAGCAGAATTCTCAATGTAGACAAGTCACTGACTGTAACAGCATGAACAAGGAAAAGATTCATCTAAAGGCTGTTAGACACATCGTCCTTCTCTCTGGAGAACATCCATGCCTCAGAGTCCTTGATTAACTTCTCTGTACACAACTTCTCATCTTGAGGATGAGATAAGACTAAGCAAGGCAGAGCCTAAACCCAGTAAGAAAGGGGATTATCAGGAGCATGTCCTGCTTTTCTATAGCATATCCAACTATGGACTTACAAGAACTAGCTACTGAAACAGCAGGCAACTGGGGAGATGAGGCTCAGAGATGAGGGGGCCTCACATGTTCTACCTCAGCTCTTCAGTTGCCTGTTAATGCTTGCTGACATGCCAAATAAAGCCCACTAGAAGATGGGGCACAGAATGGCCAGTCTGTACTGAACAGCTCTGCTAGGCTGCTTAGCTTGGCTGTGGTGCCAGTGGTACATGCAGCAGTGGGTGGGGAAGAAGTTTGGTTATAGCTCTGCAGGAGCAGGAAAGAAGCAACAGCAGGGTCCTAGGGAGAAGAAGAGGGAAGGGTGGGAATAAAACCCCGCAAACCAAAAAAGTTAGGTAGTACTGCATTAGTTATTGTGCAACATATGGTTGACTTCTTTCAGTTATTAGGCTTTTCACCTTCAGAAAGGAAATAAAGTCACATGGGACTAAGAACATACTACCAGCTTATCACGTCCTTGAGGCAAAGCGATCCTAGAGAAAACAACTATTCAGGTGTGTCTCTGTGCCAAAATTTTCCCTTTCCTAATTCTATGCATCTCCTAGCAGGATTAAGAGCCTAACAGTAGCATATGCTCTGTAACTCATGTTAGTTAGGATCCTAGTCTTTTAAAATGCTACTGTGTCTAAATTGCAGGTACCTCATTTTGGCAGTTTGAGTATGGGAGTAACAGAGTATGAAGTACAAGACTGTTGTGAAACAGAAAAAGGATAATATCATGAAACTTTTTAACAGGGGATCTGTGCCCCCTGCCCTCCCAAAAAACAGCAAAAGAGCTAGAAATAGTAGGGACAAAAAATTCTGCCAGATAGTAGCACATGCCATCTATTGGCAAAATCTGAAAAGGGAGATGCGTTAGTATGTTAAAACATACCAGAATATTAACCATGAAAGCCAGAACACCCTCCTCCTTTTACCTGAGTGATAAGTGATGAGTGATACTGGGGATATGTTAGGTTTTTCCTTGTCTACAATAAATTCAATAAATTCTTTCTAAATATTCCATTTCCTTGAAGTGTCTTCCATTACTTTTGAGTATGAGCACTGTTGTACAATTGTCCTATTCACTTTTATTCATACAATGTCACAGGGGATCACAGTGGGATGACATACTTCCCAAAACCTCTCTGGGTGTCCAGAGAGAAAAGAAACAAGCTCCACAGGCTCCCCACAGAAGCGGACACAGCAGCAGCTTGACAGAGTTCAAGCGTTTGGACAATGCCCTCAGGCACATGGTGTGACCCATGGGGTGTCCTGTGCAGGGCCAGGAGCTGGACTTGATGATCCTTGTGTGTCCCTTCCAACTTAGCATAATTTATGATTCTTTGAAACAAGACCAGGCTTCTAGAAACGTTCTGCAAACATATGTTTTCAATAGGAATACTTGACAACATTCAAGGTGCAGCAGAAGCTAAACAACTATTTCAGCAATACTGTCTGTATTTTACCTTTAATCCCTCCAGCATGTGAGATACTAGGAAGGTTCTTTGGCTGTACATAAGCCAGTTTGAATGGAGGGACCACAAATGGTACCTCCTGACCATCCAGGGGCAGTTTGGAAAGCAAATAATCCTCGGAACAGCCAACTTGACGCTTCACTGACACAGAAGACAATGGAGGCTGCTCTACAATAGTTGGCTTGCTTGCAGCTACTGCTTCAGATTCCTGCACCATGGAAACTGCTAAAAATAAAGAGCAAGACAGACAGTACACATGTGCATTAATTTTTGAACAATACCATGAACAGATCTCTTTTATTTAATTCTATCCCTGCTTGCTACATTACTTAACAGCTGCTAGTATTCAGTTTTACAGCATTCAGGACTAGCACCAGGAAAAGACATTCATGTTCCTGACACCTGTACTGATCCAAACTGTTGCTCAAGGTTCTATATTTATAGCTACCTTCTTCTTAAGTGAATTTTTACAAGAGCTACACTGGTATCATAGAGGAGTTCTTCAAACAAATAAGACACCAAAGAAAATCCTAATAGAGTAAAAAATATCCACAGAGTTAAACAAAATAAAATTAAAAAAAGCATTCAAATTCTGAGAGTTTGAAAGATATAAGACCTTTAGACAACCTTGAGTAAAAAAGCTGGCTTTTTGGACAGTATTATAGACTGCAAAGAGCAGACTTTAGACAAGTGTTATTTCTCAGTTCCATAATACTAACAAGCATGTGTTCAATTTCCAAGTGGAGGTATGGAAAGAATTTTGGATGTTGTAAGAGAAATCAAGTTTATCAGGGGTAACACGGTCATTTTATTAATGGGAGATTTCATGACAAATGAAACAGCAAAACTTTTATTAAACCCTCATTATGTCAGAACTCACGATCATTTTTTTCCTTGTCCACGCAGAAACACAATTTACAGCAGGTTTTTATAGATTCTGTTGCCATTGTTTTCAGCGTTATAATTTAGAGGGGACCTCAATCAGTGATCCAATGCAGCTATCAAACCTGAAAAACACAATAAAACAAACCAGATGGGAGTAAGTGAAATCAGAATTCAGTATTATCAGCTATTTAATATGAAACTGATTTTTGTACACAGTCCCAGGATCAATCAGAAAATTACTTCAGTCTTAAAAGGATCAGAGCCTTCAGACTTCTATCATTGAGAAAAATCACTTTTATATAAAAGCACAAGGAAAGAGATAAGTTTAATATATGGTATTCAAATACTTTCAATGATCCACTCAGACAGGTCCCTGTGTTTTGGGAACATTAAAATTCTCCTCATATTTGTGTGTGCCACTGGGCTTTGGAGTTTACTCAGCTTTACCGCTGTTTTGACATGGTACTGTCAAGTCATTTGCAAGATGTGTTTTTAATTCTATTGCCCTTGTTCATGTTTCTCCTATCCTCTTTCACTGCTCTACTATTTTCACATACGTCTATACATGTTTACATTTTTCTCTCGACATACTTCATACACAGGCTTTATGAATGATGCCAAAATTGCCTTCTTTGAGAAACTACTGCTTTCTCATAATTGTATACACATGAAATTGAAGACCTGGTTTATTATATAATTGTTTGCTATGCACACAGAAAGAAAGCATGCTGACTTTCAGCGAAATAAGAGGCATGTAATCTACAAAAGAATGAGAACAAGGCTCTAACAGCTGGTTAACATTATAAGAACTTTATGACAATGCTAACTGGCCTCATTTAACTGTCTTTATTCATATCCTTATGTTCTCTTTTCAGAGAGACACAGACAGCTGCTCTGCCTCCTGTTCAAAACTTTAGCTGTTTAAAGTCTAGTTCTTTTATATCCACCTAAAGTACACAAGGTTCTTAGAAGAACATACCCAAGACACAATTTAACTCAATGAAGATTAGAAGACACCAAACAGAACATGAACATAGGTTGAAGAGATGGGGAAGACAACAAGTAAGGTAGAGGGGGAAAGCACAGAGAAAATATGCAATTTTACCAAAAATGAAAAATGGACATGTTTGCTTAGCTATTTCAAGTGCAAGAAATTTCTGAAAGTATCCGTGCACCAACACAGAAACCATTCTCACTGCAGCTTGACCAGTGCTGTAATTTTCTTTGTATAGTCAAAGACAGCTAGAGAATTACACAAAGTCTATGGAAATAATGTAATATCCCCCAATTTTTTATTGCATTAAAAGACCCTCACATTCTGTAGATATCAAGTGGCGATACTAAGTCATGGACACTTCCTCTAACTCAAATACCATTACTTTGCACAGAATCGCTCTCTCAGTACTTGTCTTCATCTTAAAATTGCCCATGAGTGTATGTACAGCATGAGATCTGCATCAAAAATCTTCAGAGGCAATTCCACCAGTTCAGAACCTGCTCTGCATCTTTACAGAAGCATGAAAGAAAGCGTATTTCTCATTAAATCCTCCATGGTTCTAATGATGAGATTTTCACTGCTGCTCCTCCCTTGGAGGCATACTCATGATAGGCAAGGCTACTAATTTACTTTGGGTTCCCTTGCAGTGATTTTCCTTCCCAGCTGTTATCAGTACACAGCTGGAGTTGATATGCTTCACTCTTGTTCACCATGTTTAAACTGGACTGAAACAGCTGCTCTGTTTGCTCTAAGCTTTGCAACAATGGTATCTAAGCCCCAGTGGCAATTTGCACAAGCAAAACAGACTTTTATCTCAAATTGTCCAGATTGAATTTATTTGCTACTGCTGGTGAAGAAACCAAAATGTTAGTACTGCCCTACTCTAGCCACATAAAGTAGAAATATTCATTTTTCTGCAACTGAGAAAATTCAGTTCCTGGTAGGGAACTGTTTGGCTGGAACAATTAATGGGAACAAATAAACAAATGGAAATCATCTGTCACAAGCAGCTGCCTTTCCTTTACAGGGGGGAGTTTCTTACCTAGAAAGGAAGGGCTTCATGTGGGTATTGAGGATTTGACAGTCATAATGCAGTTCTACACCTCCCGTTTTGTCATTAAAAAAGACCATGTTTTTCACAGTAATGCCAAGTGATAGTCTTTAACCATTATCGTTTTTTCTCGTTTATCGATATGCAAATGTTCATACATTTTTCTTCTATCTAAAGACAAATATAAAGCAAATCATTACTGCCTACTGTAAAGAAGACTTAGGATTACAGATTGCCCTTTAGCAATAGGCAAGGCAATATCAATAGTGAATGCCAAAGTATATAGACACACATCTTAGAGCCTCCATTTCAGTTTTAGCTTAGACATAGGAGTCTGAGAAGAAAGTTCCATGACTAAGAGACTAGAACACTGTTTACACTTCTTTAAGCTTAAAAATGTAATGGTTTCAGTGACAAGCCTTGCACTTGGGTCCCTAGATTTACACCACAGCCACATCACGAAAAAAAATACTGCATTTGCTGAGGGACAGACCATTTAGACACAGTGCTCCCTCATTCTGCTTAGAGCACTTTACTTTGTTCATGGAATCACAACATGGATGGCCTAAATTACTTTTGAAAGTTTTAATTCACTTAATTAAGCTACCATGATAAATATTGTTGGGTTTTTTTTTTGGTTTGAGCAATCTTGGCAGTAATTAGATGGCTTGGCTCCCAGTTAATATATTTTCTTGTATCTGTATTTTCCAAGCTGTCTACAGTTATTGATACAAATTTCACTGCATGCAAAAGTTTTCCCTTAACCATGTGGGAGAGAAAGAAATTTAGCAGGTTCTGTTGTGTATTTTATTAACTGAAAATAAACAAAAACATTATAGAAGACTAAGCAACTTTTTAATGATCTTGACAGAAGTTGACATTTCTATTAAAGGTTAAACTTATCCCACATGCCAGATCCTTTTGCTGGTGTTGGCTACCCAAAAATCCTTAGCATATAATTTAACAGTTGTTAAAAGGTTGTACTAACATGAAATTATCTGGGAATACATTTATGAAATAAACCAGAACCTTAGAGACATTTGTTAGGTGCACCACCAAATCCCAAAGCAACTGACTTCCCAGCAATGTCATCCATTTTAACAAGAAGTTAAGACTCCTTGACACTACCTCTACTTTTTGGGGTCCATTTTTGTTAGGCAATATGAACATAACAAGGACATCCTCCATTTTTGGGATTCTAGACTGACAAAAGGATGGGGAAAAAGAGAATTTGCCCTTATTTTCAGACAAACAAACAGAGAGAAATTAGTTTGCAGAAGAGGGAACTGAGTACTGATCTTGTCACTCTTGTGTCAAATTCTCCCTTTCTTGGCGTTTTTCACCAAATTCAGTAAGCCATTTAATTTCTCTCTTCCCGGTATCAAACCAAAGTAAGATAAGCAAGAGTACTTCCACACTAAAGCAAAAAGAGAGCCAAGCTTATTAGAACATCCTGGAAAAGGCAGTTTAAAACCTAACCACACACATACACTGAGCCTAGAGAATTATAATAACTATTATTTTAATGGGTTTAGATGGAAAACATAAATTATCTTAATGATTTCCAGATTCCTCTGATAGAAATTTTGACTGAGCTAAAATCAGATAAACAGAGTATCAAAGACTTCAGTTCCAAATGCCTCCAGAACGATTACAAGACAAAGATGTTTGGAGAAAAAAGTAAATATTTTCAACAACTCATTAAATGAAAAGAACATGATAGAAAACGGATGATTGCAATATTAAATATTAAAAGCTGAAAGCAGTCTGAAAAGAAATGTCAGGTCTTTACTGCCTTAAGAGGAAAGGGTGCTTTGCAACAAGACTGCAGGTTGCCAATGAATTTTACTGCATTTAGTCACAGCTCTGCTCCATAGGTGTTGAACAGGTAACACATTTATAACTACGCAACAGAAACAAAGGTGAAATAGCTGTTCTCAAACAGGGAAAGCTGGCTAAACCAGTGGTTTCAAACATTTTGAGATTTATTGCCAGTCATAAATGCATACAACACATTCTCAGTCTGCATTTTAGAAACACACTACAGCAAAATTCTAGTAGCAGTAAGTTCTCACACAGCAGGATGCGTAAAACAAAATATCCGGAAACGGGGATCATCAGTTGTTCTAAAGCATTTGGGACAGATCTTTGAATGACATATGTGTCTACAACTCCACGAGCCCCAGTGGAGCCAGGGCACTTAGCAACACATGAGGACCTGCCCTCTGGAGAAAGTGAGCTCAAGCTTGCTAGTTCACACCTCAGCCAAACACCCTGTTTATGATAGCTCTAATGCTACCTGTTTGTGCTGCCCTATGACTTTCTGCCCTTCAGATCCAGAAGATGCAGTCAGTCCCAGTCATTTAATCCTTCAGAGAGTGTAACAGCACTGGCTCAGGTCTCCAGATGTTTAACAGAAGCACAGCACAGCAAAAGCTGCTTCTGATGCAGGTCAGATGGATTATCTTTTGATGGTGCAGATGCTGCTGAAGGCTTAACTTCCACAGCCAGCTGTTCTGTGGTTTTGATTCTGGGGAAGAGTGTCTGGGAGCTGTGCACCCCTCTCAGCACAGCTGTTCAGCTCAAGAGGGGTGGCTGACAACCACCACATCTCAAACCTGGCCAACACTAGTAAAACAGCCTAAATGCTTTGGAGACATTTGCCTCCAGGTACTTTGCTACTGCAGCAGCAAGGACAGCACATGTACTCACATACACTTACCAAAGACATAAAGCCTACAGTTAAAAAAAAAAAAACAACCCAACTGCTTTTTTGGGAACTGTAGGCAGGTCTGACTTGTACTGCCCAGACAGGAGAGACAGGGACTTCAAGTGGGTCTGAGCATGTGAAGAGAGGACCCAGCTTTCATTCCTATTCATTATAAACTTCAGCAGTAGCAGGATGCCTGCATGAATAATAAAAAAGGAAACAAAAAAGGTCACGCCAACACACACCTATCAGGTGCATGATGAGAAGCTCCTTTCTATACCTATTTCTGGAAGAGCCTCAAAGCACTGATCTCTGCAGGAACTAGTGTGTGTGTCTGTGTGGGTACATACATGCTCCCTTTCTGCTTGTAGCCACAACTCTTGGAAGAGCATGAAAACTCTCTTGGAAGAGCATGAAAACTCTGGAAATTTGCATGCAGCAATTATTCTGCTTGTCATGCCTTCCAAGGAAATTAAGATAATGTGAGGCTTTCTCTTGTTTTGTGACTGGAAAAAAAAAAAAAAGGGATTTCACCCTGAAAGAAGTGGATCACAAAGAAGATGCTGAAATAACACAACAAAGAAGAGAAGTTATGAGAAGACTTTTGAAGGACACAACCAGAAAGACATTCTTGTGAATGACATCTTACAAACAGTTCAACAGAAACATAATGAAGAAATGCAAAACTCTCCCAGTCCAGCAAATGAAAAAAAGAGTGCAATTACATATTTAAAACTGACGAGGAGACCATGCATCATTAACGTAGTTTAGCTGATGGAGATTTTATGACAGACCATAGCACGGCCTGCCTTGGGCAAAGAGGCTTCCAGTGTTGTTTAAGCAGTTATGCAGTTGAATCAGGCAACAGAAATAGATGGTAAAGTCACATTCCATGATGCAAACAAACCACCAACTGCCTGGGCTCAGGAAGCACCTTCCCACACTGGTAAATGATGACACCAGCCCATCAGGGGAAGGTTTATATGTTCCTCTCACTGATCAGAAAAACAGGAAACTGAATGGAACAGATCATGGGTCTGAACTGTCACAGCCCTGTGCTGCAACTTCCTCTCATTCACTTAATGCTAAAGCAGAATTTTTCTTTTGAAGGCCCATTATGAGCTCTTGTCCCACTCCCCTCAGCTTCTGGATTTCAACAAGTTATGCCTGCATTGCACTCAGCAACTTTAGCAGAAACATATGTTTTTATTTCAGAAAATATTACAGTAACTAATTTCCTTCATTACTATTTTAATCCTATCTCCAGGAAATATCCACCTCAGACTCAACAATATCACAAGATAATCTCAGGTGAAAAAATATTTCATTTAATAACACTGGTAAGGACAAGATTGCTCTCACTCTCACAGCACGGTATTGACATTCCAAACTGTCACCAGTCCACTACTGGCTCTGCATCCTTCTGACTGTATTTTGAGCAAGTGAAGAAGACAAGGAAGGTGGAAGCCTGCAAACAGCATCTCCACACTCCCCTTGGTTAATACCACAGCATTCAGGTAAGATACTGTTTGCTGGGCTCTCCTACAGGTAACAGTTGCAGGCAAAGTTTAAAACTCTTGTAACCAGCAGGAGTGCTTAATATGTTACTGCTATCAGTCAGGATGTGACAACTGTGGAAAAATATTATTTAACTTCGGCAAGCTTCTTTTGAGGGAAAGAAAAACACCTCAGGTATCAGTTCTTAGCTTAGGTGTTGTCATAGCTGTAAAAGCAGAACTCACTCTGAGCCCAAGAGGTGCTTTGCATGTTCTCCTGCCAATGAGGTCTAGCTCTAATTGTGCTAGGGCTGGAGCAGACACATCTTCCTACATGCACTTTTGAGAGAACGTGCCGTGTCCCACTCCAGCTTTGCCTTCTCCTTCCAGCTTCTCTGCCCAGATGAAGATGATCTAATGTATGTCTCTCTTTGTGCAGGCCCTGAGCTAAAGCCTAAAGATCACTTGTGCAATCTAGCTGTGGTCTCACTCAGCTCAGCAGCTGCTTCTTCCCAGGGCTCCAGCCTGGAAGAGGCCAAATGGCTTTCAGCACATCTGCACACGCGGCCCAGGCACAGAGCACCAGAGTACATCACAAAGAAGAACTAATTGCTCCTGCCTACTTCCCTGAAGAAAAATAAAGCTGAGCAGGTGTGTGTGCTTGAGCTATTGTGCTACAGGAACAACTGCTTCTGCTTTTCAGGCACCCCTTGGAGAAGGGGAACAAACCCTGGCACGAGTACAGGATTCAAAGTTGTCCTTCTGACAGGGGCCCCAGGGACGCCCTGACTCTGGTTTAGCACTACAGCCTTGCACCTGCAGCCCTTAAATGCAGATTTAATCCAATCCTACCCCAGTATGCAAAACATTAATAATATAATTTACAAGGGCCAAAAGAAAAAACTCCATAAATCTGAACCAGTTTTTCTTGTGTGAGATTTATATCTGAATTAAGATGGAAACATTATAAATCTATCCCATGATAAAGCTTAAAACTTGAGATTTTAATATGCTGAATCCTCTGTGCTTTGGGCTGTAAAAGTTGATATAGTGTTTCTTCCTAATGTTGCATTAGGCAAGTAACCAATTCCTCCAATTACTGATCTGACAACACTGTTCCTGTGAACTGAAGATGAATTCGCTGACTTGGACAAGAATGTATGATACTGTATGTATTGGGACAGTAAACACAAAAGAATAAATCCATTATGTTGGACTGCAGACCTTTCTGGATTCAGATGGAAAACGGCAAAGCAAGAGTTGAAGTCAGGACACCAGAAAAGAAAGCTGAAGAGACTAAAATATCTGTAAAAAGAACTTGGCTTTTGATGAGAACATGGAAAGAATTCAGCATAAGATAAGTCCTTTGCTCTAAGCAGATTAGGAACAAATCACAACAATCACCAATTGTTACTTTATAATCTAACTTAAAACTTAAGACTTTCTTTATGTATTCTGTGTCAGGTTTTAATCCAAATTTTTTCTCTTTCTGCCATTAATGCCAAGAAGCCACAAAAATAGAACTCTCAGCAGTCCTTCTATAGCTCTGATACCAAAGAAAACTGGAAACATCTGGATTCATTTTTCAACAGGACAGCCAAGAAGAAGGTATTTTAGGCAAGAGCATCTGCCTGTGGAGTTCCCTAACATGGCTAAATGTGTCTAGTTTTGAAAAGATGGCCCTTGGAAACCAACTCAATGCAACACTGAAAAAGACCATTAAATGGCATTCAGGACTCCTCAGCCACTGCCATGACCACAGAGCCTTACAGAAAACACATGGATACACATATAACATCCAGACAGCTAATGCAAATAGCTCTTCTGTATACTTGGGGGTGGGGAGAAAAAGAAAAAAAAAAAAAGAAGGAAACCCAAACAGTTTTGCATTGAAAAAAAGTTTCATTACCATTAAAACAAGAGTGAAGATGGACAATTTCTTCCCATTCACATGGGCATAAACATCTACTGCTCTGTTTTAGGTGAAGCAGTTTTTTAGGCGAAGCAGATAGGAGAGACACGAAGACTATTAAAAACCACATAATTATTATCCTGCTTCATAATGAAAAAAAAATCCCATCAATTATGGAGTTTCCAATGGGTGAGGATTCCCTGTTCAGCAGTTCTGCTCCACACTGTCACTGTAGAACCAGTTATACAGTGGTGAGAGGAAGCAAACATGTAGGTTGTATAGATGAAAGCTAAAAGACTGTGTCTGAGATTAAGAAAGAAAAGGTGACTCAAGTACATTTCATATATGAAAAGGGTTAAATGAATGAATCAAGAACAGGAAATGGGAACTGATCTTAAATAATTCAAATCCAAACCAGATTGGGAGTATGGTTCTGCAGGGCATGTGTACTGAGCTCAGGAAGCTGCCTAAACACACGCTGAAATAAAAGTCCAGAAGGATGCTGTCCTTATAAAGTACAACTATTTATTACTTTTTGCATTAAATCCACCCAGACCAGGAGCTCAGAACCACTTTAACAGCCCCAGCAGTGCCTCTCAGAGAGCTGTACTGGCTGGAGTTGTTGGCAGCTGCCCAGCCAGATGAGTGGTAACCAGGCATTGTGTAACAGAGGCATTTTTCAAGGAGTTTGCACAGACACAGGGAGAAACAGCAGAAATCAAAACTGTCTCAATTTAATGGCAGTATCTAAGATCCCAATCATTATTGGCCAAATGCTGCTACAATTCTGGGACATGGTGGTGGAGCTCTGCTCCCTTCTGAGAAGACAGAGGTCCTGAGAGCAGAAGTTGGAAGCATGAAGCTACCATTCCCTGTTTTCCCTTAGGACAGAACTGTTTAACAACACAGTGAACAACAACTACACCATAAATGTATGGGTTTGGGGTTTTTTTAATCCTATGGAGTTTAAATCAACACTCTTCCTAAGAGATTTTGGACCCATGATTTCACACACAGGTGAAACTAGATCTGGAAGTACCTGTACCACTGAATGGAATGAAAACCAGAGTAATTTAGGCAGATGTTCTATGCTTTATTAAGGCTTCATGGAAGAAATTTTTTGCAACTCTGGTCATGGCTGAGAAGATGAAGAACCTGAATGGCAAAGTCACGAGAGAGTTCCCAGTCTAGAGGCCAACAACTCCCTTTTGCAAAAGTAAATCATGGAGGAAAAAATCCCAACAAAACCAACACAGAATTAAAAGTTTTAGAACTCCCTCCATTAAAAAATTAAACTGGTCTTGAGAATGTTTTATTGTCCCTTAGGAGTGCTAAACAGCAGAATTTATTTCAGAAACAGGAGACACAACTTGCTTTTGTATCAGTTCACCACTAACCACAAAGGCACTGCTCAAGTGACTTTTAAACCTTATCCTGACTAACCCTCCTCTCTGCATGCCTGGCGCTTTCCTTAATGGAAGAATTACAAACAGTGAACTGACTTCATAAAGAGAATTCTGCCACAGCTTTGCATGCCTCTGCCCTCTCCATCCCCTGTCAAGTCCTGGTCAAGGGCTGGGCCATTGCTGGCCACAGTAACCACCTGACCCAGCTTCAACAAGCAGGGAGGGCAAAGCCACCTCCAGCATCATCTGCCCAGAGGGAAAAGAGAGGAGTTGCAGTCCTGCAAGGAGAAGGGCTCTCACCACAGCTGTGATGGTGAGGCTGTCCCACAAAAGCCAGGCAGCCTTAGGCTGTCCATGCTGCAGCCAGAGCTGAGGCACTGCATGTGTGCATTGCTGCAGCCCCAGCACGCTCTGAGGATGAGGCCGCAGGGGCTCCGGGGCTCGGAGCCAGGCACCCCCTGCCCAGGCTGCAGCACCCTGCACCTGCTGAAATCCAGGTTCCAGGCCCCAAAGCATAGGTGCTAAATTAATGGAGTGCCATAGAGGTTTCAGAGTCATTGGCACATGGTCATTCTAGACTGCTTTTTTTGGATTTCAAAGCTGGTTTAATTGCCAAAAGAGCATCTCCAGAACTCACTCGGTCAGGCCATTGCACTGACCACAAGGACCCCCCCAAACATCAACACCCTTCATTTGGGACCTAATTATCTGTTCTCTCCAGTTTAAGTCTGGCTATTAGATCACTGAAAAACAAAGATTCAAAACAAAATCACCGGGGTACAATTTACAGGAAAGATAAGCACCAGATTGACGACATAATTTTTTTTTTGGCACTGAATTAGTGCAAACTTCAGCTGCAATGACAGGCAAACAAATAGTCATACTAAGCTTAAGACAAGTATCCTCACTAATTCCGCATGGTTTGATGTATTAAGATCATTAAAAAATATAATGGAACACAGAGAAGCTCAAGCAAACCCAGGCTCTGAACCCCTTCCTACATAAGGCTTCTCAGTTTAGATGTAAAGATCCTTCCTGGCTGCAAAAGGCTATCAGCCTAACTTCCTTCTACATAAGCAATTGTTCTGATGGAGCCTGAGCAGCATTACTAACTAGACTGACAACATGGCTTAAATCAAACAGAGTCTGTTCTACTTCCAGTCAGACCTTGCTCTGCCTTTCACTTTAAAGAGATGAGATCTTAAGTTCTCTGCTGACAGAGATTGGGTGTTGTCCTACTTAGATTAGAGAGTATATTTAGCAGATTTAAGGTATCTGGGGAGATAGCAACTCAGAGTAAACAAAGCCATTCTTTTATAAAATTAAACAGGAGTCCAAAGAGGGGAGCAATAGGCGAGGATATGCATCACATAAAATTCACTAAATGAAGTAAATAGCATCTTAATCAAGCAAAAAGTTCAATAAATATTTCACCAAAGTCAAAGTGTACTTCTGGTATAAGCCACAGAGGATAGGAGAGACACAAAGACAGGAGGCCTAAGCTAGCCAAAGCCTGGCTTCCTAGTCGAGGCTGTCCTGATAAGGCAGGTCCTCTAGCTCTGCCCACCACACATGGGGGCCACATCTGCCTGTCCTGAATTTGCTTAAAGGGCTGGCTGCTACTGGGGGGCTGTTCAGCTCTGCCTTGCCAACAGCCATTCCTGCAGGACCCAGTAAACACGCAGCTGCACAGGGAGTTGGCCCAGCTCAGCGATTAGATACAAAATTAAATGACCAAAATAAACAACCCCTTTTTTTTTTTTTCCTTAAAAAAAAAAAAAAAGACAGATTTCCAGCTCTCCCTATGGTTGACTGCACAAGGTGGAGTTAGAATTCAGTGGGGAAAACAGGAGGCCAGAGCAGGACTGCCCGTATCACAGCCAAGCCACAGCCCTGGAGAGTGCATTGAGAGTAACTTACAACTGAAACTAAACCACCCACAAATAGGATGAACGGAGGCTGAGTGAAAAGCAAACCAGCTGATACTAAAAAAGTGATAGAACAAACAAGGAAAACAACTAAGCCTGAAGTTTAGCACAAAGAAAAAGAGACCAGTGCCTAAACTTTTTTTCCAACATTGTAAATTAATAGCCTACACACACATGACTGACTGAACAATCCTGCCCACGTTCATTCTTTCCACAACATAAGAGGAGAGAGGAATTAATCACCTGGGGATCCATCATCTAAATTAAATGCAGGGGAGGGCAGTGGAATTCATGTGACATCTGTGAAGTCCAACATACCCTCTGGGTGCAACATTTTTAGTAGGTGTCATTTTTATGAGTATTGGCAAGAATCAAGGGACACTTTAGTAATAAACTTATTCTCTTGAAATTAAGTATTGCTTAACCACATGTATTCCGCAAATATATATTCTAATATTTAGCATACAGTTGGAAAAAGGACAAAAAATTAAACTTCCCCACTCCTGGATTCATGCCCTAGCCACTGAGTTGTAAGATCACAGCTCACCTAATGAATATTTCTGTAGTGAAAGCATGGTGAAACAGTTTCATAAGTAAGAAGTCAGAGACCACCAGCCCAGAACAGCACAAAGTTTATGGGTCTAGCACTCTCTTGAGAAATGAAAGATGCAAAATCAGAACTTGATTTTTCACATGTGTCTAACAGCTATAGACAAAACCTAGAAAGAACAGGAAGGAAGGGAAAAAAAGGCACGGCAATGTATTCCCTTGCATGGTTTTTAAGTCGTCCTGATCCCCTGATATGTAATCTAAAGACACTTGGACTCTCCAAGAAGAACTTATCAATGTACACCTCGCTTCTGGATACCTTGGACACCCAACTAATCAACACTGTAAAAACTAAAGGCACATAAAGCAGCAAACCTGAATGCATTCAGAAAGTATCACTGGGAAAAACCTGAGCCTGCACAGATCAGAGACTGAGCATTAGGACTGCAATGGTCCAGCTCCAAGGTGCGGGTGCTCTCAGGATCTTTTAGATGGGAAGACACTTGACAGCTGTGGCCCCGTGGACATCCCACGATCCTGTTATTTTCCTGCACAATTACAGCAGCTGACTGGACATGTGCATTGTAGGAACAGTCACGATATCGTCCTGTTCATTCTTGTCTAGAGAATGCACCACATGCAACACCAGGCACATTTCCACATCAGAGGATAGTTACAAGACCAGCCTAATTAAAGATGGTATTTATTTCAGATTGCTGTTTAACAGCCCGAGTGATCCGAAACACCCAGGAATCCAGCTTTATGGTATGCATTCAAGAAGTGTGAACAGGACACCTTGAAACAGCTCACAATTATACCTGCTGCTTTAGCAGTGCTCTCGGGTACAGCAGGGCATAATTTCAGTAAATATAAGTTTTCCGACGCAAATTTCATCCCATACAGAGGGAAACCATCTAGCTTTATTCAAAACTTCCTTTGGAGTTTTGGCTAAACCACATCTCTAATTACTTGAAGTGTTCCTAGAGGAGATGATCTAATTAGCTATTGCTGGCCTGTGACGACACTTAGCTGTTAATTCACACAGAATATTTGAATTTTAGAAGGCCATTTTCATATACAGCAATACCACATTGAAACTGTTCTAAGTAGAACCTCGCACCTGATTTATATGAAGATTCAGTTCCCCAGTACTTCAAAAAAGTTACTACATTCCTACCTGCTTACATCTCCCAAAGCCGATAGGCAGCACGGACACCCGGCAGCCGCCGCCGGGGTAGCTCCTGCTCCCCGCGTCCGCTGCCCTGCCCTGCCCTCCCCAGACGGGGATCCTGCCCCGGCCCCTCTCTGCCCGGCCCGGTACCTGCTGGGAGGCCGCTGTGCCCGCCGGAGCCGCCGCGGGACGGAGCCNGCTCACTCACCGGCCCCGGCGGCTCGGGACTCTCCCGCCTCACCGGAGCTGCTCGCCGGGACAAACTTACCTCCAAATGGCTGCCGGTAGCTCTTCTCTGGCGCTTGCTGGACCGTGACACCTGCAAAGTCGGTGCCAGACCTGCCCCTCGCTTTGCTAGGAGCGGAACCAGGCTTCTGTTTTAGAGAGAAAAAACGAGTTTTTCATGTTTTACAATGTTCCTAGAAAACGGCATGTCCAGCTGGAATATGGATCCGTGTCAAGTTAGGCTTTACGGGAACACGTGAGAAAGCCCCTGCCACTAGAGTGCATGGTTCGTAGGGTAATTTAGGGATCACATACAGTTGATTGGTTCAGAATTTTCAGCAGGAAATTCTGGTTTGGAAATTTCCTTGCGGGAAGGAAAAGTTCTGTAAGTCTCAAGGTGGTTTCTCCTTGATTCTAGTTTTTAGTAACTGGAAGTGCTAAAATACCCCAAGAGGCAAATATGAGGAAAAGGTGGGGCTGGGTTAGTAGGAAAAAGTGTTTATTTCCCCAAAGAAATGCTATTTACACTCTGACAGCATTAACATTTCCAGTCATTGAAGTTTTGCACAGTTGACCTGATAGCTTTTGATTTGCAGTCTTTAGTGGATTCCCCATCCACCAAGACTGAAATTTTTCTGTTACAATTTTTTTCATTTTAAATTTAATAGCACCACAGATCTGCTGCTAACTATGAATTTCATGCCTGTCATCATGCAGTGTAACACACTTACTTCAAGCTCCGGAGCCACTGTAAGGGGAGGGACACCCTCTGCCAAAAGCACAGACTTTTAAATTTTGAGCTAACAAAGCATCTCTGTTCATCTGCACAGAGCCAGTTTCAAGTACTGGGTATCACATAGCAGAGAGGCTCTGATTGCTGTTCATGGAACTCATGAGATTATGCATGGTCACTGTTTTAAAGAAATACCAGTAACCTGGTATGCTTCCAGAATTATCTGAGTCTTCCTGAGATGCACATCAATCACACATTTCAAGGCACCTCACTAAATTAATTTACATGACCGAACAGCTTTATTTTCACTGTTCACCGAAGTGTGTTGTTTAACTACTGATAAGGCCCCTGTATGCAGCTTGCTGCTATCAAGTTACCTCGGCATTGTCATGCTCAAGGGTTTTTCGGGTTCTCATTGACTTCCAGTCCTGCCTGAACGGCTCTCCAGCTGCTGGAGTTGCAATGCAGTAGCAGCTGTCCACTGGGGCTGCAGGTTGCCCCTCTGATGAAGGAAAAGACATTAAAATCAATATTTTTGACAAGGCAGTTAAAGGAAAAAAAACCCCAGTTTGCAGTATGACCTTCCTTCTTCATCGAGGCAAGACTCTGCCTTGTAATTTGAGGGGGCCTATTAACACATCTTTGTGGCTCTTTTGATGGTTTGGGACACATTTCAGTCTTCTTTCCAGCTGCTTGAAAATTGGGAAGTTTGTTTCGATAAGCACAAAATTCAACTGGGCATGGTAAGGGATGTGGACAACCTGATCTGGTGTGGACAGGGAGAGCATTACTGTGCTGTGATGTTTTTAGCTGGGATGGGAGACAAACCTCCCCCCTTCCTTAAAAGATTTTTGTTCCAAACAAATCTAGTCTGAAGATCAGCAGTGAAACCAATTTACCTCTTTTCTTGTCAACTGCAAATATGATCTTCCTTCCCTGCCAGCCTCCTGGCAGGACCCAGAGTGCTCCATGCTCTGCTGTATCTTTCTGTAACTAAACCTTGCTTGAGAAAGCTGGTGATGTTCCCCTGCCTCACTGACTCCTGCTGTCGGCCCCCCTCTCCTCTGGTGACCATTCCCTACTGTCATTGCAACTACTCATCCTCACTAATTCCTGGTTCTCTGCAGCTGCTCTTGCTCCTTACGCTGCCTCCACTCCAGGCACCCCCAGTACTATGAGCAAGCTAATAAACTGGGCTGCTTTTGGCTGGCTCTGCCAAACCACAGCACTCTCCGCTCCAGAAATGCAGGGCTGAAATACTTGAGCAGACCCATGCAGGGCCAATAGAGGAGAATTTATTAGTCTGGGCTATGCTTCACCTCTCATATTCCCCAGTGAGGCCTGTCTCATCTGTTTTGAACCTCTGCACCGCAGACTTTCTCACTTGTTGCTGAGCCTGTTTATGCTATTGGATTACAACTTCACAGTGTTTCTCCTGTTGAAAGAGAAGTAGCCAGAAGACTATAGAAAGTAGCTACAAGCAGGAGTCTATATTATCATCTCTGCCTCAATCCTTTAGGAACTGGACCTGAAATAATAAAAACCCCATGTATAAATACTGACACAAATTGTGAGTAATTATTAACATCTGCAAACATTTTCAAACACATTAAGACCCTTTTTGTTCACTCTGTGCAAATGCTCCAGTGAACAAAGTTTTCAGCAGGAATGCTGATGGAGGCTGCAGCTTTGTACAAATCTGGACTGAGCTCTCCCTCATGATCCTTTGCATCAGAAACCTGATCCCACCACCTGTGCACTCTTACTGACATGCCAACTTCCATGTTAAAAATCAAGAGGTTCAGAGGTTGAATCAATGTTTGCACAGAGCACACTGAAATCTTTTAAGCACAAAAGTGGGAAACATAATTACTTAGAAGCTCTGGCCTAGTTTATGAAGAATTACATGAAATTAAGCAGCTGATGATTCCAAATAGCTTTCCCAGCTCTCTCCCAGCTGAGAATCCTTCAGAGCAAGCAAACATTTAACACTACTACTTATGAAATATTTTTGTTTCAGAAACTGACATCAAGTGATGTACTTATGATCAGAGTTAAATTCCAGCATATATTGCAATAGCCAAGTGATGAACTCAGCCATCAGGACCTAAAAGCAGGGCGTTATCAGGACAAGTCCAGCACACAGCCTACAACGTCTCATAGCCAAACTCTGTGTGTAACCACTAAATTAAGTTTTCTGAGACAGAGACCTTTGAGAGAAAAAAAGGATTTTACAACTTAGATTTCAGTGAAAAAGCAGAGTACTTTTAAGCTGAAGTCTCTAAGCAGTTAATACACCTTTGTTACAAACAACTTCTGCAGCCAGAGAATTTTACTACCGTTAAAGTTTTTGCAGCAGTAATCTTTGTCCCCTGAGGTTTTTTTGGGAGAAACATGAAACTGTTTCCTCATCCTCCTTGTCCTGCTCTCAGCTGGAGCTTGTTTTTTTTCCATTCCCATCATAACCTTTGGGTTTAGCTGACACCTTCCCTCCTCTGCTACAGATGTTGGGTGGGGTCTACACACTTCATTATAAAAAGCTGCTATAATTCAGTCCATGACTATTATTTTTTATTTTCTCATTTTATCAAATGCATGTTTAATATCACACTTTCTTCACATTACCTGTTGTAATTCTGTCCACCATCTGAGACTGCATCCAGTTGCCTCCTCCCACAGAGCTGCAGAAGGACAGCTTTATTGCACAATGTCCAGCACCATTTGAAAATGGTGCTACAATGCCTAGACAAGCAATTACATGGAGATACTCTGCTGTTCAAATTAGACACTCTCTTTATCTCATTCAGATTTGATGTACTGTGAATTTGAAAACAGATTTTCTGGCTTGTTTTGGTTTGCCTTATTCTGTAAGGCAGATTTTATTTGCACACACACATCATTAGTACATTCTGATAATAAATCCAATGAGGCCTCATCCTTCATGCACCAGAACACTTTGGTCCTGTCTCTCCACAGCCAGTTCTACATCTGTGTGAGCTGCAGCAGTTGCTTCTGTACTACACAGTGGCTTTTAACATTGTCAAAGGCTGCCAGCCCCAAACTGTCCAAAGGCAAGGAAAGGTTCCAGGGTGGATAATCACTGAGGCACAAGGGTGCTGCTCTGGACAGGCCATCAGCTTCAGCCCAGAGTGATGAACAGGAGTAACTGTGGGTTCAGGAGCAACCAGTTCTGTTTCCTCCTCAGGAGACATTTGTTGCTGCTGCTGGTTTAAGAATCCAAGATGACAAATCCAGTAAACTCAGGAGGCTTTCTAAACCTTTATATGTAGTTGAGAAAAAATGTAACAGAGCCAAGGCATGCTCCTTGCAGTGTTTTCTAATCATATTCTTTTCTTGTCTGATTTCATTAAGAGCCAGATGCTCTTAATCTGGCACAGATTTTAGAGGACATTGTCACATCCACTGAAAAGGATAAGGCGAAATGTTACCAACATATTGACACCTTCAGATATTTTCTAGAGGTCTTATACCTGGAAGATTGTGGGTAGGTGGTTCTAGCCCAGCTTTAAAATGATCTTGCTACATCAAAAATCAGTTGGTATATCAAATGTAGCCTTTAGATCCAAATAATTCCAGTATCTTCCTCTTTGATTTGATGCTGTAAGACAATTTATTTATACAGTTTAAAAAATAAATTTATTTATGCAGTTTAAAAAATGCATTTTTCAGGGTTCAGGATAAAAGAGAAAGTTAGAACCTTATCTGTTGCTGATTTCAGGAAAGACATGAAAGTGAGTTATCTTAAAAGTTCCTGTCTACCTTTCAGTGCACTAGTTGGACTTGGTTCAATAACAGGGTTTCAAATTGTTCCCAAACCTTCATTGTTACAGGGAAAAAAAATCTTACAACAAAACAGGAAAGACCTGTTTCAGGAAAGGCTGTTGTATCACTGAAAAAGGGCCCATGGAACACCTGACTCTGAAATATGCTTATTTATTATAAATAATTTCCATGGCGTCACATTAACAAACATAAAAGGTCACGAACTCCTCTATTTGAAGAAAATGTGTTTGACATCTGGGATCTGGCAGAAGTTCCTCCTGTGGGATAGACTGTTTGCACAAAGCTTTATTGAAGAATAATATTAAGAATGAAATACGAAATATTAGTGTAACCCAGTAAGAAATTATTGTATTTTACAAGCCAGAGACATAATAGAACTTACAGAATTATTTCAATTCATCTGATTATCAAGGAATGCTAGCTGTGACCAGTTAGCAGTGAAAATCTGTGGGGCTTAAATGCTGCAGTTAGAAATGGACTCAAGGGAGAAGTCCAAATGCAGGCAATGGCTTAAATGTACTTCTCTGTTTTTGTACACCCCTGCTCAATGAAGGGAGTGAGGAGGGAGCTGGCAGGGAGCCTCAGGAGGTGGGGAACCCAAGGGCTGAGTGGGAAGCCAGGCCACCCCTGTGCACCCCCAGGCAGTGAGCTGGGCAGCATCCCCAGCCCCAGGCATCAGACACCTTGGGGCTGGGGGGACATCAGGGCTGTGGGGAGCTGGAGACTGTCACTACACTTTATCCTCTCTCCCCTCTCTCTTACCCATGCCAGTGAAAATCTCATAGGCACAGCCCTTGCCCTACCTGGGGAGTGCTCCCTGGGCTGTTTGGGAGCCCAGTCTCCCAAGGATATGCTCTCCCTCTAGGATGGGATCATGCCACCTCATGGGGAACTTCTGGGGTGTCTCCCCAAACACTGTTACAGTCCCACTTGCTTGTGATACTGCCCAGAAATCCTCTTTCAGTGTGGGAGAGGGGAGAGGCAGCTTGCCCTGTCCTCCCGGCATGCAAGCAAAGGGCAAACACCTGCCTGGGCCCTTTACTCCCCTCTCTCTTTTTGGGACCTCAGGGCCAGGTGCTGCTGCCCTGTATTTTCACACCATGATCTCTCTAGAGTCTGCTCAGAGCCTCAGGGCTGGCCTGTCTCCCAAAAAGCAGACACAGGCCTGCATGAGGATGAGCATATGTTCCTGTCCCCAGGAAGAAGAGGCCAGCCAGGTGTCACCCGCGCACAGAGCAAGGGCCGCACACAAAAGATCCTTTCTGAAAGGGACCCAGGCAAGAAAAAGGCCCAAAAGCACAAAAATAATTTACTTTTTCACTTGTAAAAACCTTTTTTTGTTGTCTGTTTTCAGGTGAAAGCAAATCTCAGTTACCTCGCTGAAAGGAGGTGTTGACAAAAAGCCATTACAGAAATCACTGCAGTTTAAAACCCCCTGGCCCCACTGAAATTAGGGAGCTGGGAAGAAGATCCATGGAGGCC
This sequence comes from Hylia prasina, assembly GCA_013397195.1. Taxonomy (NCBI): domain Eukaryota; kingdom Metazoa; phylum Chordata; class Aves; order Passeriformes; family Sylviidae; genus Hylia; species Hylia prasina. The sequence continues at coordinate 513,523 of VYXD01000221.1, forward strand.
AGTGACTGGTTGCTCATAGAAGCTGGAATGCCGTACTTCCATCAAAAATTGCTTGGTTCTGAAGGAGAACACACACTGACCTCTAGACTGAAGCTTTGGGCAATTCCCTCTGGGGAAAGCAAAGTACTTAAAGCCATTTAAGAAATGACATAACTAGAAACAGAAGTTACCAGCCCGCTGTACCCTAATTTTAACACTTTAACCCAGCTGCTGGTTGTTTTGCTCTGTTCCCACCAGAAACACACCAGAATACAGCACTATTAAGGTACAGGAAATAAGGGAAAACCAACCTGCTGCCCACGTTCCCAGCCTTCCCTGTGTAGGACTGGCAGCAGCAGTGGCTGCTCCTCAGCCTTGCACCCAGAATCACTGGAAGGTTAATGTGCTATAGCCACAACCCTTGCTGATATCACTAGGGATTGTAGGGCAGGAGTAAGGATGCACTCTCACTGCAAAGCTGGGGATTTGCATGTTTAACCTCTGTTTGGTTACATACAAAAATATTCAGAGAGGAGAGAACATACAGCCCTCTGCCAAACAGACTGAAATGGGTTACATCTTGGTGCAACTCAATCATACATCTGAGTGGATGGGTGCAGGTGTCACAAACCAGTGTTTTACCAGGAAGTTTAACAGCTGAAAACTACAGGTTATTTATTCTTGGCAGAATTTTCTTGAGAGATTATTTTCAAGAATCCTGAGTCAGCACCAATAACTATAGATACAAATATTTGTTTGTGGGACACAGTATCTTTGCTATGCTATTTGCCTGTACTCCCCAAGCCCAAAAGTTTGTATATGTATGATTAAGGCTGGCTTTCCATGGTAAGCAAATACCCACTTGCCTCAAGTTGTCACTGTTGCTTTAACTCTTAGCTCTATAAAAACTAGATTGTATGGTAGCAAGGAATTCAAGGATGAAGGGTTAATTATTTCACTGTAGCTTAAGGATTTAACTTCACATTAAAACTACATGCATTTCTATCCAAGTGACATAATGAAAAGTGTGGTAGAAGATGGAAGGTGCAGTCATACAAGCAAGCAAGGATTTATTGAATTAGTTCTTCAAGATCTTAGAAAACCTAGCCAAACACTTCTCAGCAAAGCTGTGGCTGTTCCTTTTGCTTAAACTGACATGGTGATCCCATGAGTGACAAGGATTTTCATTAGCAGGCAGATGGAGGATGTGTTTCAATACTGGATTTTAGGGGGCCTTGATGATGATTTTGGAGTGGTATGGTGACTGAACTGTGCCAGACCCCAAGAAAGGAGGAATAAAACAGGCTAGAAAGAGTGAAAATGGGAGGGAGTGCAGAAATGCTGTTAACGGTCAGCAACCAGCTGCCATTCAGAACAGTCCTCACAAACAGTGGCACAGACTATAAACATCATTGTGAAAGAACTGAGATCACACTTGCTGTCCTAATGAGTTACTGGCGTGAGAAAGTGTTCACCTGTATGAGACAGGGAGCTGCTGTCTGACTTCCTGGAAAAAACATGTAGGCTCATTTTTTCCATCACTGATTTGGTTATGTGCAGGCTGACACCAAGGGCAGTTTAACAACATTCAGCAGTACTCGCAGGCCTAAGGAGGAACTGGTGCCACCAAAAACAGAGGGAGGAGAAAGCAGGAGTTCTGGTACACAGAGTACAGCCCATGGGACTTCTCAAGGAAATGCAATTCATAGTTTACCCTTAAGGAAGTGCAGCAGGAGGTTAAATCCCTGCAGGGTGTCAGTTTTATAGCCCAGTAAAACCCCATCTCTCCAGCAGTGCAGTGTCCTTTACCAGCTGGCTGGATAGCACTAACAGAAGATTAAATACAACCTACTTCAGGTTTGTCCACATTCATGAGTCAGCTTTGGAGAGACCATTTCCTTATCCACAGAGCTCTACTCCCATGGCTGGGAGGACACTGTCAGAACAGATTGGTCTTGCATAGTGAAAAGGGCAGTAAAGGGGAGTATTCAGTCCCATGTGCAATGCCATGTCAGATAGACATGGCAGCATGTGTAAAAACAACCTCAAAAGCAAATTCTAAACAACTAGAGAAAGAAGGATAAAGTGACTCAGGTGTGGAAACCCTGCACTGGGCTACTTCAGCTGTATGTCACAGCAAAGTCAGAGCAGCTGTGTTTTGTGAAGTGTCCACGCTTCACCACATTCAGTGGAAAACCAGCCCCTTGTTACCTTCACTCATCAGGCCACCTCAACCAGGGCACCCCAGAGTGGACTATAGAACCATAAGTCTTTGATCAAGAGTCACACCTACTTTCTTATTTTCTTTGAGTAGTTCTAGAGAGTTGTCTTCTTCTCCTGAAGAGAAATTTTACAGCTTAGCATTCCTGCACTTGGCCTCTCCTCTTTCAGTTTGCATGTGTGCTCATTTCAGTGTAATTTTTCTTGAGCATGTGATTCAGAATGAATGTGTTTGCAGTGTAGTGAAGGGAAATGACGCGTCCTTGTGATACTGGAAACAAGCGGCGGCACTTCCTTTGAGTGCATATCAGCCTTGTGAGTGGCTTGTAAATCATCACAAGCCCAGTGAATGGCGTATTACCTACCTCACTCTGCAGCAAGTTACTTGAGTGATAAGAATGTGAGAGAGCAACTGTGTGACATGAGTTCCCTCACTTTCCACAAAGCAAACCAGAGCCAGTTTTGGCTGTCCTTGCAAATTGCTGAAATAAGAATATTCCACCTGCAAAGCACAAACCCAACCAGCAAACTCAAACCTCATTAGACATGGGTCATTGAGTATCATGTGGGTGGAAAAGCCTTTGTTGTACTGAAGTCACAAGATACGTAGTGCAGGTGGGAGTGAGAACTAGCCACTGGTTAATGATTTATATATGAGGAAAGCTGTTCAGTCTAAATTATCTTATATTAACACGACCTGTTATGAGACAAGTTTATTCTGCCAGTTGGAAGCCAAATTCTGGGCACAGCTTCATGGTCACTGTACAAATCCCTGCCTTTGCTGGCTCCAAAGACCCAGGACAACTGGGAGAGGGGTATGGCACCATGTCAGGCTGAGAGGAGATCTCATTTCCTGGGATTCTCTGGGAACACTTCCAAGGCATGCAGCCTGCACACCCTCCCTTACATCCTCCAAATGTGCTGGATAAAGCATGGCTGGTGTTTGAGGGGGAACAGGGCAAGGGAGCCATCCCTACCCTCAGAAGCAGTGACCTGCTCCATCCTTCAGTGAAATTGCGGGGGAAAGAAATGCCTCAGATATGTCAAGCTCCTAGTACAGATAAAGTAGTATTACACAAAATATTAATTTGAGTTTTATCACACATAAACTCACGAGGAAATGAATGTAAAATACACACATGTACCTCCAAGTATAGGCAACTGTGTAACATAAAAACTGTGAAAGAAAGCCTCTGGAAAATTAATTACATTTTACTTTGGAGCTTTCTCTACTACTGCCTGTATGTTACTAGTGTTTATGACCAGTAGGTCTACCAGTGTCTCTGATCCTCATTCACCTTGCTTTACAAAAAGGTTACATAATTTTGTCATGCATACTTGCAGTGATCTGGTGTGAACACCACTAACCTAGTTAATGATCAAAATAAGCTAGAATTAATTTAAAAATTTTAAATTTTTAAATTTAAACATATTAACATATTTATTAAAATATAACATATTTATTAAAAAAAACCCTTTTAAATAGTCCCTCTTGGTGTATTCAATGCAAATTGTTCATGAGCTGTAGAACAATGTAGACTTAAAAGCTCATTTTCTGCTAGAAATGAAGTAGTGGTTATAGGCTAAAGGGACAGGATGAGCGACACTGAAACTATCCTTTGAAAATTACAGTACAAAATTATTCTTAAAAAAAAAAAAGACTTCAAAGTATAACAGGTTTATTAATTCAGACAGGCTGCAAGTAAGAGTTACAGAAATGACTATTTCATCAGCAACACTAAGGAGCATCCTTTGAGCTGGGCAGTGAGTCCTTCCACCTGTACTGGCTGCAGGATAAACTCTTGGTATAGGGTGGTACTAAATGTGCTGTACCTAAAATTGTACTTAGAGGTTTCTGGTATCCAGTGCATTTCATTCGGTGACAGCTTGGCCAGGGCAGCATTTTTTGACAAGGGATTCTGCATTCAAACACATGAATGCTGCCGTCCTCCCCCCGCCCCGCCACTTTTTATTGAAGTGACTCCTAGTATTTCCCAACCAGAGCTAAAATGCTTCATACAGCAAGAGATAGCTGTCTCAGAGATCCTGCACACTGAGAGCATTCTTTAGGACTTCTACGTGATCTTGGTGTGTCTCTCCCTTGCCTCTGGCCGTGCCTGCCTCTTTCTTGGCTGGACCATCAAACAGCCCATGTGTCTGTATCCTGATAAGGATCAACTGTGCTTAATCCTGCTGTGGGAGACAAGGATGCTAGAGGTCAAGGAGTGAATTCTTCCTTTTACAGATGTTGTCTGGGATGTCTTTGTTTCAGAGCTATTTATAGGCTACATGGGCACTTATCTTTCTAAGGAGATAATCTCCTTTTTAATATTTTGTGTTTCTGGTTGAATATTTTTTCCATGTCAATGACATCATAAACAAAGCACTGAAGGTTAACTAATCAGCAAGCTCTTTTTAATTAACTTTCTGGTTCAATTGTAATTGTATCCTTCTGTAATTCTCTTGCATCCATGGGTATGACTACACTGCTGTGAACCAAATGCCGTCACTTACACCATTGTTAACTTGCACCAAATCAGACTTGGTAATTCCAAGGGAGCACAACCCTGAGGAAAGGCAGAGGGATACACTAAAGCTTCCTGCATGTAGTATGTGTGTGGTAGGTAACAGCTTGGTCCCTTTAATTTTGGTAATTTTAAATTTTCTATTTATACAGATGTATAAAGGCAGTGAGAAATTTTACAGACATTATGATGTAAATCTCCACTTGATATCATTCAGAAGTCAGTGAAATTACCTCTCTTCCAGCTCTATGTCTCTATGAGCTTTGTTTCTTCCTCACTGGCCTGGTGCGTAGTAGTCTTAGGCTAGCAGGGGTTTCTGGTCACTGTACAAGCCCAGGGATCTCTGTTGAGCCGCTGCTGTTTTGGGAGCAGTCAGTTTTTGTGTCCCCCTGCCCTACTTGAATGGTATCAGATGTCAGGGTCCAAAGGAATATTTTTAAATTAATTATATTCCAGTATTCTTGGGGATACTGATTTTAATAACAGATCTGTGTAATTTTGGCAGGCCTTCTTCCTTTTTGTTTGCATTTCACATAATCTACAAAGCAAGTTTACTGACCAAAATGTTTCTGAAAAATGGGAATTTCTCACAAAGACTGGGGAAACTCTGGTCCTGGGTTTTTGAATTGTGTTTGCATTATCTGTAGGTAGCCAAGAAACACCATGCTTTGAAAATTTTTGTCAAAAACTAACCTTCGTAGCTATGGTTTCTCATGTTGGTTTGTAGAGCACGTGCAGGAAGTTGCTGATGAACAGTCTCCAGACTAAGGTCCCAGTCTGGACAAACACATGCATGGAACACTGCAGAATCTCAAGGAAGTCAACATAATCCCTCAGAGGTTACAGAGAGGAACAATTCCTATGAATGATGCAGAGGCTTGGATGTAGCTTCTTGTTTTAACAACACAGAATCTAGTGCCTAGGCTGGCCTTTGAAGAGCAGGAGTGAGGAATCATTCGTGGAAAGATCTCAATGAATGTCTTGAAATACCAGAGGAAATTTTGAAATGTTAAAGGTTATCTCAGGAAACCTCAAAGAACCCATAATGCTCACAAAGAAAGAGATACTGCAATCATACTATTATTTATTTACAGAAAAGAAGCATTCAGCTCTACTCTAAAAATAATATGCATCTGCCTACATTTATACCACCGACACTGAGATTTGAGACTTAAAATAAAACTGAGCTAAATCCAGACCTAAGGTGAGTTGTTTAGTGATCACTGACTTTAGCATAGTGATGATCACATTGAACTCTCTTTGACTTGTTAAGTAGTGCCAGAGAAGAAGTGGAGTTCACTCAGCATGTGCTTGCAGTGCATGACTATATTGACATCATCTGTCCAGGGCAAACTACAAAGGGAAAATGAGATTGGGATATGGGAAAGGCAATTGAAAGAGATTGAATATTTCAGTTCTTGGTTGCTGTAGTGTTTCCTATAGGCCCCTTCCTTACTCAGATACATTCCTCTATTCTTACACTGAGGTTACTGCATCATTTTTTACTTCCTGGTATAAAAGTTGTACCCAAACCCCCTGTGGCTTCACCAGTATGAGCGGAGTTACCCAGGGGGATCAGTTTGCAAACCACTAGAGGGATCTCAGAAGTTTGAGCTGAGAATGGGAATAGGTGAGATTTCCACAGCTGATGTGCACAGTTAAAAACTTCAGTTACACTCTGCACTGAAGCAGGTGAGGCAAGGGGCAGGTGCAGATAGTGGCAGTTATCACTGACATCCCCACCCACAAATACCTCTGACCACTATGCTCCTTGTGGCACTGACACTTCAGCACATGTCACCTTTATGAGGCAGGCTTTCTGCAGAATCTCCAAAAGCTTAGTTATGGCCATCACACTCAGCCTTCATGCATGTCACCTGCCTTGGGGTTGAGCTATTCAAAATTGGTTCAAGGACTTAAAACAACAAAATGTAATGGGTGTAAATCATTTGTCTGGACTTGTGTCAGGTGAGAATTTGCTTGTGCTGTTTTGTCTCATAGCTCTTTGACTTCCAAATGCAGAGCCACACTACCACTCCTGTAGCTTCTGTAAATTCTCTTGTACACAGATGTGTGCAGTGCTTCACACATACACAGGGAAGATTCTAAGGACACTTGTTATATTTTCATTGAAAAGCATCAGTCATGCAGATTAACACCAACTGAGGGTTTTGTCCATCCAGGATAGAGATTTATTTTGACAATAATGCCTGTCAGGAATGAATAACATTAGGGCATACTTTTATTCCTTTTTTGTTGTTGTTTTTTAAACACCTTTATGTTATGACATTTTCATTGTGCTCTAATACAGCTACATGTTGTGGAAGATATTCAGTAGCATATTCTGTGAATAAGCCAGACTGGAGAACTTGCATGACCACAAACTGCACTGGTTATATTGTTCTGCCAGCTCTAGACAGAGAAAAATTATTATGGAAGTTCTGCTTGTTAATGAGACAATAAAAGTTGGCTTTTCTGAAGGCTAAGTCGAAATAAAAAAAAAGGTAATTATGAATGCAGGCCCCCAGCTGAAGAGGAGAGAGCTTGTGTGAATGGCTCTGGACAGTACACTCAGTGATGGTAGGTGAACAGGTTCTCAAAAGAAGTTGGGCTATTTTTAACAAGGTTATTGTAGTCAGAGAAAATCACCAGTTGAAAAGCAATGCGGTGGGATCCAGGAAACTCTTGGGTGAAGTAACATTTTGTTGTCGGTGTCAAAAAAGTGAATTCCCTAAAAATATCTCAAAGTCAAATAAGCCGGGTGATAGGGCCCATTCTACTCCCTCTGGCACCGAACCCAACTAGCAGGACTCAATTTGTTCATTTATCAGAATAGCTTCTCCTTCCCAATTATTGTGATCTCTATCAACGGTTACTACCATATCTGGTTTCTTTTACCTTTATTCCAGTTATTGCACTGGCAATAGGTGCTGTACAAACACACAGTGGAGGGCAGTTTTTCACAGGACCTTTGTTCAAACAGACATGATAGCTGACAGGCAGGAGAGGCAAAGAGCTGTCCCTTCCCTGCTTGGCAAGGGAACAGCTCTGCCAGCCTGAGCAAGCAGAGGCAGAGGGAAGCCACACACACCCAGACCAGGGTCTGTGCCCTCTGTTTGTGCTTATCAGAGTACTGGCCATTAACCATATGGCAAAGCTCTCCATGGAAAATGGTCAGCAGTGGGTTAGAATAACGAATCATTTTCTGAGCAGACTCGGAATTCTGTCTGCTTTTGAGGAGTTCTGGCCTCAAAGAAGAACATGAATATATGCAGCAGTTGCATATTTACATTTTTAACTTTCATGCTGTAAAAAACCTGACATGCATAGTCTTCTTTTTTTTATTTGGTGAGAATTGCTGTAATACTTGAGTCTGCAATGGTCTATTGAAAACAGACCCCTGACTAGGAAATAGAGAGTTAGATGTTATAAACTGCTAGTAATTTATTATTTTGAGATTGGCATATATTTTGGCAAAGTTTAAGTTGGCTGGAGTGATAGTGAGTGATGAAAGATGTTATGGCAGTTGAGAAGTGGCTGAATTCCTTTGTTTCCAGACTTTTCACTTTTTTTTTAAGGCGCAGAATGTTTATATAGAATGTGTAATATTGTTTTATGAGTATTTGCTGGACCCTGCTAAAACCAAGCACTCAAGTTTTACTCTTTTAACAAAGTGTTTTGTTATGGAATTCCTCTGGGTTTTGATGTTTCTAAATTAGGGTTAAATCAGGTTGGTATGTGGGGGCCATGGGAGAAGAGGCCAGAAGTGACAAACTGTCTGATGTCTAAGGGTGTGCTTCCACTCCAGGAGGTGATGTGGTGGCAGGAAGAGAGGCCTCCTCAACTGGGCATGAAGGAGCCATAACACAGGGGCACAAAAAGGGGGTAAGAGGGGATTTTAAGCACTGGGAAAGCTGTCAGCATTTTAAGAGTTGGACATCTTCAGTGCAAGACCCTGCCTGCCCCTTGGCTGCTGTCTGGTCCACCAGAGCCTGCATGTTTCCCATGTTTTATTTCCATCATCTGGAACAGGGGCACTTTTAGTCCCGTGGTTATAAATTATCATGCTTCCTTCCTGATCATCTCTATTTTTCCCTCCAAGACTGTGGTACTTGATGAGCCATGATACACTCAGGAAACAAATTCTTGTTTCTGATATTTCTCTGCCCATTTCCTCTGCATTTATCTCCTCCAAGTCAGCTGCTCATAAAACTCATTGGCCCTCTGCCTTCAGCTTGGCTCACTAAACCTGGAGTCAGTCTCCAGCCTTTTTGTTTTTACAATAAAGGACAGAGCTCTGAGCCACAGCATCCTGAGATGTTGTAGCAGCAGACAGAAAACCTTTAAACCATTAAGAAACAGAAGCTGCTAAACTCAGTGTTTCATTGCACCAAGGCTTCCTTCAAGCTGAGTACAAGGAAAGGGAGCAGAGTCTCTACTAATTTACAAAGCTTACTAGGAACAAGAGTCAGTATTCTGATTGTGTCATGCAGTCTGTGTTGTAATAACTTTCCAAGCCTGTGTTCTCCCATTTAATACTCCGCTTTAATGAAGACCTCACATTGCCACTCTGCTCCTAGTTGCTCACATTATAATCTTTGTAAACTCCTTCTCCCAAGTAGCACTGGGCACTTCCAGTTCTCAAAAGACAAAGAAAAGGTTATCCTTCCTGTCCTAGCAATACTAGAGAGCCAAGAAGGCACTAAGGGAAAAACAAAGCAAAAGAACTTGTTTCAGACAAATTTAAGAACAAGGCATATAAAGCCTCACCCCTATTAAAATAAAAGACCAAAGTGCCAGTGGCTTCAACACGCATTATACTTTCCAACTATACAATTTTAAATTTTTTTTCAAACTATTAAACATATATATAGATTTAGCTTAGCACTGAGAGGCCTCAGCTGGAATACTTTTCACAGTTTTGGGCACTGTGCTTCAAAAAAAGATGTGAACCAACTGGATAGAATCCAGCTGAGAGCAACAAGAATGATCAAAGGTCCAGAAAATGTGATATATGAGGAAACACCAAAAGAATTGGGTTTGTTTAGACTAGAGAAGAACAGTCTGAGGGGAGACATGACAACAGTCTTCAGACATGTTAGACTGCTGCAAAGGGGAAGATAAACTGTTCTCAATGTCTACTGGAAGTAGGCTAAAAAGCAACAGATTACAATGGAGATTCAGATTAGACTTTAGAAGAAACTTTCTATTGGATACAGCAGTTGTACCTGAGAAGACAATGCCTGTGGAAACTGTGGGATCCCATTGTTTGAGACTGGGGTACTGGCATAGTCCAGTCTGCTTTGTGGTAGAAGCACAGTGAGACTGGTCCTAGTCCTTTTCAGCTATTTCCCCCCATGTTAGAAGAGTAGGAGAGAGATTGCAAGTGAAAAAAAATTTCATATTTTCTGAAGGAATTTGGACAGCTCTGACCTGAGTGGTCTGTGAACAGGAGGTTAATTGCATAACTACAGAGTTAGTATTACTACCTTGTGGTCATTACAAATTGTTTGCAACTATCACACTCAGGAAAACAGGGAAAAATAAGATTCTGATCTGCTCTAAAGTCCCTACTTATGCTGGACACTATTCTGGCAGTGGAGGCCTGTGTCAAAGATCTTGAGTATAAATAAGCATAAAATCCTAAATGTTGTAAAACACACCATCCAGTGATAGATTTCTATGAACTCTGTTATATAGAAAGATTTAATACAGAAAGGAACCCAAACATGTGACACTTTGTCAGAAAGCGAAAGATTACATAGTACAACATGTTTTTTGGAATGAATTTACAATGAATTTTAACTATAAAATAGAATGAAAAAACAGGTGAAACTAAGACAAATGCAGGGTGAATTGAAACAAAGTGCCTGACTGATAATTCCAGAGATAATTGGGAATGCAAATTAGGACTTCTGAGGTCCCTTGTTTCAATAGGTGGGGGGTTTTTGTTTCTGTTTCTGCTTGTTTGTTTGCTTTTCATTTATAATGAAAAAAAAATTAAAAAGGCAAGTTTGCAAAAGCCAGCTTTTTCCTCAGTTTTTTGGTGCTTTCTGCTAAGCAGCTTTGGAGCTACAAAGGTTCACAGTCTTTCACATAGACTCATGCCCTAGAAGTGTTTACAGTGAGAAGTCCTTAAAATACATGACCACATGGAGAATCATATGGGATCTTCAGCTGTTTGCATCCCGGTCGGGACCGTGCATGAAGAGGCCTCCCAGCTCAGACAGGCATGGGTCACTGGGTCTCTGGAAATAGTGATTTGGTCTGGAGCTGCTATGGGTACTGGCTTTTCAGGGGAGAGTTCTGCAGAGGAGGAACTGTCTCTTTTGGTTTGTTTCCAGGGCACAAACTCGAGGTTTAGAAGGAGTACTGTGATACGAATATCCTCAGCCGGATGACAGAGCTTCCTCTGAAGTTGATGACGGTGTTGACAGTGATCATTTCCAAGTCCAACTCAACAGTACGGGGCCCCTTCACGGGGCGGGTCATCACCAGAGTAGCACTGATTGGTCCTGTTTGCTGTGCATAAAACAAGAGAAAGCAAGTGAGACTGCCAAAACTAGTTCTTCAAAACTACTCTCTCGCTACATTCTTCAAGCAGCCAAAACAGGTGTTTTCTGTTTCATTGTTTGAAACCACTGCAGCTGATGGGACAGAGTTTCATTTCAGCATTTGGCTTCTTTTCAGTGTGAACTATCACTTTCTACAGTTTGTAAAGCCTTTGTGAGACCTGCACATTGCTACTGAACATAGATCGACCCTTGCTATTGCCTAAAAAAGCAAAAAGATGGAAACATGGATTTAGGGTATAAACAAGTTATGATACCTTTTTGTTTGTCTGTTTGTTTGAAGTACTCTTTAGTTTGATGTAAACAGTGCAACCATGAAGCAGGGGACACCCAGAAGGGGTTTTGTTAACAGAACCTGGAGAAAAGGTATTCCCATGTGAATGGGGTCTGGATTTGTGGTACATTGTGTGTGTTAATGGCACAAACCTTACTGTCCAAAAAGAGCTTTGAATATACAATGACACTTCAGAAGATCAGTCCTTTATTAAATGTAAGGAGACCTTTGCAATGTCTGACCAGAACAGTGGATCATGTGCATTTAAAAATCAGAGCTGCTGATGTTAAAACCAACTGCAGTTTGGGAACTCACATAGACATAGTGGGTTCTGTTTTACCTGTCCAGTTTTACCTCAAAACTGGGTGTTTGTTACCTTTGATCAGAGAAGGCTGACATAGCCATGAGGAGGTGCTGGGCATGTTGCCTGGTCCGTGCCAGGCTGGGTCCTGGTGCCTCAGCAAGGGCACAGTGTCCCTCCCACTGGGCCATGCCCTCCCACTGCCCAGGGAATGGCTATGTGGTAAATCACTGGAACAGCAGGCTCGGGCAATGGGGGTGAGTGCTGGGGCCTCAGCACCTGCTAGATCAGCCCAGATGAGGGGAAAAGGTCAGTGGGATCAGTAAGTACTTTGCAACAGGAAAGCTCTTGTGAGATGTAAACAATTGTAGTGGGACCGCTTGTCAATTCAGGATTTTGAAACATTTTCCTTTTCTTACAGTTGGAATCTGAGGTTCTTGTGAGAAGTATGTCCTGGAATCCATCCCACTACCCATGTCTGTGAGGGATGGGAACCACAGAACAAGACTCAATGTGAATGTCAGAGCCAGGTTTTGCCTGGGCTGAAAATCAACCTCCCAAGTGTCACCATCCCTTGTGGATGTGCCCCATTCTCTGCAGACACCCCTGTAATCTCTGCATGTCTGTGGTGTGGCACAGATGACTGAGGAACAAAGAGATCTGAGGAAAACAAGTTAAAAAAACCCAGGTAATTAAATTTTCTCTAACAGTGTCTACATAAAATGTGTGTTCTCAGTGAAAAGAATTCATAACAAATGAAAGAAAAGAACCAGAAAGTCAATTGTTGGCATAGAGGGGTGGGGTTTATCTTACTTTTTTGTTTTCATGTTTTTCAATTTCCAATGAAGAGTTTAATAAAACAGACAAGAAACTGAATCTTTTGGCGACAACTGTTGATTGTCGATCAAATAAAAACCAGTTTGTCACAATAGTTTCTCTTCAGCTTGGGTTACCTCAGCTATTCTTAGGCATGGGTACAGCTTTGGGCTTTCCTAAACCTACTGTCTCATAGGAGAAGCATGTTTGCTTTGGGTAGGTTACTCTCCTGAGAGATCCAGCAGTTCCTGCAGATCAGCACACTGCTCTGCACGTCTGTATGTAAAAAATGCCTCATACTGAAAGTTTAAGTGACAGCCATGAAAAGCTCAGTTGTGCTATCAGGACATTCAGCTAACAAGAAGACACTCCATGTTTTCCCCCAGTGAGCACTAGACTTACCCGCATGTAGAATTCCCTGCCCTCGTTCCCTGATTTGATTTGGAAGATGTAATAGGCTCCAGGGTAGCGAGTTGTTGCTTGCATCTGGAAAATGTCTGAAGGCACAGACCTCCCAGACACCATATCCATCACTCTGTACAGGATGGTGAACGGCTGATCTCTGCACCCAGGGTTTTCAGCTGGACACATGCAGCGGCTGATTGTCAGAGATAGAATTGTCATCAGGGGTTACAAATTGCTGTAATATTTCATTCTTTATATGCTAATATAGATGCATAAAGAAATAAACAAATAATGTTGTTGACCAGCTAAAAGAATCAATGAAACTTGTAATGAATTTTCTCACTTTTAACATTCTCTGTGTTGCTACTCTGGCCTAAATCCTGCCTCCTTTTTCTTGTCTTCTTGGCCAAAATACCTTGGCATTCTCCTTAGATGACTCAAAACTGTGAACTTGCTTTGAAGCAGCCCTGCAGGTGTAGAATACTTGGTACATGTTTGTTCTGATAGTAAACTGTCCCCAAAATATTATTAGATCATTTCACTGATAGTACTACATCAACAGTAGTGATTTTCATTTCACCATGTTTTGTATACTACATAAGTACGTACAGTAGACATCCTGGATCAAACCAAAGCTCTAACATCAAATACAGAGCCTTAAGGAAGAAGAGGATAGCAAGCCAAGCATATGACACTTCCACCAACAATCTCCAATTGTTTGTGACTCAGGAATCCTTGAAATAAAAATTTCTTCTTTGTATTCATCAGCTATTAATGCATTTCTTATCCATCAGGTTTTCCAGCTTCCCACATAAATGTTTGGCATCCACAGCCCCCTGTGGCCAGGAGCTCCACAGCCCCCTTTATCTCTCTTTGCTTGGCCTCTTTCTGACTTTATCTGATGCTCCCAGCTGTTCTACTGAAAGAGGAGCAGTCAGTCAATCCCTGGTCAGCCTCCTCACCCATCTCAGGGCTTCATATTTGACCCTGTTCATGGCTGAAGTGCTCTAACTTGGCTGTTCTTCACAAGGAAGCTATTCCATACTTTTGATCATCCTCATTGCTTCTTATGAACCTTTAAGCAGTTATATTTCTTTTGACAGGAGGGGAAGGAACTGCACAGTCTTAAAGATGTGGTACACAATAGCATGTGCTCCAAGGATATTCCCTACCTATTAACACTTGAAATTCAGATTGCTTTTCTGACCTCTAGTTAGTACTGCAGATTATGGAACTAGAACCCTCAAATCTCAGTTTGCATGGATTATGATCAAATCCGTGGTCCTTACTCAATTTGTGAATTTGTGGTTTTCTTTTTACTTTAAATTAATCTACACTGAATTTCATCTGCCATTTTTATTGCACAATCATTGAGGCTTATTCTGCAATATTTTTCTACCCACTCTTATATCTACTGTCTTCAGATACTCTTGCGGACTTTTCCCATCTCATGGTTTATTCTTTTTCCCAGGTTGCTTATGATAAACTGAGTAGGTCCAGCTCAGACCTCTGCAGAACTTCAGTGGGCAAATTGACAATTTAATACTATCCTCTGTTTAATTTTTATCTTTCAGCCTCTTATTCTTCTGTTCCAGGGACTTTTCTCTGTTACTTACAACTGCTTAAGTTTCATAATAACTATGGGAGGGTCTTGTCAGAAGCCTTTGGAAATGCAAACAGACTGCATCAGTCCATGTGCCCTAGCCACATGCTGCTGATTTCTTCAGAGAACTCTAATAAAGTTGTAAGGCAGGATATCCCTTTTTAAAGGCCATACTGGGGGAATTGACTGTGCAAGGGTCTTTTTGATGATTTTTTTCTATACCCTCCACTACTGACATCAATTTCAGACAGTGCATCTGGCATGTCCCCCATCAAGAGGCTCCTGGCATTATGAACACCCAATTCTTTCCACAGAAAACACAGATGCAAGGAATTCACTTAGCTTTTATACCGACCACTTCTAGACATATGTCACAAATTAAGTGCAGTCCCATCTAGACATGAGTCAAAGCCACCAAACACAAAGCTCAGAGATCAAGAGTTCTGGTGCAAGCTGCTCTGCAAGGACTCTCTAGTTGGGTTCTGGGGAATTTAGATGCAGAGGATTCAGTTATTACAAATTCCAGTTTAAGACTCTATCACCAAGGTAGGAAAACACAGAACTAGACAAACACTATGTGTCCATTCTTCAGCTGCCCTAGTAAAGAAAGCAATGTAAATACATTAATAAATTCTCAGGGAAAGAAACTAATTATTAATCTCTTGCCTCTCTATAAAATGTATTAGGCTACGAAGCAATTCCAGGTTATTGGGTTTAGTGTAAACACTGTGGATGAAATAATGCGGACTGCAGTATATCGAGATTTGTTTGGAACTGAAATATTTTGAGCCCCAGAAAATACATACAAAAATGTACAAGAAACAGGCTATTTCTAGAAATGTGAGGTTTATTGTTTGCTTGCTCAAATGATTCCCAGTTGAGACAGTAACAGTGCTACCAGCCCCATCCAGACATACCCAATTTCTGGGCAAGGCGGATCAGTCTGTGAACTATTTGGAACTATTAACTTTTAAGCAATAAGAAATGATTTGTATCCTGCTCTAACTATCATCTTATATTTTAAAGTACTTCCCAGGCATAAACTAGTTACCATTTGCAGAAAATATTCCTATTAATAAACAGGCTACATTTGAGCATATATGAAATCAGTTAGTAATGTAAGTAAATGTCTAGTAATGTAAGTAAATGTCTCTTATTACGTCACAAGTCTTGCTGTTTTCTCAGCTAACTGATATCTGTTTTTCCAGTCTAATTTCACATACATCTGACTATGATATCACATCATATCATATCAGATCATATATCACACCTGGTGACCTGGTAAGGAAGTGCAATTTATTATTTTTATGAAGCTTACCAGTGGTAAATGTAGCAATAGCATGTATGTATAGCTTTAGACAGACTTCATGGCTGTGTTGTAAAATTGTAGCTTATTTGGTTTACTTTAGATACAACTCTCACAGATAGAATATGCTTTTGTGGCTGTGGGTATGCTACTCACTTCTCATTAATCTGGAGATAAGGCTCCTCGCATCGTACTGGGTCTAAACATTTATAGTCTCCTGGGATATTGAAGCATGTTTGCTGTGAAGTGCAGGTGAAGTTTCTTATTTCACATTCATTGATATCTAAAACACAAGGAATGAGAGAATGGCTAAAGCAGGGAAATATGTACAAGATACCAGCCCTGCAAACTGGTTTCCATCTTAAAGAATTACCCCAAAATTCATAAAAGTCTTGCACTGTGAGAAGTGGCCATTTTATAACTGTTCCCTCTTTTAAGATCAGTTTTTACTCCATTGATTTCTGCTTATTAAAGTGCTCCCACGTGCTAAATGCTGAAAACAAACAAACAAATTGGAAGGGGATTGGCTGCTCAAACTCTCCGACCTTAGAGAATGGGAAAAGTAGACTTGTAGCAGAGGGGAGAGCATTTGAGGTCTTTCTTGCGTAGCCATTAAAGTCTTACTTAAAACAACACACCAATTCACCTCAGCAGGAATATTCACGTGACAACATTCTTACCAGAATTGCATAATTGGCCCCTATAAGTATTTCACTGTGCAATGCCAAGACCGAGCATCTGAATTCTTGAAAACCTCTTTCTAGGCACAGGATCTATTTTCTGGTCCCTGGGGGTTTTAATCAGTGCAGGAATGTTACCTTGGCAACTTCTACTGTCGTCAAGCAAGTTATAGCCCGAAGGACAGGTACAGTAGTAAGAACCAGGCCCGTTCACACACTCGTGCTGGCAGAGGAACTCTGAGAAGCTGCATTCGTCCATGTCTGCAGTGGTAAAACAAAGTTTAGTGTCTTTGCCTTTACTGTCAAAAGAGCACTCCTGCAGGCAGGTGGCCATCCAGACACCTGCCCATTACCTCAGCTGGAGGCTGGCACTCTCCAGTTCCCTAGAACTCTGCAGCAACTTGACAAAATGCTATACAACAAGTTCTTGGTTAAACATTTTTTTCCTAAGGAAACGAGAGCTACTGCTGAGCACAATGTATGGCTTCTATTTATTTATTTTTCTTTCCTAATACCTGTCACCAGTTGGCCATGTTTTCATTTCTGTTTTACGTCAGAGGCGGGGATACTCTGACAACAAAGCTTCAACTGTATTTTAAAAGAAAGACTTGGCAGTAGTTTTCTTTTTTCTTTTTTTCCCCCCCTTTTTTTTTTCTTGCTTTTTTCCTTTTTTTTCTTTTGGAGAGCAGGCTTCACTTTCCCAGGGCCACATGGGTTCCAGCAGAACTCCTGCTGGAGTTTTGTGTTTCTTAGCCTCTAGTCAGTTACTTCCAAGTCATTCCAACAAGACTACAAGAGGACATCCTGGCCTGGGTCAGACATACTGGAAGGCCCAGCCCTCTCCCAGATACCCAGGAAGCCTGTCAAATATCTGATTGAAAGCAGAAACTGTGCTCTTTCCCCCTTGCACTCATGAACTGACCAGTGGTTGTGTCAGTCTGCAGGACTGTGCTCAAGTGAGAAAGACGAACTTCAGAGCTGCACATGGAGGCATGGCTGACTGAGTGGAAAACACATGCAAAGGCACTAGGCTGAGGGAGGCTGCCACTAATCATTTCCTTATTTCCCCATTCAGGGGAAGAAAGAAACAAAGGCCAGAGCCCCAGCCAGGAACTCCCAAGTTCTTATTCCCAGCTCTGGCATGCTGATTCTCCCAGGCAAATCACTTTTACTCTTCAGACTGAACTTCCCTTTCTTCTAAATTGGGCTCAGTCCATTTATCCACTTCTGGTGTTTTGTGCAGATGGGTTGGAAAGTATTTGAAGTCCAAATATATCCAAGTGGCTTCAGGGCTGAAATCAGATTATCAAAAGGGAGATGAAAGGAACTCTACACCTACATAGTCCTGTTATTGTGTGAGTTTCCCCAGTGAGTTCACTGAAATAAACACCTTCCTGAAAATACATGGACTGAGGGCTGACTCCATAAAGTGACCAAGGTGTCAGCCACCCTCTGGCATCCAAGCCCAGACCTCCAGCATATTGGATTCATATAAATGGTGCTTGGCTGCTGTCAGGTGCTGAGGGACTTGGAGTCCCTAGGGCCCTACATTTCTGCTGTTGAGCCCACAGATTTCCTAAACACTCCTGGCATTCTGCTATGTGCAAACAGGATGGTTGTCATTTCAGAGCACATCTAATGCACTTGGAAGACCTCTGTGATAAGAAAATATTGCTCATGTTGGGAAAGCCAGGGTTGAAATCTCTGCCTCTCGCCTTGAATTGGGGCAAGAATGCGTCCCATCTGAATCCTGGCTGTCTCATAGGAGTGTCCTCCTAACCAGGCATTCCCTTGGCGAGCCTCAGCTGTCTAGTGATTGCTGTGAAGTGGAAGAAGCTCATCCAGAGAAAATTGACTTGCTTTGTCAAACATTTTCTCGCACAAAATTGTCAGGAAAGATTTTCTGCTCTATATCTGGATGGTGGAAAGACCCTTTTGCTAGCTTAACTCTCAGACATGGATGAGGCTCAAGCATCACCTTATTGGGCATTGCAATGAACTTACCTGGTTCAGATCCCCAGGCAGCTCAGGAGATGAATACATAAAAAACATTCAGGAGTCTAACTTAGAAGAAGAATATGCATCAGAAAGCAGAACACTAAGTTAGGTGTTGCAGTCTGAATCTTTAATTCTTAAGACCTTTTAGATATTTAATATTTGTTCTTTTCCTTATAAAAAGGAGATTTGCAGGAAAAATATCTTGGGAAACACTAATCATGTACACTGCATCTCACATGTCTTCTCTGTCAGAAACAGTATGTTACATCTGTTTACTGTAAATTAAAACTCAAGTATTTTCCAGTGCATTTTTCCTTCCAAGAAATATTGGCTGAATTCTCTAATTTTATTGGGCTGATGGAACAATAAACAAAGAAATAAGTTTTACCTTCAACCAAAATAAAATAATAAAATAAAAACAAAAACTAGAGAGGAAAAATTACAGTGACATAAGCACAATTTATTCTGCTTTGTGCTGAACAGGTCAGCAATAACTGTACTAGGGAATCATATATTGTTTCTGAAGTGAAGCCAGAGCCATACAGGGGAAACTAGGGACATTTCAGGCAGAAGTGAGCAGTCGTTAAGAGCAAGAGAAATACATGCATTCAACAGACAAATGGAAAAATGCTTTATATAAAGTATTTCTTTAATCATGGAAGAATGTTCTAGGACTATCTCTTCTTGTTCTAATAAAGCTTCCTGTTCAGCATTACAAAGTGCTTTCTTATGTTTTGCTGTTACCTTGGAGCTTTTTGAATATTTAGCTTATTTCTTTAAAACAATTTGTGGCCCTCCTCCACTGAGCTTTTCTGGGTATTTGCTGAGTGCTTTAGCTGGAAAGAAGATCATATGAGTTGCAACTATCCTGGTGCTACCATGGACCAAGGCAAAAAACTTTTAAAAAAGTATGTACAAAACAATACCTTTGAAAAAGTAAATATAATAGAAAGAAATCAAAACAGTAAATAAGACAGTTACCACTGCAGTTAACTCCATCAGCTTCCAGTTCATAGCCAGGTTCACAGCGGCAGAGAAAAGAGCCGTAGGTGTTGACACAGGTCTGAGTGCAAGGGTTTTCACTTGTACATTCATTCACATCTGTGGGAAACCAATGTCAAATTCATCAGTGACTTCTCCCCAAACTCCATTTTCATTTGTTTTACTGCAGAGTAATTCAAAGAGATTAGATGTACAGCCAAAATGATCTGTTCTGAAAAAATATAACCAAGTCAGGGTTGTTTATTCAGATTCAGGTTGATGTCTGGGAATAGGATGTTGGAAACACAACATGTATGGAAGTGAAACATTTTGGGAATGTCTTCAGTAAATAATAACATGGAAGATGGGGATGAAATTTTTTGTTACAAATGTTTCTGTCCTTATCCTGCAATTTGAAAACCATTGAACCAATATTGTCATAACAGACCTGAGGAAAAATGCAGCAGTATTTTCCTGAGAAAGATAATGCACTGATGAGGGGTCCTTATGGAAACCTCAGGCTAAGGCAAGAGCAATATTTTTTACCTTGTAGGACATTAACAACTTCTGGGCATCATTAGTACAGACCTTCTCCTGCAGCATGTGGGAAGATGCTTGCTACTTTGCTAGGGAGACTGTGAAGAGGTTGTGTTGAATTTGAGGTAGTTCATCATAGCAAAAGGTGCTCTAATGCTTAGTACTCCAGTCTGGATCTTGGGAGACTGATTTGCTGATCTGACAAAGGTTTCCTGTCTCAGCTGGGTCACACAACCTCAGGTTTTAATAATAAACTCAATGCCTGAACCCTTGGTAATTCCACTGAAGTGAGTGAATTGAGGTTTGGGCCTCTGTGCATATTTCTCCTGATGCACCAGTCATGTTACACCTGAACCCCTTCGAGGTACTGTGAAATTACAGAAATACCTGACAAACCTGTGAACACTTTCAAAAGCAATGCTGGGAAGGTTGCTTGCGGTCTAAAAACCGAGCAAGTTTTCAGGGTGTGGCTGAGGGGGGACCAAAGGCTTCAGCCATGGTTTACCATACACGTACCTTGGCACGATCTCCCGTCGTCATTAAGGGTAAAGCCTGGGTTGCACGTACAGGAGTAGGAACCTGGCACGTTGGCACACAGCTGCTGGCAGTAGCCATAGCGACATTCATCTATGTCTGTGGAGGGAAGGATGGAAAGTGGAGTGGTCTGCATTTTCACATGAGATAAAAAGCAGCAAGCACACTGAGCCAATAGTACAGATAACGCAGAAATAACCCAGCACACTGGTCACGGATGTAACAGCCAAGCTTCCAGACATTCAGACATGGAGTTATAGTTAAAATATACCTCTCCCCAGCAGAATGTGGTAATGTGGTTTTATCCACATCTGACATCTACCAGTGTGTCTGATGAATTGATTGTCATTGCTTTAATCTTCAGTTTAAATCAGGCAGCCCAGTCTGTTCTTTTAAGCAGCTCCCTCAAAGCATACCTGACAGCTGGCATAGGCTGCCAGCACAACCAGAGCCAACACTGCAGCAGAATTTTGGCAGAATCAAAATAGAAAACTTCTTTGCCTCCACCAAAGCTATACCAAAGCTGCTCACTGAAACAGCAGTGTTTGTTATTACAGGCTTCTTTTTTTAGTGAGGATATTTTTGAAAGATTTTCTTTCCAAATAGTCACATTCTCTTTTAATACGAATTTTTAACTGACAAATTACAGACTGTAGAAACAGTTAATTTAATGCCAAAATAGAAATAGTTTGGGCTGAATTGCAACATTAGCAGTGCATGCAACTGAGTGTTACAAGCACAAGAAAAGGCTCTAAAATATGTAAGATGGTAGGTGCTAGAAGATTTTTGCTTCAGAACTACAAACTAAAATGAAACACCTGGAACGTTGTCCTTTCAAAGCCTTAATATTTCCTTTGGTATCAACTGGCTTTTGATTTATGGAGATTTTTTTAAATGGCTGCTTTAAAGCTTTGAAGATAAATTTATGCAATAGAAAATATTATATGCAGTCAGCAAGGTAACCTAAAGGCCAGGTCAGTGGTCATGAGTACATCAGCAGCAGACTTCACCAAATCCTGCAAAAATAACACAGGTTTAAAATAAATTAATACCTCACTGCACTGACCCAGTGCCTTACGTTAAGTACATGCTTTGTCTTTTGCAGGACTGTTATCTCAAGAGTGCTACATTTTGAGAATAAGGACTTCTACAGGGCTGCTTCTTGTGGGTGGGTTGTGTGGGTACTGCTGCACTGGCTCCTCTGTGTACTTTATAGGATAATTGCAACAGATAGAACTGTAGGTTTTTGTAAAGGTGATTTACCATCAGTAATTGGTAATTCCATGGAATTCCACTGCACTATTAACAGCGCACCAAAAAAATCTGTCTCTAAAGTTGGTCCTCTGATTACAGTAAATATTCCTTTACTGGTTTGTGGCAGCAAAAATCACTTCTCCAAAGCCAGTATAAAGTATGGAAAACTGAGACTTCTTTGAAATTTAGGGAAAAAATATAGCAACTCTAAACACGATTTGCTTTTTTGCATTCTTTGCAATAATCCACCCCATGATTACTTAAATAGGGCAATGCTGGACGTCATTCCCTATTTTAAATAGCATAAGCAGGTACTCAAATCATCAGTGCAGCCCTTTCCGTTCTCTGCTATAACCATCAAGAAGAAGAGTATTTTAGATCTATGTTCAAATCCTGAATGCTGCACACAGCCCTTTCATTTGGCCTGTAACTGGGAGAAGTAAGTGGGTAACAGAACGGGTGCTGCTCAGCAGAATCTGTCTTCCTTCCCTATCACATATGCCTGTACATTCCCCAGCACAGGTTTGTGTTTTTTTTTTTTTTTCCAAGAGAAGTTGATTTGTCATAGATTAAGGAGCAGAGGCCTTGGAGACTCCTTATCTGAGGGGAACTACAAGACAGTGACTCCCTGAAGTGGCTGTGGCTGCACAGACCCCAGCTGGGACAGGGCTAAGCCTGGTGTGTGCCAGGGGAATTACACAGCAGTTGTTTGCAGTAGCTAGGAAAGCAGCCATGAATGAGTCCTTCATGGAATTGCTTCTTGGGAAGAGAAGCTCATCTTGGAGATGCTCAAGGACCAATGGGCAGGGAAAGCCCATTCTCCTTCTAGTGGAGGTGTGCTGGGGTATTCCAGCTCCACAGAGCTGGCATGAAACAGCCTGTACTGCAGGGAAAAAATTAGTAATGGGCAAATTTTCTTTAAAAAAGTTGTATGCTGATTCCTAAGTCCTACCTGTGTACCTAAAATTAATGTCTACATCATCATTCCATGAGTAAGGGGAAAGAGCTGGAGGAGAGGAGAGACAGAAGGTTTGTTTTCCTGAGCTGTTTGTTGAGTGGTGGTTTTTCAACAGGACTGAGCTAAAAGGATGAATAGGACATTGCTGCAAGGAAAATAATAAAATTGAAATAAAACTGCATGGAAGATTGTGAAATGGCACCCAGTTCAGAGGTAATTTTTTTCTCACCCCCAAACAAAAGAATTTGTTGACTAAGGATTTACTTTTGGTCCCATTTCTTGGGATCAAATACAAATCTCTTCAAGTCCACACTGTCACAGTAAGGAAAGCACAGGTCTCTTTGGACAAAACTCTTTATGCACACATGCTTGCAATTGATCTTACATGAAAGGGAATCCTTCAGACTGGGAATATGAAAAGCCCAGTTATCACACTACTATGATGCTAGTCATAAGGCATTTACATGTACAGTTTTGTTCCATGAGGGATTCTCTCTGCCAAACATCTCACTGGCACTTACAGAGACAAAAGTTTCCACATAGCTGAAGGTTTAACTGTGCACTTGACAAAAGTGCTTAGTGACATTATTTCAGGGAGGAAGAGGTACACATACACAGATACTCTGATTCCATATCACATGAGGACTTTACATAAACACTGGCCTTCTAACAGCCAGTAGCCTTCAGTGCAGGAGCAGGTGTAGCCCCCCTCAGTATTTATGCAGATCTGGGTGGGGTTACACTGGTGGGAATCTGAAGCGCATTCATCCACATCTGCAACACAGAAATACAGAAGGAAAATGTTAGAAATAGCAACAACAAAAGATTTTTCATATTGTACAGTGTGTACACTGCCTCTGTGCAAGGAATTAGAGTTTAGAAGAGTAGAGAGAATGGCCATAACCTGAAGGAAAATTCACAATAATGAATGTCTGAGGGCAGTGAGAACTGAGAATGCACATCAAATCTTTCAGTTTTGCAGGTGATCCAGTGTTTCAGTTTTTCTCCTCAAGGAGAGTCTCTCATTATCTCAAACTTTTTGTTACTTCCACATTTGCTGTGTCACTGAGCTGGGATTTCTGTGCTACAGGGCAGTGTTCAGTCCTAGGGAGAGGCTGCTGAAAGGGTTGTCCAACCCCATTGAAAAGTAAGAGATGACTGGGAGTTTGAGAGATGTACAAACACAACACAGAGACATAAAAAAAAAAAATTACTTCCTACTCCCACCAATGCAGATCTCACTGTAATTTTTCAGACAGAAAGTTCAACCAAAAATCAACCTTTACCTGACCAAAAAAATGTATACTTCCCTGGAATCAATTTCCTGACAATAATACTATTTTCTTTTAATTTTTGCCCCCATCTTTATTGGGTTTAATGTATTTGGGTTTTTATTACAATCCCTTAGGGTGTTTTAGTTGTGGGCTCCCCCCTCCCCCCTTTTTTTTTTTCCAAAAGAGGTAAATAGCATTCCTACATTTATATAAGCCAGGACCCTGGAACGTAAGTGATTAAAAATGCCTTTCAGAGTCAGAAGTTCATTTTGAATCACTTGCTCAATATCTTCCCTGATGTTTAAGGCATCAGGTTTGCCTCTAGATGTCAGAAATGGAAATGCCAAAAGATAAATTGTGTCATTTTTCCAGCCAACCTAAATTTCTATGTTTTATTTATTGATACCTAAACTATTTTTTATTCCAGCATACTGTGCACTGGCCTTTGCTGAAGCACTATGTCATCCTAGCAATGTTACTCCTTTGATCCTCCCCTGATTCTTTTTAACCCAGACTTTGTTAGGTCACGACTGAAAGTATCTCACCAATGCCCTGGGCTGGAGCAGGCAGCAGAATTACATCTCTCTATCTGCCCTCAAGGCAGCAAGCACAGCCAGTCAGCTGTACAATCCTAGCAGTCGTGAAACAACTGATCCAGTCTACCACAGCAACATATCTAACATGTTCAGATATATAAATAAAAACATACATATCATACTTATGGAGGGAGTCTAGAGTTCTTATCTTGCCAACATCTGTACTGTAGCAATTTATGGTGAGTCAAAGCTGGTAAGATAACAAGAGGGGGCACAATTAGAGGGAATTAACTCTGTCAGAAATCAGTTCCCATGTATTTATTGGCCAGATGAAGGTTGGCAAAATGGTGGGGGAAGTGGGAAAAGGGTAAGATAACAAGTCTAGACTATATACGTCCATAAATATGTTGTTCAGTTCAGCAATTGCTTCTGCGATTGGGCTGAAAAATCTGGATCCTCCCTTCGCAGCATATCACACATAATTGTTGTATCTGAACAGAGATTTTATCGAACCATAAATTTAATAACAATGACACTAATGTTTTCTAAATGAAAAAGCTTTCTATTTGTCATGCTTGCTTATTGTTTTAGGAGTGGTACCTTGGGATCTGGCCAATTCTGCTTTTTCTAGTCCACACTAAGCTTAAAAAGATTTTCATTTTCCATGTTCCCTGCTTCCAGTCATATTAATAGGTGAAGCAAAGTGAAAACAAAATGAGGATCACAGTCTTGCCACATATGGTAGCAAGACTGTTTGAAGACAACAGATCCTCCACTCTTCTGTGGTGCATTTTTCTTGCAGGGGTACAATGTCTTTCACTTAAAACAACAGGTGGCTACAGGATTGGTTTTGTTCCCAAGTCATCCTTGTAGCAGTTGCCTGAGCTCCACTCCAGAGAAGTAAGACATTGATCCTCTTGCACTTGCTTTATAACAAGCAGATTTATTTGCTTACTCCCAGTCTTCACCTTTTGTGGTGGTATTGGAAGCATATTTCCATTTGAATGCAACATTTTTTACAATGGAGGCCTCTTTTGGACGTTCTGCCAGACAACCTGATGATCCTGAGGTTGTCTATGCAGAGAACTTTGACTCTTCACATTTTGCACTGAACAGTACCTTGGTGACTTCACTAAAATCGTTTTATGCAACTGACAGGTACAAACAGCTTTAGTGGTAGCAGCAAATCTTTTTGGTTGGGCCTGAGTGCACACACCCAGTTCTATATTTCATGTCTGACATTCTCTAAGATTGCCCCTTACCATGAGATGCCATTGAACTCTGACTGACCCAGCCAATACAATCAAATAAAGTATTTTTGTCAAGCAGCCTTCACAGTTGAAACAGGCAGTATAATCCCAGGCTGTCTGTCCCAGATTATCCCCATTATATGGGCTCACTAAGTGAGAACAGATATTTGCTCACTGAAAAAATTATTGGTGCAACAGCTGGCCAGACATTAGGTATCTTCTTGAAGCATATCAGACCTTGGAGACATAGGGTGTCTTGCCCAGTCTATTTACACACTGCAGCATACAGTAACAGCAGATGTGGTTGGTAAAGTCAAAACTAGACATTTGTCAAGGAAATGAAAAAAAAACCCCAAACAATCCCAGATTATTTCCACTGGGGGTAAAATTAGGCATAGAACTTCAAGAGATTAGCTAGAATGGATGGACATAGAAGTTATATCAAAACACTTCCAGGGCATTTTTTTTTTTAATGGAAAATTGCAAGAGCTTGCAAGTGGAACATGACAATCTGTCAATAAAGCATGAATAATCCCTTTGTCTGGTTGCACAGTTTATTTCTGTCCCATTCAAGCATAAATCTTAGATGTCTTCATGCTCTGGGGCTTCAAAACCCGTTTGTACTACCTCTGCCTCTGTGATGGGTCATACACAATACTCAAGCAAACCTGTGATGCTAATTGTACATGATAATAAATTTTCAATAGTTTTGTAGGTTCAGAGCAGATAAGACAAATTCAGAGAATAAAAAACTGTAAGGCTTATTCAATGCATGGATAGCACATGTGGCTAAGAAATCCCTGAGGTGCATTTTTCTGAAGTTTGGAAGAGTTTGTCTGGTGCAGCACAACTGGTGTCACAGTCCTCACCATGGACAGAAATACTGCAATGAGTTGTCATCTGAGCCCCAAAGTAAAGTCTAATTAGCTGGAGAGCAGAAGATTTATTAAAGGGGAGCACATTAGCAAGAAACCTTAGAAACTCCACTGCCCTCCATTCAAGATGTTAACAAATAGTGATACTTTATGATCTCAGCGTAAGTACCAGGAAATGTACAGATGCTGCCACCCATCACTGATAATCCAATGATGGTTTTCATTATACCAAGCTTGCTTTTTAGTATCTTTCATCACCAAGATCCCTAGAAAATTTTACCTGCATCCAAAGAACAAGTCTAGTCTTTAATAACAGCTACTGTTAAAGGATACCTTGTGTGATTTTGGCTAGATGACTCAGTATGTGGCAACAAAGTAGAATTGCCATGAGGTGGACTGGGAAGGAAATACAAATTAGATCTATCCTCAGTGAAGATAATAAAGTATCAGGTGGTTACTGTGCAGAACAAGGAGCCAACACAGATACACTGACCACACTGTAGCTCATGGGCTGAGAATTTATCTTTTGGGAACTCTTCCTTGCTTTTCATCTTCCATCACCCTGCTTCCTATTTGAAAAACAGGGATTACAAAATCCATAAAAATCCCTTATCTCTGCCACAGTCCAGTCTCCCTCACTGTTTAGCACCTAAAACCTAAGGACAGGGCTTGCCCTCTTATGTACAAAACCTGTTACAGTGAGTCTATTTTTATATTT
Organism: Hylia prasina; assembly: GCA_013397195.1. Lineage (NCBI taxonomy): Eukaryota > Metazoa > Chordata > Aves > Passeriformes > Sylviidae > Hylia > Hylia prasina. The sequence continues at coordinate 541,119 of VYXD01000221.1, forward strand.
ATCCTAACACAAATCAAACTGGACTACAAAGCCCTGCAATATCCCACTTGGTGACAAATACCAGTGCACCTGGATTTTAATGAGGAAATTCACAATTAAGGAACTAAAGGATGACACTTTGATCATTTAACAAAACAGAAAAAGTAGCAGGTCTCAGACCTTTCTGTCTTGTAGTCTCTCATGTACAACCTGCCCCTTTTATATGACCATTTCAAGATACCACATTTTCAGAAATTTTATGCAGACTCATTGGCTAGTGAGATCTAAAATAAAATACTAACCATCATTCTGAAAGCATTATGTTCTACTAGAGGACCTCAGAAGCATCAAAGTTTCTTTCAGCTAAATTCTGTGGTACTCAGAATGTTGCTGTTCTACCCTAATGTTTCATGGAACCTCAAAGATTCCAGCAGTTACTGAAGCAGGAAGAGAATTATTGACATAGTCTGTGGCAAATCAAAAGAGTTATCTGGCTTTCACACCTCTTCTTACTCTTACAGACAGGACTGTCAGTGTTGCTGTGAAATTACATATAAAAAAGTGAGGATGTTAAAGGTTGTCATATCTAGTAATTTTGAACAAATTCAGATTTTCCAAAATGACTAGTAACTCTGGGTGACTCCTTAGAGAGCAGTTGTTCAGCACTTTATAAGCCCACTATGGACCCAAGGCAGGATAGATGGATCACCGTTCAAAACTTCTCTTGCCAAAGAATGCTTGGCCAAAGCTGTCTCAAAGCTGATTATCCTGCGGTGTGCTATTAAATTAGTGGCCATCTATATCCTCTCACCCATCCTTTCAGCTGTTGTATTCACTTCTCTTATCCATCTTTCCAATTGCTGTATTCACATTACTGCTCCCACAGCTAATTCCAAAGGCAGAAGTTCGGGCAGGACTCCAGACAAATTAAAATCTGACTTGAAGTGGGAATGATTCACTTTGTTACTTCTGAGATGAATACTGAGAGCAGCCACATGGCCCATCCAGACCACTGCTCTCTGCCTCCTAAGAAACACCACCTACAATGAACAGAGCCTCCTGGCCCCAAGCCATGAGTTTAAAGATCTCTGGGTTACTGACAGAATGAGAGAATTAGGTAGGTGGCATCTAGGTTTGTACAGAAATGTGCTGCAAGAACTGAAGCCCAAACACTTTGAAATTAACCACATCCCTCTCTCTTAGATCAGCATGTTTGCCTTAAAAAATTATGGCTGTGGTGGTTTGGTTTAGCAGCTCTGGGGTGTGATGTTGTCTTTTCTTGACATTTTGACAAGAGGAGAGGTGGCTGGGGCAATGGGATTTCATTTGGGGATTGCAAGGGTGGAGAAGGGGTTTTTTTGTATTTCTGGCTGCCTGCCTGCCTTTTGTAGGATGTGATGTGCTGATGCTTTGTTTTTATTAGTACAGATTGTATTTTTAATGGATGGCAGCATGCCTGGTGACTAAATAGATATCATGTACAATGTCAAAATAAATATGTGAACTAATTGTGTTTAGCATGCAAATTGCTGGCTTTGTGTTTTATTATCTGTAAAAGCTAATATTAATGGATATTAGTGGATTCTTTAGAAGTTAGACACATCACAGAACAATGAATGAAATTTTTAATTCATGGCTCATAAATTAAAGAAAAAGAAATCATTTAAAAGCCATGCATACACAAAAAATGGGGCAAGGTATTAATATAGAAAGGAAACCTAGATATGAAACTGCACCACAACACTACATCTCACCAGCGAGGCTAATTCTTATCAGGAGATCTTTTTTTGGAACTGACTCATGTCTACCAAGAATGCAGGACTAAGACCACTCTTATTTGTATCAATAATACTACAAGAAATCACAGCATAAAAAGAAAACCATCACTCTAATCTATTGAATTAAGACCAGACATATCCTGTACTTCTCAAACCAAAGAGACTAAGACTAGGAGTTCAATAATCTTAAGAGAGAATCATAAATGTGGAATTCTGAGGATCTGGTTTGGGCCCACTGTTTTCCACATCTGTGATAAAATGCAGAGGATCACAAGCTGGTGGAGTTAAGTCAAATGAAGTCTTATATGAAAGTATTTTGCTAGGTATATTGGGCACATTTGAAAGTGCTTTTCAAGACAGACAAATGCAAGGTCATATATCAAGAGTAAAAAATGCAGGTCAAAAAACCTCTGGGGTTGTTACAGGTAATCACTTGAACAGGAACTTATCCTGACATCACATTGCTGAAAAGACAAGCATAACCATGAGAACACTGAGTAGACACAGGAAATAGTTCTTACCACTGTACTTTGCATTAGTGCAATAATTATTGAAATACATTTCTGGTGTCAACACTTCAAAAACTGATATTGCAAAGAGATACCAAGAGATTCCGAAGCGTTATTCCAAGCCACAAAAAATTATCTTAGAGCAAGATAATGCTCCATTTAGTAATCTAATATTTAAGAAAAGGTTCAAGGTATATTTGCCTATGATCTGTAAGCATCTTCATGGAAACGATGTTCTTATCTGGAGATCGTCACTAAAGCTAAAGCAAAAGACAATGAGATATAATTCAATGTTTAGAAGACAAATTCAAAATAAAAATAAGACTCATGCTTTAGTGCTTCTGATTAAGTAACTGAAAAACATAATAAAGCTCATGGTAGATGGGGCATGAAACCTCAAAATTTCCAGTAGTTACTGAAGCAGAAAGAATTACTGAAGTAGTCAGTGGCAAATTAAAAGAATCATTTGGCTTTCACAACTCTTCTTACCCTTACTCATTTACACCCTTACTCACAGACAGGACTGTGAGTATTGCTGTGAAATTACATAGGAAAAAAATTAAGATGTTAAAGATTGTTCCTGTATTTTAGGGCCTTATACCTCAACAATATTATTCTTTCAAACAAGCTGTAGCAAAAAATTGTGTCTTTAAAACACTATTTGATGGGTAAGGTTCTGGGTCACAGAAAATACAAATTATGTGCTCAAAGTGGTCTCTTAAAATATTGACTGAATAATTTAGCACCTTTCAATGTTTAGTTATTTTTATCTATATCCATAACCATCATACCTGAGATTTTCTGTTTGCCTTACCTCATTTTCCCTTTCCTAGGCCATTAGGAAATCTAACTGAGCCAGTAAAAGTACTGAAAATGGGGATAGGAATTTGCAAAGCTCTTCCAAATGATTTTTCCATTGCAAGTACTTAAATGCAAGCAAATGCATTTTTTATTATTTTTTTATTTGTTCCTTCATCAATAAAGCTGATTTTTAGTGAAAGAAATTGTACCTCTAATGCTTTCAGTAACTTCAGAAATATGTGGAAAACATAAAAAATGTTACTAACATTTTTGTGCTAGATGTTAAGTGACCAGCCTAAATATATTGGGCATGCCAACAACCTTCGTTTCAGTACACACAGAGTGATTGCTTCCTTATGAAGGATGAACCAAATAAAAGAGGAAGAATCCAAGCTGTTACCACAGACAATTTTTTGAATCAAAGAGCATCAAGAGGACTAAACTGCAGGTTAGAGGATGTGCTCATGCAGGCAGTAGTAAATTTTTTGCAATCTAAGTAACTTTATGAGATGGATAGCCATGGGAAGAAGCCAGCAGACAACAGGAGAAAGAGCTGAGGTTTTTAGGAACTGGGAGCACCTGCCCTCTGGAAGGTGTCTCTAAGCAAAGACACTGCCTTCTGCTCAGAAAAAAAAGGACTGTGCATAAACAGGACTTTATGCATTAAAGAATATAGAAGGAAACAAAGTCCTTAAGATCAACTTCAGGTAGGAAAATATTTTCTTGACAAAAAGCTACTTTTAAAGGAAAAAAATAATCTTGGTACTTATGAGCGTGTGGTTAAACATCACATGACAGAGTAAAATGCACAGAAGGCAAAGTTTGCCAAGGAAGTTCCATCCCAAGGAGATGATTTTTGCACTTGCCCCAACAGGAACAAGGGAGACTATTGTCCTTCAGTCCATCCATGGTGTTGAAAGTGGTGGGATCTGTGACTGTGCTTATCCCTCCACAGGCATGATCTGTGCTGGGGGCACTGTGACCAGTCACTCCCTCCATGGCAGCTCCTTTCCCAGCTGGCTGACAATGGAATAACAGCACTAGCAGAGAGCTCTCATGGAAGGATGTGGGCTTATCATCTCTGAGCTAGAACCACGCTCTTGGAGACTATGACAGTTAGAAGTGAAACTTTCCTTGGACTCTGTGATGAAGGGGGAAGCCAATGTGGACAGCAGATTTCCAAGACAATATGCTTTTGGCAATGTGTGCTGTTTCGCAGATGGACTGTTACATTTTGTTCTCTTTGGAACGTATTTAGCATGCATGACTTCCTTTCTTAAGTAATGAATTCTGATAATCATGCTACAAATTTCTGTGGGTCACAGTAGTAGCTATGGCTGTGTTTCCTTCTTTTGATCAGCCATTGAACAAAAGTGGGAATGTTTTTGCCATCATGATTATTTGAGAGCCACTAGCACCATGGGGTTCAGCACAGTAATACTGAAGATTAATTTGACAGTTGTGAGAGCGCAGGTCTTGCAGACTTGAAAACATTTGCCATGGAATATCTTCTTACCCCTTTTACAAGGAGGTGTGGGTGATTTTGAGGCCCTATATCTTTTTTTATTCTGTCTGTGTTTTAGTCCCACTGTTTTACTGTCACAACCCCAGGAGCTAACCTGGCTCTTAAGATGCAACGTTCTGGAAGAGAGGCTTGAAGCTGACAGCTCGTTCCAGAATCTCTGTCTGCTCAAACACTAAAGCTCATTCAGTCATTTATAACCCTCAGGGCTCCATTTTAAAATAATACAAAGATTGGATGTCTGTTTTTTATAGGCATAATCGCAGGCCAGGACTAAACATCCGAGCTCAGTAACATGGGTATCAGTTCCAAGATTACTTGGAACAGAGCACTTTCCCCAAACTTCTCCCCCACTCCTTATTTGGACACTGAAAAATAATTTCCTCAGTAGTAGATTTTTACTCAGTGAAATCACATGTTTTCTCAAAACTTTTTTTTTTTCTCAAGATAATTACATTTGATAAGAAAAGGGAAGAAATAACAATGCCACATTCCTAAGTGCAGACTGAAGCCAAATTCAAACTGCTGCTGTGTGGGGTCAGTGTTTCTTCCAAGGACAACTGACCCCACTGAGCTTGGACACAATCCAAGATCAACTCCCTAAACACCTGTTTAATTGCATATTTCACTGTCTGAGGACTGGCCATTGATTGCTGAATTAATTTTCTATCTGCATCCCATATGCATTAGGTTATTGGCTGATGGCTAAACGAGGATTAAAGTGGGTTTTTTTCACACAGAGGGTCAGTCTGGAAATGGATACTAAATAAGTGTGAGGCATGAATCTGTAATTCTGCTCCCTCTGCCTGGTATGAAAATTGCTCAACATGTGTCTCAGGTTCTAGGTCTCCTGCCAGCTGAGCCTTTCCTTAGCGAGCGCACTTTTCACATTACTCAAAGATGGTAAACAACAGCTAAACTGTGAAGGACTTTGCTCTTTGAACACAGCTCTAGTCCTGCTTTTGTGGCTGAGATTTACAGGACAGCCATGCCAAGAAGTGCATAGCAAGGGGACTAGAGGGCCAGCAGCCTCTCCCCTCTCTGCTCATGACAGACCTGTGTGTGGTGCCTACACCTGGCATCACCTGCATGACCACAGATCCTCACTCTCACCAGTTTCCAGGCTCCCTGTTCGTACAAGATCACAGCCACTTGTGTGGACTGCTCCTGGTGTCCCATGAGGGCTCTTGCACAAATGTCCAGTCAGTATGCTGACTGGGATCAAAAATAAGACAAGCCACTAATTTCAACCAAGAGCTTTGCCTAAAGATGGAAACTTCATGGACTGGAGCATAACTGTATTCTCTTGATCCATGATTTCCTGCTGCAGGTTCTGCACATTGTATGAAATGCATGATCATTGCATGTGATTTAGGAATCTCAGCTATTTCTCTGCCACACTTATTCTATGCCAAATAGCTGCAGTATAGCAGAACAAGAGTGACCCAAGTACTCTGCTGAAGTGAGGTAGACACATCACCTTTCCACTGATGACACTGAACCTGCTGAATTAGGAGGTACAAAGAAGTTTTTGCCCAAGATGGTTTTATCTTCATCATCAGGAAATATATTTTTCAGCTGAATGAATGAAGTGTTATTATGATTTCTCAAAATTACCCATTTTGTATGACCACATGCTATTCTGTGATCTGCTGGTAGGGTGGTAATAGGAGCCAGTGAACTTTTACTGAGAATACCTTCAGCTGCTGTGAAGTTACCTAAGCAGCACTTTCTATTGCAATGGAAACAAACAAACAAAAAAAGTGCAGTCAGAGCCAGGAAATACACACTCAGAAATAAGAAAAAAGATCTCTACAATCATCAGTTTGTTGTATGATATGATATAGTCTCATGTAAGAATCTCTAGAGGAGGCTTATAAAATTTTACAGAAGGGAAGTAGAACCATTAATAATGAAGAAGTGAATTTTTTATGGCTGAATTGTATATTTTCTCTGCAATACTATGGCTTAGTTAAAAAAGACTCTGAAAGGAAGAATATATCAAAAATATAGGCATTTAAAGCATTATTTACAAAGCTTTTAAACATGTTGGTCAAATGCTATTGGCTTCTTCTCCAACAAATTTTTTCAAAGATTTTTCTGTTAGAGTACAGAACATGAGAGAACTAAAAGCAGAGAACTGCTATTCCCACTTTTGTTCCCTGGGGAGCTTTGAGAAATCTCAAGCACAAATAGTCCAGCCAGCTGGTTTAGCCAATTGGTGGTCAGTTTACATTTCCTCTAATAAGTGAACTTCTTGACCGTACATTTTAACTGAGTCATTAAGAGCTCCTTTTCCAAGTGTTTTGGCAGGCTGGAGAGGTCTGGGACTGTGAATAAACCACAATAACTAGTAAAGAAGAGAACAGTCCGACTTTTAATACGGCAGAAGAAATTGATCCAAATGGATCCAGAAATTAAAGCCACAGTGAAAACAAAGGGATGCAAATATCCACCTGCAGGTTATAACAGAAATTTTTCTTGGAAGGGCTGCTTCTTCCATTAAATGCAGCCACTTTGGATGTGCAACATTGAGCATGTTGTGCAAACAACTGAAAATACAAGTGAGATTCTAGGTGAGCAATATGTGCATACCTACAAAGATAATTCAGTATGCATGCTGTAGTCACTGTCACAGGATAACTTGAAGTCTTCAATATATATGAAAAAAAGACAATAAGGGATCTCTATCATGGGGCATCATGATAGAGATCCCTTGTATGGGATTTGTCACTTGCTGATTTTTCACAAAAGCTTCAGCAATAATCACCAGCACCTCATTCAGTAAAGGGCTGGATGCAAAACCACTTGGCTTGAGCATGCAAGAAGGCACCAGCTGGAGGTGGCATGCTGTAGATTGCCTCATGTCACTTGAAACTGCATGAGTCAAACACACATACAATGGTCACTTTGGCTTTCTCCAAGAGGCTAACACCTAAGTCCCTCAACCTAGCCATTAAAACCAGGGAAAAGAGCCCGGTGTGCACAATGTGTGTCTGGATGTTCATACAGTGAAGCAGAAACAATTACCAGAAATGTAGGATTTTTTCCTCAGTTGCTCAGTGAAAGGAATCTTCAGTTTCATGGAGAGAAAATTCAGTCAAGACCATCCAGATCAAGACTTCTGTTTTATGCCATGATCAATACAGAGGAAGATCTGCCCTTATCTCAATTGATTTACTGACAGGTGGGGACAGGACTCCTGCAAATGTTAGATAACTTTTATTAGAAATTTTCTTTGATGCAGTTTCAGCCTCACATCTTGTCCTGCTTGGGAGTTTTGCAACCATCTAGAACCTGTCATGGTCCTGCTCAAAACTGGCCGTTCTTGGGGCTAAACAAACTTTCTGCCTCTAAAGGCTCAGCACATGTTCTTTGAGATCTTGCTATATCAGACTATCACAAAGCTAGAAATTATCTGTCTTAATTTAGGCCCTACAGCTAACTGAAAAGGGTTACTATGAGAGAGAGAGAGGGAGAGAGAGGGAGAGAGTGAAAAAGCCCTCTTTTAAGATGAATCACCTCTTTTTCCAGGGAGCCATGAACTGAGAGTAAGGAGAGCAGGAAAACTGCCAGTAGACATCCACATCACACACTAATTGGAACAAAGTAAACCTCCCATATCCACACAATTTTCATTTATCCAGGACAGTTTGCAACTCAGTTGGCTGGCGGCAATTTTTGGAACATTGCAAGAAAATGTAGTTCAAGCATTATAAAGCAGTGAATGCCAAAACTGAAAAAATAAAGCCAGTTATTTGAGCAGGGCTTATAGGCATTTTCCAATGATCACCACCACTGAAATAAATAAATAGATGGCTTGCTATGTACACACTCAGAGGGGAATGTTGCCCAACATTCATAGCTCTTTGCTATTAAGAGTAATGAGGACACAGCTGTCTGGGTCTGGAAGCCAGTATTTGCAGAGATTTTTTCTTCTCCACTGGCTTTCTTCCACTACCCATTCTTTGCTTATAAAAGAGCCCAAAAGGTCCTAACATTTATACAAGAATTACCCTGGCTTTGTGGCAGTTTTGAGATTGTTATAAAGCATGCTGACACATGGACGGATTTGAAACTCACATGAAATATGAAAAACAATTTTCTCCCTTGATAAGGTCCGTAATACCCTCAGTGCCAAGCATAACACTCTCTTTAGTCAATCATGACAGCTCCTGGAGCAGTTGGCAGGAGCTGGTGCCATGGGCAGAGATCTGAAGGTCTCCCTTCTTAAAAAGGACTTCTAATTCTCACTGCAGACTCTGGGGCTGTAATGTGAGTTTTGAGTCACACTTAACTAGTCAGCTTTACAGAGCCTCCAAAGCAAATGTAAAAGCACCCCACTCCATTCAAAGATCTTACAGCACTTTAGAATCAGTGCTAAAACTCATAGTCCATGTGAAAAAGAGAATATCACTTTCATTTTATGAGATCCTTCAATATATTAAAGGCTAGAACTGGTGTCAGACACAGGCTACTCCTCTTCAGGCACTGAAGTTTCAGAACCATGGCACAAGGCATGTTGAAGTTGGTTTCTGTAAGTCATCTGGTCTCGGCCTCCACTCAAAGCAGGGACAATTCAGTCAGGCTGCTCAGGGCCTTTTCCAGTTGAGGTTTGAATTTCTCCAAGGGTACAAAGATTTTGAACCTCTGTTCCAGTGTTTGACCACTTTCACTGTGATAACATTTCTCCTGGCAGCTAACAAGAATTTCCCATGCTGCAACATTTCCGCATTCCTGTCCATGTGCACCTATGAGTTGGATCTGACTTCATCTTCTCTACACACTCACATTAGACAGTGGAAGGCAGCAAGCAGTACAATTCCCTCATAAGCCTCATGTTCTTAAGGCAGGTGAAATCCAGTTCTCTCAACCTCTCCCTGTGTGACGTGCTGCCACGCTCTAACCACCACAGCAGTCCTTTCCTGCACGTCCTTCAGTGTGCCCAGGTCTTTTTTATACCAGGAAATCAGAATGATTGGGAGAATTGGGTGCCTATTAAGGCAACAGAAATTGACTGCACTTTGAATTCTCCCCTGGAGGTAGTTAAGAGAAAATCCTTAAAATGTTAATCTCTGCTTAATTTAGCAGCAACTGTTGAGGTCAGTGGACTATTTCATTGGATGGTGGAAAAAACCACAGAACCAGACTGCACCACTCACACATACAGACCTGCACACATTTGCCCCCAGATCTTCAAGGGAAGCCTACATTCCTTAGACCAGAACTCAGAAATTCCTGACTAGTGCTACAAGCTGACTGGACTGGCCACATGACCAGCGTCACAGGCAGTCCCACCAGCTCTCGCATTATCCATGAAAGCTCAGAAAGACACATGTTCACACTGAGCCTTCCCAAGCCAAATGGTTCATTTCCAAGTGGCCTGGCCTGAAAAATGCCCCATGTTCTCTTTAGGTAATTAAAAAAAAGAAAAGTAAATAAATAAACAGAAGAGACAATGTTCCCAACCAGCAGGAACATTTAATCTCTGTGATTATTCCTGGAGCAAACTCCTGCTTTTACTCTCTAGAAGGCACATCCCAGTGAATTTTCCATCATGTGGGCCTGCTGTAGTGGAAAGTTAATTTACATTTTTTTCTTTATCATAGCACTTTCTTTTATTAGCCCCTTATTGCCACAAGGTCTCAGGTCATACTGAGTTACACAAGGCAGCAGTTCCGTTTTAGAAGGCACAGTCTCCAGGACAGAAGCTGGCCTAGCAAATTCTTAGCATGATTAGCATTCTGCAATTCATAATCTTTCTAATCAACTCCAATCAGATACTGCAGACAGTGCTTAGTTTAGCATTTCATGTGCCTCCCCAGGTCAAAGGGAATGAACCATGGATGGATCATGTATTTCTGAAGTAGTTTAATGTCCCAAGCTTCTAGATGTCAGCTTACAGTTTTTGTGAAGCAGAATATGACAGTATTTTGTATCTTTAGATGATGTACATCACTTACCAGCTCCAGAATGCATGTGAGATGCTGGGCCATTAATGGATGTACTGCAAATTGTCAGCCACTCATTACTTTTAGAGGTATTCTCTAGTCTGTGTAGGGCACACCTATGACATAGTTCTCTGGACTCAAATCTATATTTGGGCTTATTGCCTGAGGAACATGGAGATAAACTTTTTACTTCCTTCAATTAAATTAATGGGCAGTGTTTGAAGTCTTATGTGCAACCCTGTAAAATTCTCTTATACCACTTTTCATCTATGACTAGTTAAACCTCTTGAAAATGTTAATGAGAACAAATTTTGTTCCAAAATGAAATGTACCATCTGAAAAACATAATACAGGTTTTACAGAACTGTATCTTCAAACAGCACTGATTCAGTGAGGAAGAACACCTCCTTTCTGAAGTTGGCATGCTGCAGTCTTTTGGGATGAGTGCATGAAATCAACTGATAGCTGTCAATGCACAGTTCTGGGCTATTCCATCACAAACTCAGCCCTGCTTTTAATTAAAATAATTTCAATCTGCTTCTGAAATAAAGCTCCAGATGCAGTGCTTAGTGATTTGCTGGCAATGAGTGTTATATATATTGCTGCAATCTACCTCTGAAGAACAGGAGCATGATCCAAGTCTGCTCCAGCCTATGCCGGGTTTGGGATTCCCCACAGGGGTTGCAATAGCAGGAAATTAGCAGCATGCTATGGCTTTCGGATCACATCTCCTCTCCCTGGCCTGGTTCCTGCTCCAGGATTAAGGAGTGGCAGTCTGGCAAACAGGCTCTGCACTGCTCCAAGATTCCTCCTTCGGAGAGGGGATGTCAGGCTACCCGTTTAAGCTATCGCAGCTTTGCGTTGCTCAGCCACGGTGACAATAAATGTTATTTAATGGGTGGACATTCTAACCCATGCAATGAGCTTTTCTCTGCAGAGTTAGATAAAGCATACAGTTTTCTTCTGTGCCTCTGGGCACACTGGAAGCTGGAAATATATCAAAGGACTCAAAAGTACAGCAACTTACACCTGACAATATATATTGCACCCCCAACTTGTGTGAGACTGTTTCTTGCTAAAAATTGTTCCAGGAAGCTTTTAAATTATTCTACTGTTACATTTTGTACTATTCCTCCACCACAACATACCTAGTGTGTTCTTGTATAACCTGATACACTGCAGTGCCATAAAGGGCTTTACTATGCTCAGTCTAAAAGTAATTTTCCTTCCTGTCAGCAAATTATACCCTATTCAGCAATAATCATTCTTTTGTACCACCCACCATACAAACTTCTGCTTCTCTGTCATTTACAGTTCCAATTACTGTCATCTTACCCTAAGTTTTACACTACACTTTACTCTTTTAATCAAAGTCAGCCTCAATAATGCCCCCAGCTTGCTGCTGCTCTGTACTGAGATTTCCATAAACTTACATTTATCTGGTAGTGAAGTACTTACACCTAATGTCAGTATGTTGCAGCCATTCTCAACAGAACATACTGAAGTACTATTTGTTCTCTGGTCTGGACTGAGAAGTCTTAGCAACACTGCCAGAAGCTGCCTAATGCTACACTGCTCTTGATATCACTGCCTTCTATGAATCATCTTCCACCATATGACCATGTGTTAGGTTACCTTTTCACCTACTTCTGGGTTCCAGTCCCTTGATTTCCAGATCACAATTTTAGCTTTCCTAGGCTTCTGTGTATTATTGTTTATACAATCTTCCCTTTCAGCGTTACCTACAGATATGTTGATTGTACCACAAAACCAGTTAATGCTTTTGATCCAACCAGCAATTTACTGGCTCACAAGTTAATGCTTTATTTACTTAGGGGGCTGAATGGAAAACAAGAATTTTACTTTACCAAAAAAAAAAACCAAAATAAAAGCAAGCTCAAAATATTATAAAAACCCAGACATTAAAATTATTTTGTGGAAAAAAAAAGGAAACCCAAAACAAACAACAAAGTCACAGACCAAGCAGTAGATTGTGGATTCTTTCAGACCCTGTGAGTTTATCATGTATTCCTCTCACTCTCCTCCAAGACTCTCCCTGTTTGCCTGAAGCACTTCTTTTATTTGCAGTATCCGAATGCTTCATGAATACAAACAGATTTATTCTCACTGTAGTGACATGTTACTGATGTAGAGCTAATACAAAGAAAAAACAAAAAAATTTTCCAGACGGACTTATGAGTTTGTACGTTCAAACTTGCAGATGCCCAAGAGAGGACACCATTCACACCCCAACTTTCAGTAAACGCTGAAGGTCTCTGCCTGAAAACCTTAACCCCTCAAGGGTTTCCAGATGATTGCTTGGATATTGAGATTCCTCAGAGAGGTAGTCAGTTCTGAGAGCAATATTGAGCAAAGAGGCCTGAGGTTGTACTGTTGGCCCATGACAAAGGTTGCAGACCAGACCAATGGGCATTTATACGCTAAACTCCCATGGAGGATGTAGGTCAGTGAGAGCAGAGGACTTAGCCAAGCTTTGGGGACCTGGGCCTGCATTTCAGCTGTCCTGACACCAATACCACTGCCTGTCCTCTGGACTGTCCTTCTCCTCACACTGCAGTGTGGTCTTATACCACAGAGCACCTGCAACCATGAGTTACAGTTGAAAGAAGAGAAGGTTTTGCTGGTGTTAAAACTGAAGATGGATTTCAGGGCATCTTGTCATCCCCAACGGGCAGAACATTACAGCTAAGAGGCAGAGTGCTGAAATGACTGTCCTGAACTGTGCAGGTTGTAACTCACATTTATCTTCTAGTAGCTTTATTTTCTTTGAAAAATTCTCTCATGTCATTGAAGTAGTAAAATGGGAAGGCAGAGAACTGGCAGATTAAGGGGTCAGAGCATGTTAAACTCCACACATCAGGCAGCTCTTCTATTTCTGTGTGGCAGCTCTGTCATGGGTCTGGTGTTTTAGGGACAAGAAAAAGGAACAGTGCCAGCACATTATCACTTCCTATAGAGTCTGGCGAAACATATGGTCCATTTGCCTGATTTATACTGGCAAAGAAGTGAATTCATATTTTCTATATATTTTGGCTTAACATCTATATTGTGACATATAACCATGGCCAATTTCAGGCTGGAACCAAATGAAAAGAAACAAGACTGACCCAAAAAGTATAAGGGAGAGGCCAAGAAAAACAGTGACTTTTAAGTCATTGAGAACACTGCCATCTCTAGGCATTGTGGGTGACGCAAATATATGCATAAATTAACATAGGCCTGAGTAGACTGCTGGTGCTCTGACAGGCACTGAAATAAATCAGCCTTCCAGGTGAGGGCAGACTATCACATATTGAACTCTGCAAATTATATCACAACAAGGTAGAGAAAGCGTCACTCATAGGAAAATGAGAGAAAAACAAGCCAAAGAGCTGACAGACTGGGGAAGGGTACTCATGACAGGTACTCAGACTGCCAGTTTTCCAGCACCATTAAGTGACTTGATTTTCTTTCTTTCTTCCCTGGAATTGTCTAGTTGGTGGGACGGTCTTGCATCAGCTATTCCGTAAAGGAAAGCTCATAAGGTCTACTCCAGAGCAGACAGAGCAAATCAGTACATAGTGGCTTTAACTGATTTGGCATTGCTGAAATCCCTGGAAGTAAGACATAAGAAAGGCAAGGTGGCAACAAAGCCCCATGTATCAAACCACTGTTAGCAGTGAGTCTAAGGAATCACTAAGAGATTAATGGCAGGGGTGCAAGCTCTGCCCTGGCCAGCACATGCCAGAGGATATGGCAGGCTGGGCACGATTACTGTTCCTCTGAATTGAGTCAGATGTAACCTCCTGCCAACTAACTCTGGGTGACAACTGAAGTCTGTGTATTGTTTGGCTCAGAGCCCAGTGACCAATAACCCCCAATTCAGAGACCAAGCATAACTGAGGCCATGAAACCAGAGTATCAGTTGAACTTCTTTTCCTTGCATACCCTTTCCCTCTACAGTCTACAAATCTCAAGGGAGATGAGATTCCTGGGTTCTTGCCACTTTGTATACCACATTATCATACAGTTCCAAGAAAGAGGGGAAATTAAAACACATCATGTAATAAAGGGGTCACAGGCTAGAAAGATTTTAATCTTCCCGTGTCTGGACTGTAGCCTGCACATCTAACAAGTCATGGACACTGTCCCTTCTGTGCTTATACCCTTCTCTGCACACAAACCCATTACATCTTGTAACATGACCCATTCTCATTCAGCTGTCCCCCTCAGTATGCCACTGTGTTTCCCTCCTGGCTCACATCTCAGTAAAAAAGAAACTAGAAAACTTTCAATCACTCCCAAAGAGCAGATGTACACTTCCACAGACAGAGTCAGTTTAGCTCAAGGTTAAGTTGAAACCAAATTCAAACGCTCCTGGTGGTCATAGTTTTTAATCATAAGATGATGATCTGATCACCTGTCTATTCTGACATTCTGTTATTCTGTTATTTGAAATGTCAAGGAATGTCACAAAATCTAGAAAATCTTTATTGTGGTATTAGTATTTTTTAGCAGGAGATAAATATGGTACCTGACTCCCTGACCATAAGATACTTATGGTTAAGACAGCTTAACTTAAGCCTGATAAATTCACTACAAGAACTTCTGCTTTAAGATCTTCACCAAAGTCAATAGGGACTGTAATCATGAGTCTAAGTGTTTTTGTCTCCAGTTGTTGTCCAGCTACCTAGCCAGTACGACTGTAGTTCTTTCAAGTTCAGTTGTGGCTATCCTATAGTTGTATTTATTCTGTTTTCACTTTTCACATCATCACACATAAATAGTTAGTGAGTGGCGCTTGAAAGGCACTGACATGCAGAATGATGGGCTTGCTCCTACTGTTACACTTTGGATACTCAGGAGCCTGCTATTTTTCATTCCAGTGCACACAGTGCCCTTTTGCTTAGTAACATGCCAGCATTATTGGCTTGCATGTTATATTTCTTGGTTCAATTCTACTCATTTCTTTGTTAGTAGTAGAAGTTTCACAAATAGATGAAGCATTTGCCTGTGCTTTAACCACCAGACTGTACTCCTCCCACACTGCACTTAGGGAGGAATGAAAGCAGGAACAGGCCAAGCCACAGAAGGCTTAGTTTACCTTGCTACGGATGGATACCTACAGCAGCTTTTTCTATCAAGCTGATTTCTTTACCACAAATGGATTAACTTCAGGGAAAAACAGCATTTCAACCCTCATTCCCCGTGGTAAGTGGGACAGGATACCTTTACTGATGGTCAAATTTCTGTAGGAATGACTCTACTGATGGACCCTACTGTAGAGGCTGGATGAGTCTTGCTTTTCCTCAGCCCCAGCCCATCCTGCGTGCTGGTGCAATGGTTTCCTGAGGGACAAAGGAGCTCTGAGTGTTTTCAGATATACCTTTTAACCCATGATCATTTTATAGTCAGCTCATGATTACCTTTATGAAGATTGATGGGATTGTGAATAGATCAGGCCATCAGATCAGAAGCTCAGAAGCTGGACCTAAAGATTTATAGTTATATTTGTCTGGAGCTGTACAATGTGAGTTTATCCCATGGGCCAGGATTATGTTAAGTATGTCTGTACTCCAGGATGTTAATGGTCCTCCTTTCATACTCTCCTGACATATGGTCTTGTACCTTAATGTATATAGTTTGTATTTTCCATGTTTATTTTACCTCACTTGTCTAGTCCCATTACATTAAATAATCAAGGGGAAACCATTTTGAATTGTGCTAAAACATGAAACAAATACAGCATAAGTAGAAGATGATTGAAAAACTCCAGGATCAAATAGCTGCTGAAAGCTTTCATAGCACAGATATTCCTGAAGCAAATTTGAGATATGGGTAAAGGGCTTGGACTTCCCCTCTACTCTGATCCATGCAGAAACATAGACAAAAGTGGCTACTGAATTCCAGCCAGGTTAGTGCACTGGTGTTGTGGCTTAGGAATGGTACTTTCCAATTTAGTATTCCTACTAAAACACCCACAAACTGCTCCCCTTCCCCCACTCTGTCTGGAGGCACAAAAGGCATCACAGCTGAGATAAAAACAATTTACTGGAAACAGCAATGAGATAAGAAAATGAACAATAAGAGCAACAATAATAATGACAAAAGTGTACAGAAGAGATTAATTCACATGCAAAAATGCTCACTGCATCCTGTGACAATAAACAACCCTGGAAGAATTTTCTCAGCTGGAAGGACCCCCTTTTTCCTGGAAAACACAGTCCCTTTGCCCGCCCCATGCAATGATATGGGGGTATAGAATAACCTTGGGGTTCTGGCCATGCCTCCTCCCTGCTACTGCAAAAAATGAACCCTGTCCTGGCTGGAATCAGGGCAACTGGGGAAGTAACTGAGTTCTATATGTCTCATCTTGAGCTCCACTGCTGTAGGATTATTAAACTGGACCTTTTTCTCCTGTCTGTGTATTTTTACATGATACTTGCCTGGAAGTCACTTCCACTCCTATCATCCCCTTGGTATAATCCTGAAAATTAATATTATTTCACTTTAGCCCCAAAATACCCAGCATAGAATCACAGTCACAGAATCAAAGAATCACAGAATCATTTGGGCTGGAAAAGATCTCTAAGACCATCAAGTCCAACCTTGGACTATGTTGTCCCCTAGATCTACCCATGGTACTGAGTGCTATGTCCAGGTGTTTCTTGAACACTTCCAGGGATGGTGACTCCAGGAATGGCACACTTTCTGGCAAAGCTGGGAACTGAACACAAACTCCTTCAACCCAAGCCTTAGCCACCAACTATAGACTCTTGAGGTGCTTAAGAGGAAACTTTTCCATTGCTATGGCTCAATTCACATTTCCTCATACAAAACGCATCAGGAAAAACGTACTACAAGTAAAAGCTACATATCATGGCCCTTAGTTTAATCAGGAGCTGCCAACAATTACCTACACTTTCAGAATTCTGAGCTCAGCCTCTTGCAGAATCTATTCTCATGTAATCATTCCTTCTTTTTCTGGTTAATTTGGACATTATGGCAGTCGTTCCCTAACAGGGATCATGCATAGCCTTCAGGAACTGGCCCTCTGGAGCAGCAAAAGAGGTTGTCTCACAGACCAAGAAGAAAAGGGAAAGACACAGAACTGAACCAAATAGGGTTAGAAAAGGCAATGGCAGGAGCAGACTCCCATTTGTCTCTTCTTTATACAAACACTTCTAAGGCATAATCTCCTTTCTGCATTTCCCTACTTTTCTTGCTCCTGTTCCTATATGCCCAGAGAAGTCACTAGGAAAGTCATTAGGAGGAGGCAGCCTGGCTTGGTGGCTAAGCCATTGGATAAGGAACTTTAGGCTCTGTCCCAGCACAGCCATGAGCCTGATGCAAGACCTGGGCACCTCCTTTCAGTTCTCTGTCTCTTAATTTCCCTCCCCTTTCCCCACACAGGCACATCTGGTTCTTTCATTTTGCTTGAAAACTCATCTAGACATAGGCTGCTCCTAATGAGGTTGGGCAGAAGGCAGGGCAGTACAATTGCAGGCTTGGATGTGGGGTTTAGGTATGCCTGTAATATAAACAATCTGAAACCCATCTGGGCAAAGGTAATATTTTGAAGGAAGGAGTTTCACTCCACAAATGTAGGATTGGGGATCCATAGGTGGGGAATGTAGGAGCTCCTGCCAACCTTTGAGAAATGAGGAAAGCTGAAGCAATGACTACTGCACAAATGAGGCATGAAAAACAATCCTCTCTTACACTTGGAGACAACATCCTTCCATTTCCTTCTTCCTTTTACATTTTGCTTTAAAAATAACAATTATGCTTTTTTTTTTTTTTTTAATTACCTCCTCTGCCCTACTCCCTTCTCTCTGTCCCTAGGTCATCCTCATCGTGCCTTATTCTTGTACTTCTCCTAACATTTACTTCTCTGTCTTTGAGGTCTGCTTTCTCTGATTTCTCTGTTCAACCCTCTCCAGCCCCATCATCTCCTCACATTGTGAGCTTGCATTAATTGGAGAGAAAGCAATAATAAGAACCCACCCAGTACAGTTCTCTCCACAATGCCCAGGATCTGTGTTTGAGGCATATTTTGAAGGTCATTGTAAATCAGGAAACAGAAAGGTGGAGTGAAAGGAAACTGGAAAGAGCTTTCAGCTTACGAATATATAATGCAAGAACACAGGCCCTCACTCCAGTAAACTGGAGCCAACAGTTACTAGACCAAGTTCCTTGAGGAAAAAGTCATTATTATGACTAACTCATTCTGTATTTATAGAGAAGTAATGTTAGAAGACAAACAGTTCAAACAGTGCTCTTGCACTAGATGTTCTTGTTTTTTTTCTGTATGTGGTCTTTTATTCCAACATTAATTGTGGTTATAAATCATTCCCAACCTGCTTTGGAATGATTTACAAAAACTCTGTGCTGTTGAAAACACAGACCACTTACAAATACAAAATACAAAGCACTCAGCAACTCTAGGGGTGAAAAATACCATGTATTAGCAATCAAACCCACAGAAGACTTAAGAAGTAATTATCATTAAAACATTTCTCTGTCTGCTACCACAAATGGCTACAGGTACTCCTGCAGCACACAGAGGATGCTGGAGTGGGCAAAGCCATCACTGACAGGTGTCTTTGAGAGGCACTTGAGCCAGGAAAAGTTTTGTTTCCACAAAGGACAAGATCTGGAGATGAAAGAATCCTGGCAAGACTGAGTGGTGACCAGGATAGGGAAGAATTGTGGACACTTAACCACTGCCTTTGACCATCCAGGCCAGAGAGGACGAGGCCAAAAAGCTTGAAAGGGAGAAGAATGGATTTTTTTTTTTTTTTCCTGCATTGAAACATATCAGCCCCACAAGGGGGAATGTTATGTGAACAACCAGGGGTGCACATTCCCTTGAGAGCCAAGGAATGTGGGGCCTTGGCAGGCAGG